>NW_004624732.1:43696827-43832858 GCF_000247695.1 Heterocephalus glaber | reverse complement strand
TAGCTTTGTAGTATAGTTTCAAGTTGGGGATTGTGATGCCCCCAGCCATGTCTCTCTTGCTTAGATTGATTTTGCTATTCTAGGTCTTTTCTGCTTCCAAATAAATTTTTGGATTGTTTTCTCTAGTTCTGTGAAATATATTGTTGGAATTTCAATCGGCATTGCATTAAATCTATATAGTAGCTTTAGAAGTATGGCCATTTTTACTATATTGGTTCTTCCTACCCAGGAACAAGGGATGTCTTTCCATTTTCTTGTGTCCTCCTCGATCTCCTTTTTTAGAGTGCTGTAGTTTTCAGTGTAGAGGTCTTTTGCTTCCTTTGTTAGATTGATTCCTAGATATTTCATTTTTTGGATGCTATTGTAAAAGGAATTATTTCCCTAATTTCTCTCTCAGTGAGTCTGTTATTTATGTATAAGAAGGCTAATGTTTTTTGAGTGTTGACCTTATATCCTGCTACTCTACTAAATCTGTCAATTAAGTCTGGAAGTGTTTTGGCAGAGTTTTTTGGGTCTTCTATGTAAAGTATCATATCATCACCAAGTAATGACAGTTTAATTTCTTCCTTTCCTATCTTTATTCCTCTTATTTCTTTCTCTTTTCTAATTGCTGTAGCTAATATTTCCAGAACTGTATTGGCTAGGAGTGGTAATAGTGGGCATCCTTGTCTTCTTCCTGATTTTAGCATGAAAGTTTTCAGTTTTTCACTGTTTAGTATGATGTTGGCTGTTGGTTTTTTATAGATAGCCTTAATCAGGTTGAGATAAAGATCTTCTATTCCAATTTTCTGTAGGGATTTTATCATGAATGGGTGTTGGATTTTGTTGAATGCTTTTTCTGCATATGGTTTTTGTCCTTGACTCTGTTAATATAGTGTATTACATTTATTGATTTATGAATGTTGAATCATTCTTGCATCCCTGGGATAAATTCGACTTGGTCAGGGTGTGTAATCTTGATGAACCTCTATATTCTGTTTGCCAGTATCTTGTTGAGTATTTTTGCATCTGTGGTCATTAGGGAGATTGGTCTGTAGTTCTCTTTTTGGGTTGTGTCTTTCCCTGGTTTTGGAATCAAAGTAACACTTGCTTCCAGGATTTAATTTGGAAGCCTTGCTTCCCTTTCAATTTCCTTGATGAGTTTAAAGAGTGATGGCGATAGTTCTTCTTTAAATATCTTGTGGAATTCAGCATTGAAGCCATCAGGACCTGGACTTTTCTTTGTTGGTAAATTTTTTATTACATTCTCAATTTCACTTATTGTAATTGGGATGTTTAGAATATCTATATCTTCTTCATTTAACTTTGGCAATTCATATGTATCTAGTAATCTGTCCATTTCTTCTGTGTTTTCCATTTTATTAGAGTATTGAAGTAGGTATTGATGATCCTCTGGATTTCTGCTGGGTCTGTTGTGACTTCAACTTTATCATTCTTAACTGCATGGATTTGAGCCTTTTCTTTCCTTTTTTTGATAAGGTTGGCTAAAGGTTTATCGATTTTATTTATTCTTTTGAAAAACCAACTCTGATTCATTAATTTTCTGTTTCATTCTTTTAGTCACCATTGCATTGATTTCTGCTCTGATCCTTATAATTCCCTCTCTTGTACAAGCTTTGGGTTTCCTATGCTCTTCTTTTTCTAGTAGCTTGAGGTTCTGCATTTGGTTATTTATCTGAGTTCTCTCTGTTTTCCTAATATGGGCATTCACTGCTATGAATTTCTCGCGTAGAACTGGTTTCATTTTGTTTCATAGATTCCTGTGTGTTGTACTGGCATTATCATAGATAATAGATAGTTCTATTTAATGGTAGAACTATCTAATTTCTTCTTTAATTTCCTCTGTGACCCATTGGTTGTTCAGGAGGGTGTTATTCAGTTTCCATGTGTTTGTGGAGGTTATGTGGTTTCTTATGTTATTGATCTCCAATTTTATTGCAGTATGGTCTGATAATATACAGGGGGTAACTTCAGTTCTTTTACATTTACTTAGACACGTGGTTTATTTTGGAGAATGACCCGTGTGCAGCTGAAAAGAATGTGTATTCTGATTTTGTGGGGTGGAACACTCTGTAAACATCTATTAAGTCCATTTGTTCAATAGCTTGATTCAGTTCTAGAATTTCATTGTTAATTTTTTGTCTAGATGATCTGTCTATTTGTGATAGTGGAGTATTGAGGTCCCCCACTACAATCGTATTAGTGCTTATTTGGTTTTTCATGTCCATTAATATTTGTTTTGTGTAGTTGGGGTCATTCGTATTTGTTGCATATATATTTATGATTGTCATTTCTTCCTCTTTGATTGTTCCCTTCACAAGGATGTAGTGACTATCTTTGTCTTTCTTAATTAGTTTTGGATCAAAATCTACTTTGTCTGCAAATAAGATTGCTACCCCTGCTTTTTTCCAGGTTCCTCTCACATGGAGAACTGTTTTCCATCCTATTACTTTCAGTCTGAATTTCTTCTGCGTTAGATGTGTTTTTTTGTATACAGCACATTGTTGGATTTTGCTTCTTAATCCATTCTTCTGAGTGTTTTTTTTTTGTTTTGTTTTGTTTTTTGGTACCAGGAATCGAACTTGGGACCTTGAGCTTGCAAGGCGGGTGGTGAAAGCACTGAGCTAAATTCCCGGCCATTCTGCCAGTCTGTTTCTTTTAATTGGTGAATTACGGCCATTAACATTGATGGTTATAATTGATAGATATTGACTCATCCTTGTCATGATGTTTTACTGTTGTTGGCTCTTGTATTTCTTATTTTTCCCCCCTTTCTCTTTAGTGTCTTACCTTGCCTGGTGGCTTCCCTCTGTTGGTCCTCATGGAGTTGTGACCTTCATTTTCTTTTTCTAGGGTATTGCTTAGAATTGTTTTGAGTGGTGGTTTGGTGTTCATGAGAATTCTCAGGTGTTCTTTGTTGTGAAAGTATCTAATTTCCCCATTGATTTTGAAAGATAATTTTGCAGGATTCAACAGTCTAGGCTGGAAGTTATTTTCTTTTAGGGCTTGAAATGCTTCACTCCAGGCACTCCTTGATCTGAGTGTTTGTGTTGAGAAGTCTGATGGGCTTTCCTTTGTAGATGATTTGTTTCTTTTCTCTAACTGCCTGTAGGATTTTGTTCTTCTGTTGGGTTTCTGAGATCTTGTCTATTATATGTCTAGGTGTAGATTTTTTTGATCATGGCTAGTTGGATCTCTGTATACCTCACTTATCTGTATGTCCAATTCTCCATCTCTGTCTGGTAAGTTTTCTACTATTACTTCTGTGAACAGTTTTTTTTTATGTCAATTGTACTTTCTCCTGTTTTTTTGTGGACTCCTATCAGGCTTATGTTATTCTTCTTTGCATCATCTAGCAGCTGCTAGATTGATTTCTCGTGGTCCCTTACTATTTTTAAGAAATCTATTTTCATGGTCACAAACCGCAATCCTGTCTTCTATATCTGATATTCTATCTTCACATTAGCTCAATCTGCTCTGAATACTTTCAGTGGAATTTTTAATCTCCTGGATATGTGTTTGAATCTGTTTCATTGATTCCATTTCTTTCTTATGCTGGCCATTCATGGCTTCCAGCATGTTTCTGGGCTCGTCTATTTTTTTATCTGTTTCTGTTCTAGAGCCTCTAATCATGTCTTTCGCTCTGCTCACCATCTCTGTAGTTATCTGGGAGATTATTTCTGCTTTGAATTTTTCTAGAGCCTCATTCATCTGTTTTGTTACTTCCTGTGCTATCAGTTCAGGGTGTCCAGCTGGTTGATTATCAGGCTTTTCCACCTCCTTTCCCCCAGAATTTCCCTTTTGTTGGGTGGAAGGCTGAGTTTGTGATTGCTTAAATATCTTCTCATTTTTGCTTTTGGTACTGTCCTTGGTTTAGTTCCTGGGTTGATACTTTGAAGTTGCTTATTGTAAGTATCTTTTTTGATGTATTTAGAACCCTTACGGAATGATTGCTGCTCAGAGGGGTCTTCCAGGTATAGCTGGTCTTTAGGTTTTGAGTCTCTAATGACTCTGAGGTGGTCTCATTTTCATTATACCAGAAGGGACAAGATCAATCACAACACCTTAGCCCAAGTGATACAATCAGCAACACCATAGCATCAAGTACCTCTTAGAAAATGACAATTTGTGGTAGTTATTAATCTATCACCTTTAACTGTGTGAATTAGATCAAAATCAAGGACCAACCCTACATATGTTTATAGTGAATAAACTCTTCAATATAACAACTTTACCCTTCAGAAGGGGGAGTTAGAAGGAGTTGAGGAGGGAGGGATAGGTAGGTAGAAGGATAGGGGAAGGGTATCAGTGAGGCCTGAGGACACAGGTGAGAGAAAGAAAGAGAAGAAAAGAAAAATAAAGAAGAAATCCGAATTAGGGCCAGAACAGGAACAAAAAGGGAGATGACGAACAATGTGGGACAGCAAGGGAGTGAGGGAGATAAAGAAAGAAAAAAGAGAAAAATAAAAATTTTAAAAGAGTAGAAAAAGAAGAAAAAAATTAAAAATAAGAGCAAAAAATAGTGGTAATTTGGAAAATAACAAATAAAAGATAAAAGTGAAGGGCCTCCTTCAGGGTATGTCTCTGCTGTCACAATAGACAATGTGGGCTGCAGTGTGCAGTTATAAGTCAATGAGTCTCAGTAAGCCACTCACAGACCCGTGAGATTCAGGCAGATTTCTGGTGGCAATTCCCAAGTTGAGTTCCCTGTTCTCCTGCAAGGTTGAACTCTGCAAGGTTCTATTGCAGGTTCCAGCTACCTTTCTCCTGAAGATAGTCCAGGTCTCAATGGGAGGTGATGATCCCTCCAACTTACCAAGTACTGTGACCTGGTGTGCCTTTATTGCAGAGATTCTCTTCACTTTTCCAGTGGGCTTCAGTTTTCATCAGGGAGCCTGCGAGAGGTCCTCTCTCTGTTGTTCACTTCTGCAGCTCAAGACAGTGGCCCTTATGTCCCCCTGTGCCTCTGTAGTGTGGAACCAGGTAGCTGTACAGCCAAGAGGCCGGGGGGTGGGGGGCCTCTGTTGTTGTAGACGCCCATGTGGCTCTGGGGGGAGCTGGTGGGAGTGGCCGCAGGGTCCTCACCAGCTCCTGGTCCTCCAGACTTTTGTGTAAGTCTCAGTTTTAGGAAATCAGAACACCTAAAGAATTTTTTATATCATTTTGTGATAGTCATTTATAGAAGTAGACCAACCATAAAAGTTAACCCTCATTGATTTTTACTTTATTCCCTGCATTGTGCTAAACATAGTGTTCATGTTACAGCATTTTATCTTTCCAGTGACTTTAAAAGATGTTGCCATCCATAGTTGAAGAAAGTTAGGCATAGAGACTCTTAGGTAGCTTTTTGACCACCATCATACTTGTACATACTATAGGTAAAACTGTAAATCAACATTTATACAGTTTATAAATGCATAGGTTTTACATTCTATTTTAGAACTGAAGTCTTAATAGACTTGCTGTGCTGCCTTTTCCTGAAAGAGAACTATGGTCCCTAGTACTTGACTTTGACCTGTAAAGAAGAAATTATTTTTATAGAAGAGAAGTGACAGTAGGTAAGCTTGTCATGGTGATTTTATGAAAGACAGGATTCAGTGCCAGGGATTTAGCTCAGTGGTTTCACCACCTGCTGCCCAAACGCAAGGACCCGAGTTCCATCCCCGGTACCACAAAAAAAAAAGAAAGAAAGAAAGGATTCAGTGCCTTAAAAGATAGACCTATTTTTTTATTTTTTCCATATTTGTACTAGTAAATACTGTTTTTGCAGATTAATGGGTTTCATTTTGACACATTTGTATATGTATACTGTATAACATACTTTTATCACCCCCCCACCACCGTTCTTTTCCGCCCATCTAGTTTCATATTTGGGGAGGGGTCAATGTGTATAATGTATTATTTAGCCATAAAAAGAACAAAACTTTGTAATTTTCAGATAAATGGATGGATCTGGAGATCATCATGTTGAACAAAATAGGTCAGACTCAGACACATATCACTTGTTCTTCCTAAACTAAAAAAAGGAGGTCAAGAAAGTAGAAGAGAGACTATTATTAGACAAAAGAAAGAATAAGGAGGGGGAAAGGTGGTACAAGGGCAGGTAATGAGATGAATATAAAATAGACTTAAAAGTTTGAGAAGGCACTTCAAGAGGAATGAGAAATTTTAAGAAGGCATTCTGATAGTAAAATTGAAAACGGACCTAAAGAAGCAAAATAGAAAGAATACTTTAAAAGAACAGCTATACACTTAGGTGTACTTTCATATGTATAAGAAAATAATTTGCTTTGTGTTTCTAGTTGTCTCTCATTTATCCAAACTGTCTTGCCTTGCAATGTAGATCATAGTATGAAGTCTTACACTATTGCAAGGCACTGCCTAGCCCATCACATTAGATGTTAAGGGTGGAGTAGACTGCATCTGCATCTTCACTGTATCAGATTTCTGCCATTTGCCCCCCACCTTCCCCCAATAGGATTCAGTTCTAAGGGAATATCCATGATTTTCCTACAGCTAGACTATTAGAATATCATTGCTGTCAAATTGGATCATATAAGAATGTATTATGGAAGTGATTTACTTTTATGGTTTATATCTAAAATGTCCCTCATAAGTTTCGTGTGTTTAGAGGTGATGCTTTTGAAAGCTGATTGCATCTTGAGGGTGCTGTACTCATCAGTGGATTAATCCATTGATGAGTTGATAGTTAAATGTGCTGTTAGGAGTTGGAGACTTGTCGGAAGAGGAATGTCCTTGCAGGTGTGACCTGTAAGCGTATATTCTTTTCCTTGGCTCCTCCCTTCTCTCCTCCTTAGCTGCCATAACCCAGGCTTTCTCTACTAGACCCTTCCAACATGGCATTTTTCCTTGGGAACCAGTTAACCATGAACTGAACCCACTGGAACTGTGAGCCAAATAAATCTTTCCTGTAGGTTGTGGATATTGAATAATTTGTCCTATTGATGGGAAAGTGACTAATACAATTGCAATATGGCATCCCTTATCCTTGAATAAAGGTTAGTATCTTCCCAATAAATGCCAACATGGAGCCATGGAAAGGGTATATCAAAGTGTTATATTATCTTCAATAATATTAAGTTAGATTAAAGGTGAAGATAGACAAATGCTTACACTATCAAACCTGGTGTTCATATATATCATGTACCTACCTTCTCAGTCCCATTATATTGTGAATAAAGAGTTTAGATTTCTTTATTATGGTTCTACATAATTAATGGAAAAAGATAAAATATGTATATTTCCTGTGGAGACATTAAACATCCATATATTTTATTTTTTAATGAGACAATGTATAGAAGGCATGTTCTTAGGAGTTTTAAGTCTGTACTTTGAGCAAATTGAAACAAGTGTAGTTTAGACTGAGTAGTATGCTTTATCTGAGTTTCAGGTCTGCTTGAGTAAACACAGAACATCCAGTGTCAACCCCTGAGATTCTTTAATTCCTAGTAGAGTTTGCATCCCTGGAATGGGGCTTCTATATAGAACATCTCTACTTTACTACTTCCTACTTTTCTACAGCAAAGAAGAAAAGAAAAAGATGTTGGTCACTTGAGCAATCTTGTTTTACTGAGACCTTAGGAATTTCTCTGTGGATTTCTCTCTACCACTTCTGTGTAGCTAAAACAGTGAAGCCAAAACAGAGGTTTATGGACTTTTTGTAACTAATTTAGAAACAAAAATGGGGAATTTTAAAAACAGTGTGGAAACTTTAAATGAAACTCTCAGACTGTGCAAACAAAGGCGAGCAGCCTAAGGGCTTTTGGAGGAATTCTTATTAAAGAAAACACCATTTTACATTGCAAAGCAGATGTGTCAGAACACAACAGCAGATCTGTAATTTGAGAATTTGTGGATTGATAGGACAGAAGGCAGCTCCACCAAAAACTTTTTTCTGCCATCAAGAGTTCTACTTTGGGTGAGGGTGAAGGGGTTGACTGAAAACACTAATCTTACAACATGTGATTATATTTCTTAGATATTTTGAAAAAGTATTAATGTTAGATGTTTTAATTAACTACTGCCTGTGCTCTATGAAATAATATAATAGTGTCTTGAATATTAATCTTGGCCTAAAGTAAAAGAAAAAAGCTTTGTTTTTTATAAATTCAAATATTTCAAAATGAATGCAAATATGTTTTCTATGAATGTCCTTAAACAAAGTTGTAGAATCATTATATGGCAAAAATCCTCTTGATAAATCATTCTAATATTTAACACTATTCACTGTCAAGAAATCTCCTTTGTAGCCAGTCCAAATCTTTCTTGCTACATTAGATCCTAATCATCTTCCTCTTACTATTCTTGGTGAGAGGAGATAATTTACTTTCCAGTTAAACACACAAACATATACACACACACACACACACACACACACACACACACCTAATGTTACAGAGAACAAACTCTTATTTGCTCAAAATGTATTTTTAATGAAATTATCATCCATGTTAATGCCTATTAACAACAGTTAGGTTTCTGCTTTCTTCAGTTTAGGAATAACCTCAGAGAAAGGATTGCTCCGAATTCAGCAGCAGCAACAAAAATTTTGCTATATATTATAGAATGATTTGCCTATTTTACTGAAGTATATAGAGACCATTTATTTGATTTTATATCAAAGACTTGATGTTCATTTTTTCTTCGATTCTTTTTGTTCTGTTCTAAGAAATCTGGTAAGTGAAATGGAAAGGCCACAAATTACAGAATTGAGAAATAGTTATAAATCAGAGTATACTAATCTGTGAGCACCAGCGCAGGGGGAGTGAGGGAGCAGCGCTGCCACAAGACAGGGATGGATGTCTTTGGACAAGCTCAAGTCACAAATGAGGAAAGTCAACATCAGGTCCGCTAGCCTCTTTTTCCCCATCAAGCTCAGGGACCATCACCAGCCTTCCTGTAGCACAGTGACAGGTGATCAGTGTAGAGCTGTCAAGGCAAGAACAGATTACATGTTCACTAAGTGAAAGCTGTGTGCAGTGTGTGTTAGAAAGATTTTAAGTACATTATTTTGATATTTAAAGGATTAAGCTTTGGTTATCTTTTTAAAAGTCATCCATTTTTGGTAATGCTGAATAAAAGTTTAGTTAGGAGCATGGTATAGCAGGGATTTCAGTTTGGCGTCTGTAACTTAGTACCATTGTTCAGACTAGGCCAAAATACTTAACTTCTCTAGGGTTTAGTTCCTCATTTTTAGGGTTCTAAGTTGGAATAGTGCCCACTTCTTAGGTGTAGTTTGAAGATTGAGGTACTTATCATATAATGTATTATCTGAGCATGATACCTACAACCTAACAAGTTTTCAGTAAATATTGATGGCTTAACTAATTCTATAATAATCGCCATTTTGGTTATCTATTGACAGCCTTTTTGGCAAGATTACCCATTCAGTATGACTCCAACCTCCAAAATAAGAGGAATCAAAATTTCATATACTTGAATAATTCTGTGGAACAGTTGAGGACCTAAACTTTGCCACTAGTTTAAGAAAGAAAGAAAGAAAGAAAGAGAAGGAAAGAAAGAAAGAAAAGAAAGAAAAAGAAAAGAACAAGAGAGAAAGGAAGGAACTGTCTTATATATTATCAAACCATATGACAACAGCCAAATAGTATGTTTGGCAATGTATGTCCAATGTCATGTGACTGGGAAAGTCACATGTAAGCTGTCTACATCTTCCTGGCACCAATAGTGGGTATACATTTCACAATAGTGGTTAAGGATGAATGAATTTATCAGTACAGAAGAAATTTCCATTGTTCATTATTCTATTTCAGAATACTGGGGGATGTTCTAGACAGTTTTCCATTAAAAATAAATAATTTGGAGCCTATCATTGAATAATAAGCAACCATAATAGTCTCTTAGCTAAAATGGCTCATTTTCTAAGAAATTCCAGATAAAAGACTGTGATATAAAATTTCTTTAAAAGTATGCCTTAAAGTAACTAATGCAAAAAGTACTTAAGATTTAGTTTTTTGGGGTTTCTTATGTACTGTTTTCACCTAACAACTATTAAAAGCTTACTGTTTTTGTATACAGGATATTTTGGTGTAAAATGATAAATAAGACAGGATCCTTGATCTTTAGGCCAGGAAGTTTATAGAAATAATAGATAAATTCAGGTTATTTTAGTACATAATTTTTAAAATGTGTTCTTTATGGTGGGCATTAAAAACTTGTGAAGTTTTTGGGATAATAATACTGGCTATCATTTGTCAAGTGCCTTTTCTGAGCATGTAGTTCATGTACATTATTTCGCATCTTTACCAAATCCCTGCAAGCTAGGTAATATTATATGTTCGTTTTGCAACTGAGAAAACTGAGATTGAGAAGGTTAAGCTCGCCTAAAATTACATAACTACTCAAACTGACTGGCTCTAAAATGTGCTTCCGATGCTTCTTGCTATAAGGGAAAGTGGAGTGGGTTAGAATGAACAAGAGGGCTTATCTTGAAGAGAGAGAGAATAAGTACAGTGACTTGTGGCACTAAGTGATCCTTGGCTCTAGAAGAGTTTCATTGCCTTTGATTCAGTTGAGTGAAGAGATGGTAAGGGTAGAGATAGGAGTTAAGGCTGAAGAGTTTAAAATTTGGCCTCTATTCTTTTGGGAGCCACGGTTATAAAATAAAAGATAGATGATAGGAAACAGGGACGTAAACCTTTTGGAGATGAAAAGGGAACCTAGGGATGCAAGAGGAGAGAACGGAGAAGAAAGGAAGGGGAAATGAAAAGAATTAAGATGCAGTATGTGCATGTACTAACTCCCTATAAGAATGCATATTTATTATGTATCATAAACATGTACTAATAAAAATAAATTAAAGAACAATAAAAATAATATGAGAAATTTGATATCATAAACAGAGTGCTGATCGGAAAGGAAACAGGAAGCAGGAAAATAAAAAATTGTAAGAACAAATAATTAAATACAACTAGGGAAGTGGAATTTAGATGAAAAAGAAAATTTACATAAATACATTGATTATAGATTTGGCAAGTTGAAGTGGCAACTCATTGAATAGAGGAGTATTCAAGATGATTTGAAATATTATGCTGGCTGGAATAATATCTGTGCTCTTGGAACTGCTGGTATAAAGATTTAGAGCTGTATATATTGGGTCTGAGACATTGGAGGCTCATTTGGATGGAGCTGACCAGCAAGAAGTGTCCTCTTTTGCCTCAGTGTCTTCATTTCGAACTGTGAATGATTTGATTTATTGATCAATGCTTGCAGAAATTTTTTGTTGGCTTTGCTCTTTCCTTTGGCATATTTAATACTGCTCAGTTTTTTCAAATAAATCCAAGATAATGTCATTTGTTACTGTCTCATAAAAACTGAGGGCAAAATTTTTTAAACATCAGATCTCTTGTACTTTTATTTCTGGGAAACCAAGAGTATATTGAGTTATTTTTCTCTTTGACTTCTCTGAGTTCAATAACAAAGTCACTTTCAGTCTCTTTTGATTGTGAATCATGAGATCTAGTGCTAAATGATGGTATAGTATAGTGTAGTACCTAAAAAAAAAAAATGATGTCAAACAGTGTATTTCAATACTGTTTGTTTGGTTTTCTTTCCTAACTAGTCATCTGGTATTAAGAAAGTTGCTTGTCAGGTACGGTAGCATATACCTGTGATTCCAGCAATTCTGGAAGCTGAGACAGGACTACTCAAGGCCAGCCTGAGCAGCTTAGCAAGACTCTGAGAGTGTAGCTGAGTGATAGTGCACCTTCCTTGCACATGCAAGGCACTGGATTTAGTCCCTAGTACTACCACAAAAAAGAAAGGAAAGGTAAGGAAAGGAGGAAAGAAGGAAGGAAGGAAGGAGTTGCTTGACCTTTTTCAATTCATTTTTTCCTTCATCTTTAAAGTATTGGTGGGGGAGCTAATATCAGTCTGGTTTTTGTGGGAATGAAATGAGGTACTCTATGTAAGGGAAAATGCTTAAGGTATAGTAAACATTAAATAAATGGCAGTTTTACATGTCCAATTTGTGCATTGTCAAAATATCTTTTGTGCTTTTATTGACTATACATGATTTGTTTAATTTTCTAGAAAACCAGAATGGAGCCCAGAATTATAATACTGTATGATACCAGCAAATTTTTCAGCAAATTAGGAGTATCAGATGTTTGCTTTATTTCAATTTCCAGGTTTTTTCTGTTGTTGTTTAAAACATGTTGCTTGCTCTGGTACTAACTTTACCATACTGGACTGAGTGCCAAAACTCTATATAGAAATATTGCTAAGAATATTAAAACCAAGTAGTATTCTATGTGTGTACAGTTGTCAGGTGTGCTGCGGGTCTTCTGGACTGTTGGCCTAAATGTGGTGACTCACAGACCTTTCTCATGTCAGGCAAGTTTGCATAGTTGTTAGCTATCTGCAGAAGTGCTTCTGTGGATAAGGAGAAATGATGAGCTTTCCTTAAGTTTAGCTGGTTTAATTCTTACTATATTTGACTAAATGTTGCTTATAAATTAATTTTTTGATTACCAAATGTTCCTATAGAACTAATTCTTGATTAAATAATTGTCACTATTTTGGAAGATTTCAATTTTGTATATTAGTCATACTAACATGTCACTTTATAAATTTAATGAACAGTGAGATTCTAATGCTTTACTGAAAACCTAGTCATAATTTTCTGGAATTAAAGAAAAGCTTACTATATGCACAAAATACTTGCCCCCTTTTCAGTAAACCCATGATTTCTTTGCTCTGTAATCTGAAATCTTAGTGCTGTTTCTCAAGGAGCCATGAAATGAGAATGGTAAAGGTTCTGTCATTTCCCCTGGACCACACACTGAATTTCACCTGTGCTTAGTATCAAGATAAGACATAGCATTTTAGCAACTCTTCTCTCCTATATGATATATTTTCATGTATCCATGGAAGTATCTTACTTGTGTAACATATAGTCACCAGTACAGTTCCTGTCCTCTTGAGTTCATTAATATAGGCTGCAACTCTAATTCATTTACATGTAGAGAACAGATTTGTCAGTTCTAAATACTTGCCAACTTGAAATCCAGTGGAAATCAGCTTTATGACGTATTTACCAGTACCCTGCGCTGAGCAGACCATGCCATTCTCTATGGAGTAGGGACAGATCTATTCAGCGCTACCACATTTCATTTTATGCTACCAAAATTCATACCAAGTCCTTAAATGCATATTGTGTGTTCCACTAATTGAAAACTGTGCTTCTTTATGGACTTGAAAGGATATAAACAAGAGAATATCTAGGAATAGGTGATAAATTCTGTTGGAAACAGAAGGCCAGAAGGAGACTGAACTAAAAAAAAAAAATCAGTAAGTGTTTGAAAATTTTTATTAACTGAAATAGGAAAAGCAGAGACAAATTTCAACCACATTTTCAGTGTAGCCAGATTCATTTTTTTCCAATAAACTCTTGATTTTTCCATCTTTATGAAAGAATAGAACCAGGATTTTTCAGAACTGGAGTAATATCTATGATATAAAAGCTTTAGAAATCTTATAGTCTAATTCCTGCATTTTATAGCTGGAGAAACTGCAGCAAAAAGATTTTTTACCTGGGTTCATTAAAGCACAGTAACAGCAGAATCAGAGTTTAGAAGCTCCATCAAAAAAATCATGAGAATAGTAGAAATGTGTAACCAAGGATGTTGATTGTATTAGTGATTAGTACATAGGATTAACCCACATTGACAAAATAGATCAGTTTCATCAGGAGTGGGTGGTGTGCAGAAATTTCTTAGAAGTCACAAATATTTGTTATATCACAGCTTCTTGTTTTTCAGTGAAAATATCTACTTTTCTGATGTGTAACTCATTTTAAGGTGAAAATGCATATGAATCAGCTAACTCTTTGCTTATAATATATTTTGCTCTTTCAGTAAAGACTGGGCTACTCATGTAAAACTTACTCAAAAACTGAGAAATGGGAGTTTCCCTCATTTGAAACTCAGAACCTGAAAATAATTTTCTCATCACCTTTTTCTGGGACTTGGTATTACAAATCCTGAGTGAAGCTGTCAAATTTTTCTGCTTTCTTCTTACGTATTTTTTTGGCACCAGAATTGCTTAATTTGTTCTGGAGGGGTTTTTTTTTAATTCATTAATTTTATTGGTACATTTTAGCTATACAATATGATGACATTCATCATTGGGAATTTGTACCTGTACATGATGTATCTTGGTTCTTATTTTTTCCCCCTTCCCCTACCCTTCCTTCACCCCCTCCGCCCCTCCCTATTTACAAAGACTTTGTTTCCGTTTTTTTCCTTTTCTTATATTTATTCCTTTCTCTTCTTTCCTTTCTCCTTCCCCTCCCTCTTCTCCTTCCCCTTTGGACCTTTTCTTCCTATTTCAAATTATCTATTATACATTTTGATCCTTATTTACACTTTCAGTTTCTCACACCAGAGAAACTATTTGGTATTTTTAAATAAATTATTTACCCTAACGTTTTCAGCTCTTCCTCCATGTCTGTGTCAAAGGACTATTTAAAACTTACATTGGGAGATGGGTTTTGCAACATGTCTCTTCTGCCCCTTTCTATGACTGTCATGTAAACCAGTTTTTAAAATCTTTGAATAGCTGGCTGATAGCACTAGATTTGAGTTGCAGTTTGAGTTAGTTCATAGTACATAGCTCTGTGTGTGTGTGTGTGTGTGTGTGTGTGTGTATGCATGCACAGACATGCATGGACACACAAAGTGTGTAGTTGGTGGAGTTTCACGTATTACAATATGAGGAAGTATGGTACAGAGGGAAGAACATAAACTTGGGAGTCAGATCTGCTTTGCAGCCTTGACTCAGCTGTTTTCTAGATCTGCAACTCATTCTAATTATATAGCCTGTTCTGACCCTTAATTTTCCTAATATTAACATAAGGGTTAAGTCAGAATTATGTACGAGAGAACCTAAGTGTTTCACAATGTATGGTATACGTTCCCTGTCTCTCTCCCTTCTTTTTCCTGTATGAGAGCATACCTGCTACTCTGTTATACTTTATCGACTTTAATTTCCACTGATAGACATCTGAACTGACCTCTTTGAGTTTCTACCTCAACTTCACTTGCTTTTGGGAATTATTAAAATATATAAAGCTGAATTTGCTCTTGTATGGATAATATATATACTGATATAATATTTAATTGGTGTGTTTCCCCTTCTCTTCTTTCCTAACTAACTTCCTTCACTTTGATTACTCTTTAGCAATGTATGTCCTTAGTTGCTCCTTTTAAATTACTTGGGGTAACCACCCACCTTTCTGCTGCTTATGGGTATGTTTGTCCTGCTCTGTTTTGTTTACTTTTTATCATTTTGTCTGTTTTTGTTGGTTTATTTTTATGGCTGTCTTCAGGATTAGAACTTATGGTGCAGTACTGATATATTTAATAAAAGAGAGTGAAACTACTTATTTCCTAGACAGAATCAGCTATTCACATCATTCCATGTAATCTTTGAGTACTTGGCTCTGACTGACAACCTATGTCTGCTCATGCTAGCAGGTGTTTCTTATATATCTTCTGAGTGTTGGTTGAGGGTGGAGTTCTTCTCCCTAGATGAGAAGATGATAAATCAGCATTAATATAGTAATAGATTTTTCTTTATTTTCTGAACAGAAATAGGGAAAAGTTAATACGAGGTTTTATATCTTACTGTAGAAAAATTAGTAGCATAGATAATATACTTAGAGCTAACTGTAAATTCAGCAACCTTTACAGTTTGTATTTCTGGTTCAGAAATTTTTACTACTATGGGAAGATTTTTTTAGAATTTTAGCCCTTATGAAATACAATCTTTAGGTTAAAAAGGCTTTTCTATTACCTATTCATTCTATAAAATATGTCTTTGGGCTCTAATTGTCCGGCCTGTATTAAGAAGTTAAGCTGACATACAGTCTCTCAAATAATAGCATTGAGCGCTTTTTTTCCCTTAAATAAAGACCAATTTTAAAAAAAGGGTGTGGGAAGGGACAGTTAAACCACAATTATAACCAAGTTGGTCTAACACAACCTAAAGTGCTGATTTTCTGTGCTAGTAATCAAATAGGTAGGTTTAAGAAAAAAATCCAGTTGTCCACATCAGGTAAATCTGAATGTTTGAGGTCGAGACCAGGCATTTTTTTCAAATTCCCCCATGTTATTCTACTGTGAAGCGAAAGTTGAGAACCACTGACTGAAAGCATCTCTACCAAATAGAAATCCAGGGAAGGTCCATGTGCCTGCAGTAGCCTCTCCTGGTCTTACCATGACTCTTTTTTTAGTCTTGGCCAAAATTATTTTCCTATTTGTAAGTGCCAGGAGGCAGTCTATAGTGAAAATTATATGCCTTCATGAAATGAATTTGTATAATTCTCTATCCTGATGAAAAATAAAAAAATGTTAAAATTTGTATTTATCCTTGATCTCTTTCCCCATACATGTTGGCAAGCCTCCACTTCCCATTGACTTAACGTTCAATTTTTCTCTTCACTGTTTTTCTTGGGTGACATTGGAAATTTTTACCATCTGATGAAGGCAGATGTATTTTCAAATAAAAATGTCTTAAGCATTTGTTCTTCCTACTATTCCTTTCTTTGGCAGAATATTCATATAGTTGATAAATAGTTTGCTTTCTTTAAATACATTTTCATATAATCTTTGTAGCATGTTTTATGGGTATTTTGACCTAGTTTTATGGTTTTTCATGAAATAAGGTATTTTCTAAATATGTTATGCTGAATTTAACCGAAATAAGCAGTTGTACTGTATGCCTTTAAAATTATGATGATTTCTTGCATTTTTAGGGTAACACTTTTATCCTGAAAGATTCAAAGCACACTGAGAATGGTTACAAATTATACAGTGAAGCAGAGTCACCATTGTGGAGAGAGGCATGGCAGCTGTTTAACAGCTCATCACAACACTCTACAGCAGGGTAGGGTAGGAAGTGAAGAATAATACTGGAGTCACTTGAAAAAAGTTGCTGGGGGGGTGAGGTAAGCAGAATGTAATTACATAAGTTGGAATTTATCCAGGAATAAGGCTAACACCTCCAGTCTCAGAAGAGAAAGCTCTGATTCTTTAATAACCATGAACTCGCTTGCTACATAACTGAAACATAAGGATGCTTCTATCTTCTTCAAACCATCGGTGTATGGTCTTGATAGTGTTTTACTTAAGACCTAAAAAGAAAAAAAGAAGGCCCTTCCTAAAAATTCACATGTTCATTCTCACTCAAGAATGAAAAGTAGATTTCCACATACATACTGTCTTTGGCTCTTATTTGCTGTTTGAAAGTTATTGAGGATTCCAAGGCTGTATTTGGGACTTAAAAGAAATTCCATGATAGATTAGTAATGTCTGACATGGACATGTGAAAAGTAGTACTTGTACTTAGTCTAGTATTAAGAATTAGGTGTTGCTTTCCTGAGATATTTAGCATTACTATCAGTTCTTTCATACATTATAATGAATTTTTATCCCTGTTCTAGACATATTTAAGTTGTTACTTTGTGTTTTTGATTTTACTTCCTGTTTGCTTCTCTTGGGAACACAAGGTAACAGAAATATGTTACTAGGTGAGAATTGGAAATCAGAATTCAGTTTGTTTGAGGAATGTTAGGAATGCAGGGTAACAGGACCCTGTGTCTGAAACCAGCACCAGGGATAGCTCCCAGTGATGGTGACTCATGGCTCTTCAGTTCTTTCCCATTCAACCCAACCCTCTGACCTATGCATCCAACTTTGTGGCTTACTAATCCCTATAAAATTAGGAAATTGATGTTTTCTTCCTAATAATGTGAATTAGGAGCAACTTTAAAAGTGAGGTAGAATTTAATTCATTTTACATGTCTTATTTAATTTGTACAAAGTTAAATGCTGTATTGTATAATTCATATTTATACATGTAAGGTGAAGTTTAATAAATTTGCCCATGGTTCCATTTTAAATAAATAGTGGCATTGTACATCAAACTTTCATCTGTCTGGCTTCAAAGCTTTTGCTGTTGATTACTGTCACGTGAAGTTATATGAGCATAAGGTCACTCATGTACTGGGTTCTACAAAGCAGAATGGCTATCAGGTGTTTTAGAGTACAGCTGAGAAGGAAATTTAGAAAGCTTCTAATAACAGGCCGGAGTACAGATAATATGAGTATTCTTCTTTGCTGCAGAATGATTACATGTGGAGGTGTTAGAACTTTTAGAACCTGTGTGTGTATGTGTGTGTGTTATGATGGAAGTTATTTGAGTATAACAACCATTTGTCAGCCTCATTAGGGAGAATTCCTGCATTTCTATGAATTAGGTCCACGTGACTTCTAAGTTACTTTAAACTCTATAGTATTTAGTTTTTAAGTCCTATATCACTGTCATATTCACTATTTTATTTTCTCCTAATACAAATGGTTACAAAGGGCTATAAAATACCTTTTTACTCTTTGACTTAATATAGAACCATAAGCTTGTTCTTTTCAAATATCTTGAGTCTAATATTAAAAAAGAGGACAAAATTAAAAATCATATTTCAATCTATATTAGTGAGACCTGACTCTTCTAGGCATTTCTTTTCTTTGTATTCTGAGTGATTTTCAGATAGGAAAACCAAAAAACTTAATAAACAAGCTTACAATTTAATAAAACAGGCTTAGTCTAAGTAAACTCTTAAAAATTATCTTTCTTTTTATGATGGGCCATGCGGAAAAAATAAATTCTAGTTGATTACTTGTATATAAAAATTATTAATACAGTATTTACATAGCAGTATCCAAAACTCAGTTTTACATCTAAAGTCTTGTAAGATAAGTTTATGCCTAAAGCAAAGGTTAATTTATAAAATTCCTAAAAGTGTATTATAATAGAACTGATGGATCTTTAATCATAGTAATGCTATTATATCACTTTAAAGCTTATTCAAGTTGTTATCTGTTACTGTACCTTCATGATAGAAAAACAATAATCTCTTATTCCAAGAACAGTCTGAAAACAGGATTAGAAAGTGGAGGAGAGCATATAGATAATAGCTAGACTTTGTTTTCCAAAGTGGAGGAGAGCATATAGATAATAGCTAAACTTTGTTCAGGGCTTGTACCTTAAACTGTAATAACAGTGTGTCAACAATCTACTTACATGCTTTGCACTTTGTAAACATATGTAATTTTAAGACCTTTAGAAATTGAGAAATAGGGGAAAAGAAAGAAGGGAATGGAATTAATATGAGAAAAAGAAAAATTGAAACAAAGTCTTTGTAAATAGGGAGGGATGGAGGGGTTGAAGGGAGGGCAGGGGAAGGGGCAAAAATAAGAACCAAGAGAGATTATGCAAAGGTGCAAATTTCCAATGATGAATGTCATTATATTGTATACCTTAAATGTACCAATATAATTAATAAAAAAAGAAATTGAGAAATAACCTAATAATTTATTTGGTGTGTAAAAGGAGATATAAATCATTTATTACACAAGTCATTTGACTCTCTTTTAGATGATACTAGCTGTAAGAGTACTTGTGTGTGTTTGTGTTTGTGTTTAAAAATATTTGTGTACACCATCCCTTTGGGTATTTTAATGCAGTTCTAGTACCTTTTACACTGGTTATTCATACCTGGCTACATGTTAGAATCTTGTGAAACTTTTAAGAATCCTTCTGCCCAGCAAACACTGCAGATCAAATAAATCTGAATTTCTGAGGCTAGAGCCTACATACCAGTACATTTATTAGTCTCCTGGTTTGAGAACCACTGATAAAAATACATGAAAAGCATTATAGCTTAGCAAAGTAAGCTATTATTAGGAAAGCATTTATACTTTGTACACGTATAGCTAAGGCAATATGGAGATGAAATATGAATAGTATGGATATGAAAGAAAAAATTCACTCATAAGATAGAGGAGATCTTTTTGGAGAGTAAAATGATTAGTGAAATGAGATGACCAGATAGATCATAATACTAAATAAATTACAGTCTGAAACAATTCCATTTAGGGTTCTTTTAGTTACGAGTGTCTTAAGTAAAACAAGTAGAGAAAGATATAAAACACCCACAGTTCACCTGGCCACTTCTGCAGTTTTTTTTTTTCTTAACTCCAGCTGCTAGCCAGCTTATGACCTGAATCTTCATGATTAATAACTCTTATAATATTTTCTTAGCTAGTATAACTTCAATTGCAATGCTTTTTCTTCTAATGTCTTACCCTTATGAAATAGCACTACACTATTTTTCTCAATAAATTCTACTGACACGTGGTCCCACAGATTAATTATAAATTGCATAGAAGTAGTGTTCTTTGTCAGTATTAAATGTGTATCTTTATCTTCTCTTTCTCCTTGTCTTTCCTAGCTTAATGGAATTACAAATTTAAAGAAACTTGTTTTACATGGAATGTTTTCCTGTTCTCTTACTTTAAACAATAGTGTTATTAATTTTCATCCTAGATGGTTTGATTCTTCTACTATTTTCATCATTATTATTATTTTAAAAGGAGTTATCTCTATTTTAACCCATTTATTATACAATATTATATAAACATCTTTTTAGGGAACATTTTTTTTCAAATGCTAAATATTATTTTTATCTGGTGGGCTCTCTTCATAAGTTGAATTGGGAATACCAATAATTTTTTCTTGTTCCCCTCCTCCTACTGCCCCATCTCCTCCTCCTCTTTTCTTCATTCCTTTCTTAGAAGAAACTGAAGAGGGGAATGGGTATCAAAAAGACTTAGGCAAGCATGGAAATATATGTTAGGCCACTTTTCCATGGGCCTTTTAAAACACCTTAGGGTAAATAGAAAAAAAACTTTTAGGGCTTAGATCATTTATCACTGAAATTATAATACTGGCACAGCTCTGCAAATATTTCCATACAGGGTTACGTGGATAATTAACATTAAATGTCTTTTGTTAAAATGGGTTTGGGTCTTATCAAGCAGAGCCTGCATTCCAGGAGAAAATTTGTCCAGTTATTTAATTGTGTTTCTTTCACAATGCCTTCCTTCTCCCTACTTCTTGTTCCTATTACAATACTGGTATTTTAGGCCAGAAGGTAGAGGCTGCTAACACTGAGTCTTTGGTGTTCCCTCTAAATGACTTTAAACAAAAAGTCTCAGAAGTTATATCTGAGCATGGGAAATACCATTATTACTGAGTTGCGGACCCAATTACTTACCCTTTAAAATAGGGTAAAATAGGATGGGAAAATGTGAAGAAAGTGAATTGGTTGGATGAAAGGAGGACCTTGATTGTAATTCTGATGAAGTACTGTAAGAATCAATAAAAGCAGAACCAGTTGTATGTTTTGTGATATAGGCAGCTCTCAGAATGGTATGATAGTAGAGGTAGCTGAGAAGATCCCAGCTTTTCTCTTAACATCTCCCAGATGCTTCTTGAAGTTCTGGTGCCACTGAGAGAAGCAGTTCTTACTGGAATCCCTCTTTAGAAGTGGCTGTAAAACTCCTGAAATAAGACACACATTTTTGTGAGAATGTACAAATTACATTTTTTTTAGAAGATCCTAAGCTCTCATCAAGGTGTTATACGTCCATAAATAGTCTCTTCAAGGGCTGGGGATTTAGCTCAGTGGTTCCGGCACCTGCCTTCCAAGCACAAGGTCCCGAGTTCGATCTCCGGTACCAAAAAAACCCAAAAAACACAATAGTCTTTTTAAAAGCAGGTGTCCATTGTTTCAGTGTTGTTTATAATTCAATGGGAATTTGGTCAGAATTGTTTCCTCCTGAATATCTTACTGAAATGTGCTCGCTGACTTTTAAAAACAGTATGGACAGTATTGATTTGGTAGTTAACCTTCATTCTGTATTATGGCTGAGGAGTTGACCTCTTGATCTAAACTTACAACTTAGATATCCTCACCCAAAAATCTCATATTCTTTTCCAGGAACCCAAATGGTGAAGGGGTTTGGGGTGAAAGCTTATACAAATATTGGGGCAGATGGACTTGAATGAAGTACTTCAGGCTTTAAGTACTAACCTAAAAGGTAGCTTGATGGTTCTGGAAACAGAATGCTTAGTGGATGAGGCAGGAAAAGTGACATGTAAAAAAGTGTGGAAAGTTAACAAAATTGAGCTTGTCTTAAAATATCTTTCCCAACTTCCAGGTCATCTGGCATTCAAGGGAACTGGAATTGCATTCCAAACAAATATTTATTGTATTACATTAAAAAATTTTTTACATTCTTTCATAAAATTTTGGGACATTTTTCATATACTTTCTTTCCAGTCCTTAGTTATGTAGCCTCTATTATCCTAATGGCTCATTATATCATTAATTTTGTTACATTACATTGATGTAGCATTTAAAGCAATTTAATGCCACTTTGAATTGTGAATTAATTTTATATTTTATATAACACTTTGTCATCTCTGGGGCAGGTATTATTAATTAAATTTTTGATATATGAGTAAATAGGCAGAGTGCTTACTTTCTAGCAACTCAAGGTCTAATGAAAGTGAATATATATATACATAGAGAGAGAGAGAGAGAGAATATTACTACTAAGAGTATTTATGTTTAGCTAATATAGATTTTATATTCATTATTCCATTTGTTCCTTAAAACCACCTTAAGAAGAGAGTAATATCTTACTTTACAGATACAGTATAAAAGGCATAAGTATGGTGCCAGAGGTCCTTCAAGCAGGCAGTACCAAACCTACTCCCTTGGATTTGACAACCTTCCTGTTTCTCCATTTGCTGAATTGCTTCCATGATCATTATACTATAATGGGTTCAGTCAATGTGAGACATAATCCCAATCAGAACTAGAACAGATATGGCCAAGAACACTGGATCTGTGTTTTGGAGTATGAGCAAGAGTTCGTTTGCCTATCTCAGATGGCACAAGAAATTACTTTCATTTAAAAGAATTGTTGAGGCCTGGTAGAATGTGCCCTTTTAGAAAGCCAACAGCTCCTCCCAGCTGGAGTTTAGGGAGCCACTATTTGATGGGTTTGTCATGAGGTGGTGGATGTAGTACTAAGTTAGAATTCCCATATTCAGAGTATCTTGCTGTCTTTTCAACACCCTTAGTCATAGTTCCTTGCCCGATTATGTCAATAATGAATTCTGAAAATTAGTCCTGCAAACATGGCTTCTTAAAGACGTAGGTCCTACTGTTCATCATTCTTGTCTGTTGACATATATAAGCATCCCTACATTTGAACCTTTGAATTCTTATCTGTTTATAATTATAAAAGTTGATTTATGAAACATTTATTTGGGCTTACTACTGTCTCCAGGTCCTGAGTAAGTTTTGGGTATCCAAAGCTGTTAAGTCCTTGCCACTCGGAAGTTTTTATGACCCATATTTTTATAGCTCATTGCAATGCAGTGTTGCACAGCATTACTTTGCGAAACTTGAAAAGTTGATATTTGTATTATTGTGAATACTCAGGTGTAGTCAGAATTGCTATAGGTCAAATTTTGTATTTTAAAAACATTTCCAGCTCTTACTTTTGGCAATAACCAGATAAATATTTAGTTTCCTAGGAAATAAAATATAATTTCCATTCAACAGTTTACAGTGGAATTTTATAATGGAATTCATAAGAAAACTGATGGATACAGTAGTTACTATGTAAGTATCTTCAGATGCTGTGACAGTTTTGCAGCATGTTACAAAGTTGCAGGCAGATGAGAAAATAAAATAATAGCTGATATCATTTGCAGTTAATATAAACATTGAGGGACATTGATGTATTTTAAATTATATAACATACCAGATTGTTAGGATACAAATGTTGTTTTTGAAATATTAGTGCTATTATAGGCATTAGATCAATCAAGTATTTTAAGCTTAAATTTATGCACTAGACTTTGATGCATAGAAAACTGACATTTTGAAACTCGCTAACTTTTTGTATAGAAAACACTCTGATTACCTTGTCAAATAAAACTAACCTGTTTTTACAGACAAGTTCAAGTAATTATTATTAAGAGAACAAGACACTAGCAAAATAGAATTATAGTTTTTATCCATCAGTCTTTAGTGTTTACAAACTCTCTAATGGTTTAATTTGTTATTTATTATTTTCATGAGACTCATGTGCTTAAAAATGATGTACCAATATGTTAGTTAATTTCAAAGACTAAAGTTTTCATATTTGTAACTTTCCTTTCTAGAGGAGATATATGGTCTGAATTATGCAGATTAGAAAGAAGAAAATGGGTTCAAGGCAAAGAGGTAGAATGGCTAAAGTTGAAATATTCAAACAGTGGAAACAAAGGAAAGAAATCATTGATTATTTCACTGGGAGCTTCTTGAGATTGCATTTAAAAAGAGGAAAGATTATGAGCTATATGACTTAGCAGTTGGCCAACGTGTGGGCATGGAAAATGCCTGTTTGCTCTGACTGGGAACACTTCATCAGTGTGAGGACACAGCATCAGTGAGGGGGACAGAGAAGACTGCAGTGAAGGACAACAGCTTGCGAGTCAGGCTAGGTGGGCTGTGCTCACCTGGTGAAGGTGTGGAAGGAAGGATGGGCAACTACTTAGTGTCAGGTGGTTTGCCGAGCGCTCTCAGTGTGAAAACCCATCTTCTACAGAGAGAGGCCAGCATTTACCAGCCTTCACTTTTTTGATATACACTCACTGCTTCACACAAGAGCTTGCAAACTATTCTGAGGTGTGCTGATCATCCCTAGAAAGATACACAGAAAGCAAGCACCTCAAGAGCTTAGAGTATTGACAGTGAATTTTTAAGGAGCACTGCATTTCCAGGAAGATCTGGGTGTTTATTTTGACTCTGCTCTCAGCTGCAAAACCTTGGGCTCCAATTTTCTTATGTGCAAAATGGGAACAAGGATTTTCCCCTATAATCAAAGGATTGTTATTTATATGAAAGACCTTTATAAATAATAAAGCAGTGTACTGTGATATTATTATGATACTAAAAACTCAGGAGTAGATTATCTGAGAGAATATTGCCATGATTATATTCTCTGTATTCAATATTTCCCTCTCACCCTTCCTCCCTCCCTCTCTCTCTCCCTCCCTTCTTTCCTCCCTCCCTCCCTTCCTACAGGAATGAGTAGGACAACATAAATTGTTCAACTGCTCAATTTTAGCTTGTTTGAAAACACTTCTAAGAGACAGCATATGGAAGACCACTGGTCCCTGAAGACATTGTGGAAGTTCTGTGTTCATAATGTATTGTCCCTTGTCTAAGCCTAATTTTTAAAGATGTGCACAGATTATGTATACAGTTTATACTTCAAAATGTTACCTGTAACCATATCTGAATGGTGGGGTTTAGATAACTAAAATTTTATTTTCTTCCTACTTTGTTTGTTCATCTTTCTAAATTGTCATTAATTATATTCATACACATACTGCATTCATACCATACATGTGAAAAATCTCATATAGAAATTTTGGCAACTGACAGTTTGCCTCACATGTTAGATTGAGGTTGACATATATCTATATAAAGGATTTAGTGTTTTTCAAACAGTTTGTTGGATGATATAACTTCTGGCAGAAATTGCTGATATCATGGAACATTATGTTATGTAAAGGAGAATTGTGTTTTACTTGGACATGTTTTAATTGTTCATTGTGCTATTCATCCACCTTGTATTACTCTCCTGGGAATGTTTCCCTTGGGAGATTTCTATTCTCCACTGCTCAGTGGCAGCAACTAAAAGGACATATTTGCTGGATAATACTTATTGTTTCCCTTGTGAATTACTATAATTTTGGTGTTTTTAGTTTTTCCCCTGAGCATTTTGCCTTGCCTTCAGTGAGTGGCCTTCTCAGAATACTTTTTGTTAGCAAATTTCTGCTCAGTGTTGACCATGTAGTCTTATATTGCACAAATTTCAAAGAAAGACATGATGGCCACTCAGTTACAAACTGTATGTTAGAGAAAACAAAGAAGTTACAAAAGTGGCACAAAAAGGAATGGTGCAGGTAAGAAGTTATTGGTCTTGTGCTTTTGTTAATTTCATCATTTTTTTCCAGTGATTTTGCCACCAGATGTTTTGAGTGGAATGAAATAAAACAAAAGCTAAATGTAGTAAAAGAAAGCAGAACAGTAGCCAGTGACAAAAACATAAGTGTGTGAAACCACTCAAAGAAGAGAAACATCAGTATCTTTCAATTGCCTACTGGTTTTTTCCTGTGTTTAGTAGGAAGTATGAGAAAAGAAGAAATAAAAAGATGCCAGAGTTAACTTTAGAGGAGGCAAAAACTAATGGGAAAAAAGGGTCCTAAATGGTTTTATATACAGTTGAGACTGGCCAGCTGCCACATATATTTGTGTACAATTTTAGCTGAATAAGCCTTGTTTAATTTAGCCAAACTATTTTTATTTTGAATTACTAGGAGGGAGAGAGCTACCATCACATTTTCAGATTGTTAAAATTACTTTGAATCCTAATAATTGGTTTTGCTTGCAGTGTATTCTGAAGTATTTGATTCACAGACCCCCGGGGATATGAATCTCGTTTTATTTACCTGTCATGTAGTTGTTCAACTAAGACTTGTTTTAGTAAAGTTAGTCATACAGTATTTCAGAAAGGAATTTAAGCCAAAATCTAAGTGCAGCCTGCCCTAGTTTTTCATTTGGGTTGTTTTTGCTTGCTTATTTTGTTTCTTTTGTAGTGTTGGGCCCTACTCATGTGCATACAACACATTCCCATAAAACTCACATTTTGTATTTACAGAGAAATTTCTCCTGAGAATTAAGGTCTTGTAAAACATTCTTGCTGTACAGCATGAACGAATTATTACACTCAAGGGCATTGGAAGTGAAGTGTACTGAAGAAAAGAATTTTTCATTAAAATGCAGTTTATATTGATAAAACAGATTACTAGCATTTGATGAAATGTGAAACTTGGAGCTCCACATATCACTAAATTTCCAGTAGGTTTATTTTGGCAAGTGGACTCAATATATATGTAACATGTAGGAGGCCAGCCATTATACCTGTTAGCTTTATATTAGAGTAAATTGTCTTATGTTAAAATAGTTAAAAGAAAAAAAGTATGGTATCTGTGCCTTGACAACCAAGCTGTTGTAACTAGGACTATTAGAAAATAAAAGCTGTTGTGTTATCAGTTTTGGCACAGTCATTTATCAATCAGTATTTTAAACATTGACAAGTGGTAATTTAATAGGGAATGACCCATTTGGCAGGAAGTTCTAATGACAGATGATGCAAACTCATTTATCACTTAAGGCTCTGCTAAGCTTCTTACCTTTCTCTGTATTGCAGCTCATATTTTCCAAGTCTGGGATGTGAGAAGCCACAAAGGGCAAATCCTGTGGCACTAAGCCCAAACCACTCCCAAATAAAGAAGAATGTTAACACTTTAGGAGCTCACTCTTGAAAATGCTTATGAATGTTGATGATTTTCAATTTAAAACATAGCCAAAATCCATATATCATTGGGAATTGAGGAATATTACCTATTTAGACTATTATATAAAGAAAAAGTAGGGTAGATGAAATTTTGAATGAGAAAAAGGAACGAGGTGCTTTCAAAATGATTGGCTAATTGAAAAAGCAAATCCATTGTTCAAATTGCTCCCCTCCTCTCAAATTGCTTTTTCTCTGAATTCATTAATTCAGCAGAAGTCAGTGAATCATTTTTCTCTGTTCGCTTTCAAGATTTTTTTTGTTCTTTAATTTTCAGACCATAATGTGTTTTAACATGAATAGGGTGGAGGTTAAGCTTAATTAGGTTTTGAAAGTTTATATTTTTTGCCAAATTTGAAAACTTTTCATGCATCGTTTCTTTGAATGCTATTTCAACCCCTCCCCTTTTATTCTAGGACTACAATAATACAAATATTAGAACTTTTATAATAATGCCATATATTCCAAAAGCACTATTTATTTTATTATATTTAATATATTTATTAATTTTAACTCTAATGTTCAAATTACCTAATTTTTATTGCTACTTCTTTAAGCTCACAGATTTACCTTTGTTCTCTTCATTCTGAACTTAAGTTCATTCATTGCGTATATTGTTTTTTAGATTCTAAATTTCTATGTGGTTCTTTACTTGTCCTATTGCTTCTTTTTCTTTTTTTGTGAAACATTATATCAAGTGTGTTTTTAATTATTCCTTGAATCAGTTTTTGTTAGCTTCTTTAAATTCCTGTCAGACCTTTCTAACATCTGTGTAATCTCAGGTGGCATCTGATGATTATCCTTCCTCACTTAGTTTGAGATAATCCTACTTCTTGGTGTGTTGAGTGATTTCTCTTTTGAAACCTGGACATTTTGGATCTTATATTATTAGGCCCTGTCTTTTAAGATCTTGCATTTTTATTGGCTTTCTCTGACATTGCTCTTGTGGGTGAAGAGTGTACCTCCTCGTTGTCTGGACACAGGTAGAATTGCAGGTTCTGGCTCAGGCCTTCAATGACAGGGGTGGGAGAGGGCTCCCTAGGGCCTTATTCCCACTGAGCTATGGTGAAAGTTGATTCTCCTCTAGATTGCCTCTTGGTAGGGGAGGGGAAAGACCTACTTATAGCTCAGCAAAGGTGAAAACCGGGGTTCTCAACTATGCCTTGGCTGGGGGATTGGATATAGTTTGTACTGTGATGTTTGACTGGCATTATGGTTTAGATGGAGCATGCCCCTGAAAAGGCCTCATGTGCTCCTAGATGGGGCTTTGGAAGGTGATTGCATATGGGGGTGCTATAGCCTACTTAGTATAGGGAATTGATGTGTCAGAAGAGATGAATTACAGGGGTCATGACTTGGAAGGGTATGTTTCCTTCCCTCTCTCTTCCCTTTTCTCTCTGCTTTCTGGCTGCCATAACATGATCAGCTTCTCTCGGTTCAGGCCCTTTCACTATGTTCTCTAACTATGAGCCAAAATAAACATCTCCTCCTTTAAGTTGTAGACATGAGATATTGTGTCCCAGTGGTGAGAAAAGCGACCAAGACAGCTGAAGTAGAGCAATCATATAGAAGTCTTCTAAATTGTTGTGCTGCCCCATTTCTGGTCATTTCACCAGAGAAAATAGGTTATTCTTGGGGCTATTCTTTGTGTCCACCCACTGGCATTTCCAGGTTGCCAGTTTTTCTAGTGGTCAGATAATATGGAAAGAATCCATGAAAAAGAAAACTCAAGGAATTTATCACTAGGTCCCAACATCCCAAGACTGTCCTACCTTCCTCCCTAATAGTTTGATTTATATGTAATATTCAGTGTTTTTCGGTTGTAATTACTTAGCCTGAAGAAAAGAAAATATATATGTGATCATTTTCTGCAAATACATTCTATACCAGGAGATTTTGGTTCTTGTGACTGAAAGTATAGCAGAGGTTATAGACATTGCCTTTACTCTTAACTTTTTAAATTATTCTGAACTGGAAAGTCCTATGCACCAATTCTAAAGATTATTCTTTTCAATCTAGTATGAAACTATACCAATGTAACACTTTTTTGGGATAAGGAATCAATTGGGTTATTCTTTATTTAAACATAATTAAAAATAGTAAGTTTTTCATACACAGATCTCTTTAAGATTGAAAGTTTATTTACCACAAGAGTAAAATATTTTCCTCTTTACTGATGAACATTTGGATAGCTTAGAAAATATGCTTCATTTTTGTTTTGCTTACTGATACTTATCGTTCTGAAAATATTTCTTTGTTTTTAAGCATTCTAAGCATCTGAATTGTTTCTTTTTAGATTTTTGGTAGAATGAATAAACTATGAGAGCAGTCTCTCTGTCCAGTATTGGATCCCAGCTGTGTGACATAGTGGGAGGGTGGAAGGTGGGAAGGAGGGAGGGTTAGGGTAGAGGGGGAGGGAGGGAGGGAGAAATTGCCAAGAATAGCAAATGCTGATTTGCCCAGAAAATGTTCAGCAATCTGAATCACCAATATTTGAAGATATACAGAATTTATGACTGATTGGGAATTCTGAGACTGGACAGGTGCAGTTGTAAGACTTCCAGGTGTCAATGCTCAGAATAGCGAGGTCCAGCCAAGTTTAAGTAAAGGCTGTCAGAAACTAAGGCATTCTTTGAAAAGAGGCTCAAAAGAACCAAAAGTGTACATCAGTGCCCCACCCCAACCAATCTCGATTTTAGGGTCTTATTACTGCTATAGTCTGGAAATGAGTTGTGGCAAAGGATTTGTGGAAATGACCTTTTGGATGGGCGGTAAGGTGTGAGTCTGGTGAAAGAATGCCACAGGAGTAAAAGCTGCAGATAGAATGGTTGTAGCCAGGTTTTCATGGACATGTCCTAGTTGTGGGAGTAGAATCCTCCTTCCAGACCCTTATTCACTGCACAGGTGCCACTCAGTTGGTTCTAAATGGTTCTGGGTCTGATAGGCTTTCAGGATCAAACTGTAGATGAGCAGGTCAAGATGCACAAATTTATGCCCAGAATCAGTTTGACACATCACTAGAGCAGGGTGGAGAAAGTGCCCTTCGATAATTTTTTTAAATTTTTTTTATTTTTTAGCATTTTTCCTACACTTTCAGAGCCAAAAGACAAGTTGAAATTTGGGGGAATTTTCTTGATGTGGAAAATTTCTTTAAATAACTTTGATACACTGGAAAGCCCCTGATGTGAGAAGCAGAGTCTTAAGATCAGGTGACAAAGGGAGTTCGTAGACAAGTGTGCCTACCTCACCTAGTAAGCTGGGAATGATGATATCAGTTCAGCTGCCCCACAGGATTGTTTTGAATGGAAATAAGGTTTAAGAAATTTAAAAGTTCTACTCATGTTGCAAAATGTCATGTTTCATTATACATTTGAACAAGTACAGATGCTTGTATACCTAATTTTTCTATACTGTTTTGTAGAGAAAAATAACTTGTCTTGAGTATGAAAATTAATGTATGAGAATGAGTACCTGGATATTGGGACAGTCTTATACTGGTGTTTTAATTAGACCTAACTGAGCATTAATACAATTTTTGGACAATGATAAAAGATATGTTATTGATATTTTCATTCCATGTTTTTCTCACTGAGCATTAGCACTTCAGAGTTGTGTTTCTTTTTTTTTTCTTTCTGATAGCTATAAATATAATCTGTTGATAATGATGACCCTACAACTAATATGGGACATAGGAAAATTACTATAGGCCTTATTAAATATTTTTTGCCTCAACATGTGGTTACAATTCTAAACATTGCTAAGTAATAGTTCTCTAATACACACATTGTGTTAATGTCTGAGGATTAATGGTAGACCTATCAGAAATATATTAGTAAGGAGTTTCTGCATTAGCCTCTCAGTAAATATTAGCTGCTGGCATCATTATCATCATCCTCCAAAATATTTTCTGTAACCACTGGTTTTCAGATTTATCCCAAAGAACCCCTAGGTTATAAAACATTTCCCAGGTGATAGTGCAGATTTGCTGGGGTTTGGGAAAATTGGTGGGAGGGAAGATATAGATAAAGTGAAGCTCTACTCTCATGTTTTGCTTCAACTCTTTAGACAGACAAGCTGTGCTTTAATCTCTTTTAAATATTTGTATATCTGGTAAATTTTATTTTTGTAAACAATCTGGTAGTTGCTGAAGAGTACAAGATGAATATAACTTTATTATAAATGTACAGATGACAGCTATAAGAAAAGGAGAGGTGCGTTTGTTTGTTTGATTTTGGTGTTGGAGATTGAACCTGGAGCCTTCACGATGAGCTACATTCCCAGCTGGGTTTTTTTGATTTTTTTGAGACAGGGTCTGTCTAAATCACTGAGTTACCTATGCTGAACTTGAACTTGTGACTCTCTTGCCTCAGCCTTCCAAAGTGTATTCATAAGCAGGTAATTTATATGATCTTTAAAATGAATGTGCTGCTTACTGGAAGACAGTATATGTAGTAGTGTGGATGTCATGTCACTGTCTGTTATTAGCCCTGTCTTTCCAAGCCATTCCTGAGTGGATTGGGCATCAAGTGAGGTTAATTTCTAAGTTTGTGTCTAATGAATTTGGCAGTTGTATACATATATAAGTCAATACAATATGCTAACAGAAATCAGTAATATTAATATTGGATAATTTCTTCAAGTAAGAGTGCAGAATATACTGATTAATTGGATATTTTCTCATTTCTAAAATAGGCATTTAAGAGGAAGACTATTAGGGATATCCTGTATACAAAGGAAAATTCAGTTCCTAATCCTTACTGTAACCTCAAATCAATTCAATTATTAATTTAATAAAAGGCAAAGGATTCTGTGATGTGTATGACTTACAAGAATAGAAAAGAAGTAATTTTTCTATGTTTATTCTAGTGATACTTAGGAGCTTACTGTGAACAAGGCTGTATTTAATCTTTCTCATTTGAGTGGCATTACACAGGCAAGAAAACTCAGTCATTCAAATAATCTGGCCAGTGTAATTGTGAATATTCTCAAGAGTAGTGGACAGGTTAAATGTTGTAAACATGTGTATTCTGAGGTGAGCACTGAACTACAGCTCTATGGTTTCAGGGTGCAGAACTTGGGCCAAAAGTACTAGCTGTGTTTTATAGGGCTTAATGTACTTCCATTTCAAGGTGATTGCCAATTATTATGTGATCATGAGAAGATAGACTTTAATTTCAGTGAGCATTAGCATCATCACCCACCCTTTTTTTTTGGCATGTGGTGTACCACGTGCGGCATGAAATATGTTAAACGAGCATTCTGTTTGCTCTCTACACACTCACAATGTTAGGATAATGCAGATTGTTTTAGATATAAGCAGTTTTGAAAGGTAAAGTGATTAGCAACAGCAGCTAGAGTCATGTCTTACATTTATGTACCTCATTCTGATTTACAACACTCTTGGGAGCCAAAACATTTCTCCCAGGAAGCGATGGGTTCTGTGAGGCAGAACTGTTCTAGTACCAGTTTCTCTGAAGGAAATTAAGTATGTATTTTTATTGAAGAATCATAAGATGCAGCTTAAAAGATGTGATCACAGCAATATGCCCTATCCAAAGGGGGAAAAAAATCCACCTGACAATAAAGAGCTAGACTATTTCACTGAGTTTTTATGTGGAAAGGCTTCTTGGTGAAGACCAAGGTACAGGATATATGGACGATTTAATGAAGTATATAATGTAGAAAGAAGTAGAGACATCTACTTAAGCCCTGAAATGAAGTCTGCCAAGTTTATTCAGGTGTCCAGTGCATTATCAATAGTGAAAAGAAGTGAAACAACATTTCCCTGCTAAGTATCTCCTTTTCCCTCACATTAGCTCTGGGTTACTCTGTTTTGTTGTTGTTGTTGTTGTTGTTGTTTTCCCCCGGTACTGGGGATTGAACTCAGGTCTTTGTGCTTGCAAGGCTGGCGGCGGAACCACTGAGCTAAATCCCCGGCCCCAGCTCTGGGTTACTCTGAACAGAGAATACATGACTCTGTTTTGATTGTAAACCTTTGCCTCATTCTCTGTATTGTTTCCCTACAATGTCTGTATGTACGTCTAGTTGTATTCTTTCTTCTTACTTTCTATTTACCACTATTGCATCTTTTAAAAATAGTGCTTAAGATAATCTTTCTTCAAAAAGTCTTTTTTGAAAAATGTCACTTGCATTAAACAACTAGGTCATTTATTTTACATAATATGTTGTGGTGAGATACTGCCTTTAATTTATTTCATACTTTCCATTGCTTGTTTTTACTGCTGACCCCTACAGACATATAGGGGAAGCTTTTAAATCAAATATAGTCATAGTTGTAAATGCATATGTTATATATAATATATATCTAGTCAATTGATTTATGTATTCAGTCATTTGATTATAGAGTTCTTAAACATGGACACCCTGTCTTTAATTCCTTTTAACACTAGACAGCACCAGCCCATTTCTTTTCTGTTGATTTCATTAAATATTACCAGTGGGTAAACAATGCTTCAATTGTTGAAACAGGAATTAGAGTGGAGCTGCAGTACCTCCAAGGTTTAGCTTAGCTCTCTACTTACATCTTTTTTCTTATAAGGACAATACTTTGTCATTTGTACTTACTCTCCAGCTATCTTGTTTACCTCAAGTATTATTTACCTTAAGTAATAAACTCATAGAGATAGCAAGTCAGAGTTGAATTTTGACTCTAATTTTAAAGCAACCTTCTAGAAAAGTTTTCAGAGATGTGGTGTGAGTAAATTTGGATAGAGTCAGTGTCCCTCTTGTGTTCTTGATTTCATTTGGTCTGGAGCTTCACTTACAGAACACCTCAGAATAAACTTGAAACTCGAAGGCCAGTGGAGAAGTTTATTGTCAATTCAGCGTGGAGAAGCTTACATAACACGTCTGCAGCCAGGTCTGGCTTGCATAAGTGTTACCAGAACCTCGCTCTCTGGAGTGCTCCATCCTCTTAGCAGAGGCAAAGAAGGAAACTGAGGTGCAGACAGACAGAGTACACAGATGACAAGGCAAGCTTTCGGACAGCACAGAGGACTTAAAGATGCTTGAAAGAAAACTAGATGAATCTTGAAATACGAGCTTCAGTGTAAACATCCCCAAAGACCAAGTGGATGAAATTGAAGGAAAAGATGAGAAACTTGGAAGAGACAGACAGACAAACTTGAAACAAGTGTTTCTATGACTGGAGTGGCAAGCATATCACGGGTTAAAAGCATTTCAGGGGAAGCCAGATATGTCAAAATCAGAGTTTCTTGACAAAGGACTAAACTGAGAGGTGGAGCATTTTTATATCCAGGCTTTGGTAAAAGAAGGAAATGGCACTCATCACTCTATTGAGAATATCAAGTACCCTTGGTATTGCAATGGTTGTACATGGATATGACACTAGATTATTCTCTTCTATTTCTACCGCCTCCCCTCAGAATAACTGGAGGTTTTTAAATAAGTTTGAAAAAGTGCCTAACTTCGAGCATCAAAATTAGGCAGACACCTGGAAACAAGAAACCACAGGCAGTTAAGCAGAGACATGGTGATGAAGTGAAAATGTCAGTGAGAGGGCAGGCACTGCAGTCGCTGAACCTGTCAACTCATAATGAACTAGGAGTCAAGTGTCTCTATAGTTAAAGAAGACCAGAGGTCAAGTGAAGAGGATCTGTAGAAGGACAAGAGCTGATGGGTGAGGATAAATATTTTTGAAGTGATTTAAGTAGCAAAAAATTGGGTAGTGGAATTCAAAGTAAACATATTAGCAGATAGAACATAGCACCATGAAGACAATGGAGAGCAAACCAGTGAGCATAGACTTAGGAGCAGTTGCATTAGCAATCTGAAGTTACTCATGGATGATACATCTATATAAGCTAAAATAACATATGACACGTTTACCTATCAGGCACATTCAAAAGCATATAAAAGTTAATGAGTGTTCCTAGAATAAAAATAATACAACTTAAATATATTGACTTTATTAGAAATTATATAGATGATTATCTGTATGAATCCTTGTGAGTCAGATTTTGAAGTCATTTCTTTTTCTCCAAAGAAATGTATTATTCTCTGTACGTCACTTCATTTTGGCCAGTGGTAAGTCGAACTCAGTCAATTATGCTGCTATGGAATGTTTTAAGCTGAAATGAACACTGGAATCTGTTTGCAGCAGATGATTTGACTAAGCTTTGATGCGCAGTCACTCTCTGACATTTGTGTATTTCAACAGTGAACAATGTAAACTCATTTTCTGAGCACTTTGATTACTTGCACATAGCAGTGCCCGTAGCATGTGACAGAGAAGAGCACTCTATCCACTAATCAGATAGATATGCTTCAAGCCTATTTACACAAAATAATGAAAACAGCTGTTAGATACCTTTAAACTTGAGTGTATTTTGTTATTTATCTACTAGCCTGTACACGTGACACTATAATTCTTCACTCATTCAAGTTGCCTTTAATGACAGAGTAATAAAACTGAGAGGGATGAAAGTAATGGAATTGTAGAAAGTAATGCCTCAATTGTTCTACAGTGCCTTCCTTTTTGCCAAAATAAACCACAATTAGGTCCATATGGTGTTTTGAAGTTTTCACGCAATGACCCTAATAAAAAGTAATGAATTTCTGACACAAGAAAGCATGGCTCTCTTTTAAGCAGCTATCTTCAGTATTGATCTAGATATGATTGCAGACTGATATGCTAGCAGAAGAAGAAAGGTTCAGTGTGAGTAGTACAGGTAGTTTCATTTGTGGTTTATTTTACTCGTTAAAAATGTCAGATTTTAAATTTAGAAATATTATAACCAATTAGTTTTCATTTGCTTGTTTTGAAGAACTGTTACTTGTAGCAAAGAATATAGATCTTCAAGAATGGGAAATTTCAGACATCTTTAATGATGGAGTTCATCACAGAGAGAAGCCTGCAAGAATTTGTTTAGGGGAATATCCTGTTCTTGTATATATTGGGTTTTTGAAGTTCTGGTTTTGTGTAGGAGTTTTGTGTTTTTCAAACTACAGTACATCAAGGGAGAGTGATTTTTTATTACAAGTATACCCATTTCATTTTCAAACTATATATGTAGCTGCAGTGTAGAAATTATTTGCTTAGAGAGTGATTTAAAAAATAATATCAGGGTGGTGGCACATGCCTGTAATCTCAGCTACTCAGGAAGCCAAGGCAGGAGGATTACAAGTTTAAGACCAGAGTTGGCAATTTAGCAAGATCCTGTCTCAAATGAAATTATAAGGGCTGGAGATGTAGCTCAATAATAAAGTACTTGCATAGCATGTGTAAGGCACTAGGCTCAAACGCCAGTAATACAAATCATAGTATCAGGGTTGGCCCAATCATTAGAATAGCCTCAACATAAAGTATTATAGGTACCTTGGAGTCCTGAAAATAGATTTAATATATTAATTGGGAAATAGATTGTAAAACCATGAAGCTGAAAATTGATTATGGTTATAATAACTATAATAGTGGAGATGGGAGGGGAAGAGATTTAAGTAAATACACTGGGCCAGGGATTTAGCTCAGTGGTTCTGCCACCTGCCTGACAAGCGCAAGATCCCGAGTTCGATTCCTGGTACCAAAACAAACAAACACAAAACAAAAGTAAATATACTAAGGTCTTCTGAACCAGGAATACCTGGATTTGAATCAGTGATCAGCAACATAACAACATGTTTCCTCTTTATTGTATTTTTCATTTTTCCTGTTTAATGTATTTTCTGAGTCTGGTTTCCTCATTATCAGGATTGAAATTCTATGTACTAAGCATCTAAAAAAGTGCATGGCAAATAGTGGGCACTCATAAACATAGCATAAAATTATTATTTAATGTTGAGACTGACCCCCTAAAGCAGATTATTAAGTCACTTATATTTAGTGTGTTCTCTGTGTGTGTGTGTGTGTGTGTGCCTGTTTGTTGAATTCACGTAGATAATTCAGTGTGTATTTACTGAAACTTGACTGTGTGCCAAGGATATTCTTGGTGCTATGAAAATTGAAATACGAAATATTCTTTTTCAGGAGGTCTGATGTAATAGAATGTAAAAATTCAACAAAAAGAGAACATATATAGAGTTCCAAAATGAAGATGAGAATAATTGACCCTGAGTGGGGCATGGGAAAGCAAGTTGGAAAGGAATACAGAGGAAGAGGAAAGGGCAGGGTGGAAACTGAAAAGAGAAGGGTGACTTTAGGGAGAATGGAAGTTAGTGGTTTTGGAACGAGTAGGAGATAAGACTACAAAGCCAGCATCATCACTGGACTATACTGTGCAAGGTACTAGGTTTATACAGTAAAGAAGACCATGTTTTCCGGGGCCCAGACTTAACCTGAGAATATTTTGAGAATGAAGTTGACCACCTCATTTCATGAGATGCATTCTCTTAACCTTGCAAGGGGCAACGTTGGTTCTTAAAATTATGAAGAATCCAATAACATTTCCTTTGCTGTTTATATATTTTATCAATATGGTGAATGAATAAATGACAAATATATTTGTATAGAAATTTCCTGTTTTAATGTAAATATCCAGAAGGTAAATTTCAATCAGCTATCAGGGTAACTTATCCCAAATTTCCTATTATTTAACTCAAAATTCATGATGTTTAATAGTTTACTTACTGATAAAATGAATTTCATTGTTTGAAAAACTCTTCTTATACCTTTACTATTATCTTAGTAATTAAAAAAGAAATAATCATGTCTTTACATTTCATGTATAATTTATTATGGAAGTGATCAAAATTACCATTTTATATTCAACATATTCTTATCATTGAAATATGAATTATAGCCAATATTTCACTATTTCTTGCTAAAATTTTAGGATATTTTCCAAGATTATGGCTGCTTACTAGACCTGGAAAAATACTTTAAAATTAGTTTCAGAAGGGTCACATCTTTTCAAATATAATAATTACATTTAGTTTCAAAGAAATACCTTGCATATAAATGTGTGTATATTCACCATTTCAAAGATTGAAAGTATAGGTTGTATACCAGGTACAGTGTGGAGTACTACATAAAATTTGATGCCAATTTATATAACTAACTGTAAAACACATACAGTTAACATATATCCTTACCAATATTGTTTGCCTTAAAGCAGTCCATTGACTTTTCCTGTAGGTAATTATAACTCTCCAGAACTTTCTGTAACTATTTTTTGACTTAATCACTTTCAAGTCCATGTAACTGTCATTTTACTGTCAATGATATTGGCAGAACTTTCTTTTAAACAGTACATTTGATTTTGAGAATTAGGTAGATGTACCATTTGGAGCCCAATCTCATGGGCAATTTTAGTGATCAAAGTTTTGAATCCTAAAAAACAAGGGACTATGAATTTGTAGGGCATTTGTTTTCTGTTTTTTTTTTTAAGTTACTTATTTACTTGGTGTGCTTAATTTGATCATGAAACCCATTCCAGAGACAATAAGAGTACCACTTCCCAAGGCAATATTTTGCAGATTTCAACCCCTAAAGGGACATATACCTTCAAGACTGTTACCTTTTTTTTTTTTTTTTTTTTTAATAATGTTAGTTTTTGAAGATCTGTTGATACGTGATGACATGTCTGGTACATTCATGTCAAGATTATTTGTGGGATTTTCTGCTTTGGCAAGGCAATTTACTTTCGTTTTTTGTTTTTTTGAGACAGGGTCTCACTATGTAGTTCAGGCTGGATTCACCTTCAGCTATATAGCCCAGGCTGGCCTTGAACTCTGGGCAATCCTCCTGCTTTAACTTTCTCATTGCTGGGATTATAGGCATGTACAGCCACGCCCAGTAATTTCCTTGTTTCCTTTCACATTATTATTGTGTTTCATCAGTGAAGTTCACCACAGAATTTAATTTTTAATGTTGATTGTATGTGTTTTTTCAATTTTTTATTAATACATAATGATTACATTTTTTTATGGAGAGTTGGTACGTGTACATAACACTGTAAATACTTTTTCATCCTCTTCTTTTCCCCTTCTCCATCTCATTATCCCCTTCTTTTTTGTAAACACCGATCTTCCTATTTCCTACTATCTTTTGTTTTGCTCTTTATTTATGTTTTGAGTTTTCCATGTAACAGAAACCATGCAATATTTAAGTTTGTATGTCTTATTTATTTCATTGTGGTCTCAAAATGCACCCATTTTCCTACAAATGACTCAAGTGTATCCTTCTGTGTGGCGGTCATCCTCAATTGTGTATAAACACCACACTTGCTTTATCCATTCATCCTTTGATGTACACATAGGCCACTTCCTAGATCTGTCTGCTATGAATTGTACTGCTACAAACATGGGTATACGGTCCATGTGTCACTATCATATCTTTAAATCTTGGAGACGATGCCTAGAAGGGGAATAGCTGTGTTGAAAGGGATTTCCATTTTAATTTTTTACATTTTCTTAGTAGTTGTACTATTTACCTTCTCAGCAACAACGTAGGAGGGTTCATTTTTTCCCACAGCCTGTATAGCATTTCTTCCTGATTTCTTGATGATGGCCATTCTTTGGAGGGGGGGTGGAATCAAATTGCTCTTTTAATTTGTATTTCTCTAATGGCCAGAGATGTTGTCTTAGTTACTTTTCTCATTAGTGAGACAAAAATAACCCAGTACCCAAAGTTAAAGTTATTTCAGCTCACAACTTGTATAGGTTTCAGTCCATAATTGGCTGGCTCCAAGCAGGGTGGCATGGAAGAAGGGCATCACTGAGGAGAAACAGTTCATGGTACACTGAAAATAGAAAAAGCAGCAAGCAGCCAGTGGGAAGCAGTGACAGCAGCCCTCTGTCTGTCCCTTATATTCTATCCAGGCTCCATGCCCCTAGGGCAGGTAGCACTGGCACCCAGAGTGGGCCTTCCCACTATCCATAACCAGAATGATCCCAAACCAATCAGTGGACTAATTTAGTAATCACACATGTTTGATCCCAGTATCACACACCTAATCCCAGCATCACACGCTCTTGATCCAGACACCTGTGAAAAACCCCATGTATGAGCAGATGAGGCTTTGGGGGGTTATCTAGATGCAAGATATGACAGGTGTTGAAAATTGTTCATGTATTTATTGTCCATTTGTACTTTCTTTCTGAGAAATGTCTATTCGTTTTTGTCACTCACTTTTTAATTCAATCTTGTATATTGGGATGGGTGTGATTTTTTAAAATTTCTTATATATTCTAGATATTAGCACTCTATCCAATGAATAGCTGGCAAAATATATTTTTCCCATTCTGTAGATTGTCTCTTCACTGTGTTGGTTGTTTCCTTTACTATACAGAAGCTTTTAAATTTGATATAATCTCATTTGCTGACTCTTGATGTTATTTCTTGTGCAATTGGGGTTTCTGTTCACAAAGTTCTTGCCCAAGCCTATGTCTTCAAGAGTTTTTACTTATTTTAACTGCCAGCTGAGTAAATGTTTCTGTTTTAACATTTAGATATTTGATCCATTTTTATTTTAGTTTAGTACATGATGAGAAACAGGTTCTAAATTAAGTCTTCTGCTTGTGAGTAGCCAGTTTTCCTAGCACCATTTGCTAAAAAGGCTCTCTTTCCTCCATTGTATGTTTTTGTCTTCCTTATAGACCATTAGATAGCTGAATGTTCCTGAGATTGGTTCTGCATCATCTATACTGTTCCACTGATCCGCATTTCTGCTTTTGTGTCTGTAGCTGTGTAATGTAAGCGGAATTCTTGGATTGTGATGCCTCCTGTTTTGCTCTTGGTTGCTTAGCATTGCTTTTGTTCTGGGTCTCTTCGGATTCCATACAAACTTTAAGATTATTTTCTCTAGCTCCGTTAAGAATGCTGTTGATATTTTAATTGAGATTGTGCTAAATCTGTGTTAAGGCCTGTATGTAGATGTCCCCCCTCAAAGCCTCCTGTGGTCACAGGTGGTGGCTGAATCTAGAGTATGTGATGCTGGGATCAAGGATGTGATTCTGGGGTTTATTTCATGATGCCATGCTAGGATTAAAGGTGCCCCTCCCTGGATGTGAGTGCTACTCACCCTAATGGTGAGTAGCCTGAATAAGATATAAAGGACAGAAAGAGGGTTACTGCTTGTCACTTGTAGCTTGCTAATGGCTGATGTACTGCCTTCTCCCTGCCATGAACTGTTTCTACTCTACGGTGCCCCTCTATCATGCCACCCTGCCTTGGAGCTAGCCAACTATGAACTGAAACCTCTACAAACTCGGAGCCAAATAAACCTTTCCTCCTTTAACTTTGAGTGTTGGATATGTTGTCTCAGCAATGAGAAACATAACTAAGACAATCTATATTAGGTTTGAAAATATGTCCATTTTGACAGTATTGGTTCTGCCTATCCCGGAACAAGGGATATCTTTCCGTTTCCTGATGTCCTCTTTGATCTTTTTCAGAGTACTTTGATCTTTGTCTTTGGTGTTGAGGTCTTTCATTTCCTTAGGTTAATTCCTAATTTTTTAGTTCTTCTTGCTGCTATTATGAATGGCACATTTTTCCTAATTCATTCTTGATGGGTCCTGATTAAATCCTCTCAAATATGGCATGTGCTGCCGTGGATTTCTTCTCCAAGTATAGCCTGCTGTGCAGAAGAAGTCATTTTAGGAGTAAAACCCATGCTCTTTTTGCAGTTTACGTTAGCCATGAGCTTTTCTTGGGGCTAACACTGCTGAACTAGTTGGGGGTTTTTTCTCCCTAGAGCTGCCAACCCACCAGGGATTCCTTCTTCCCCTTACATTAGGCTCATCTGCAGTCAGGTCTATCAGGGTCATTAGGTGCCTCTGCTGCCATGTGCCAAAGGGAATCAAAACACAGAGTGGACTCCTATTTGGTCGACTGCCATAGGCAGGTAACACAGTCGATTAATGGTAAATCTACTGAAAAAGAAATCAGAAAACGAATCTCATTCGTGATAGCTTTGAAATTTTAAACACCTAGAAATAAATCTAACGAAAGAAATAAAAGACCTGTATAACAAAAACTAGACATTTGAAAAAAGAGATTGAAGAGGACATTAGAAAATGAAAAAAGGTCTCCTGTTCCTGGATAGGCAGAACTTACATTGTCAAAATGGCTATATTACCAAAAATGATATGTGATTTAATGCAATACCAATGAAAATAACATAAGCCATCCTCACAGAACTAGAAAAAAACACTCCTAAAATTTATATGGAGTTAGAAGAGAGCCAGAATAGTCAAATCAACCCTGATCAACAAGAACAAAAAAGGACCCAGTACCTTACCCACTTTTACAATTGAAAGAATTAAAGCCCTTTTGATGGTTACACAGTTCTGCATAAAAAACTATCCCAAAACTTAGTGTCTTTAAGCTCTTTTTTCATATATTCTGTAAGTCAAAATCTGGGCAGGGCTTGTCCTGGTTACTCCTCTCCCTGTGGCATTGAATCAGTGGTCCACGACTGTTGGGCCAGCAGGTCTTTTGGACCCAAGAAGCCCCTCTTCTTATGTGATTGGTTTTTTTGGCAGGAGTTGTGGAAGTCTGGGCTCAGTTGGCACTGGTGGCCAGAATGCCTTTCTTGCATGGTTTCTCAAGATAGTCAGATTTCTTGCATGGCAGCTCACACTCTCAGAAAAAATGTATTTCAGGAGTGGCAGATGGAACCTGTGTGACCTTTTCTGACAAAGCCAGCAGGCAGTTGGATTTAGGGTCTGTGTCTATAGACTTCATCCTCACTGGAGTCTGGGGATGCATGTTGCCATTCTTGTCATTTGTTAGGTTTATGGCATTTTGTTTATAGATCAAAGCATAAGACAATATTTTATAATTTTTTTCCAACTAGTGTTTACTTTGTGAGGCAACTGTAGGCCTCTTCAGAGAAGAGTGAAGATTATTCATCTTTGCTAATCCATACTTAGAAACTCCATAAAACCAAAGGCAAATGTGGCTGACTCCACAGTAAGGATTGTGATAGTGTGTTTCTGTTTTGTGTGTGTGTAGGGGAGGGACAAGTGTGTGGGTGAGGGTAATTTAAATTCTTTTTAGAGAATGATAATACCTCAGGGATGATGAATGTCATATAAAATTTAGATGAAAACATTTTGCAGCTAAAAGTTGGGTGACAAAGTTGAAAACCAGTGATAGCGAGCCAGAAAACCCATGTTCAGATCCTAGCTCTGCCGCTTCCTTGCTATGTTGCATCCTGGCAAATCAGCTTAGTTAAGCATTAATTTCCTCATCTATAATCAAAGAGGTTTAAGAAATTCACTTCTAAGGGCTATGTTGTATGTGCTTATAATTGTCATTTTTTAAAAAAAATTCTTGGCATAGGGACAACCTTTCTTGTATTCCTGCTTTACTTTCTATACCCCTGTAACCAAGAAAACTGTAGAGGCTGAGAAATGACACAAGCACAGTCAGAAATTTCCCCATGCTTATTTGAACAAACAGTATTTCCCCAATCATGAGCTTTCTGTTTCAGTAAATTCTTTAGGGCAAACATTTACTCATTTATCCAATGACAAGTGTTAACTTACTTTCTTTCAATGGCATCAGGCTTTTTTTTTCTAGTCAAATATTGTGCTTGGGTCAGATTGCCTAGATATTTGCACATATTTAGCGCCCTGTGAATCCACACCAGCACCAAGCTCCCTTATGTATTTGTTCTTTTTTTCCTCCACTTTTTCAGTAAAGTTTTCTTCTATGAGTAAATGAAATAGCAGTACAAGGGTCTTTTCTTTGTGTGTTAGAAATCTATCTTTGAATAATCCATAAAGTACCTTAACAATATACCCTAACCGATAGTGACAAGCTTTCTCTGTATCCCTCATCCCTACTCAGGGACAATATTGTCATAATGGTCCAGGCTTCTTTCCTGTTTTTTTTTATGAGGATACAGATGTATGTGAAAAACACAGATTTCCATAAGTAGCTTTTGTTGCTCTTTTCCAGTTCTCTCCAGCATTCCTCTCCTCCTGAAGTTCCCTTTCTCTTTCCCTCTTTCCACTTCCTTTTTCCTTTATTCTTTATTAGATTGGGGATAAAATTGAAGCCTGAACACTCTGTAACTGCAGGAGCCCTCTGAATGGTTCTGAGTTTTTCCCTGAAGGTCCTTCCAGTGATACGACCTAATTTCCTTAGTACTGTCATATCCCAGCCAACCCCAACGATAGCAAAATAGAATACTGCTCTAGAACTTCTTTAAACCTTTTGGGTTCCCTGAAAAGTCACATAACTTCTCTTTTACAAAAATCTAAAAGTAAGCAATTGCCACAGCACCATATGGAAATTTTTTATTTCCTCACTTATATTTCTGTATGTTGTTCTTTGACAATAAAATATTAAAGATTTTAAAATGTTTATTACAATATTTTATTCACCTTGATTTTCTCTTTCTTACCTCTCTAGAAAGCCCAGTAACTTTTCTTTCAGTTCTATCTGAGGGAGGAAAGAAAAGGGAAAAACTAAAACTCACAAACACTCTCCTCTTCAAATTTCACAAAGCCCTGAATTAGATTAGAGAAAGAGGCTGAACTTGTACTAAACATAAATGGCAATAGTAAGCAGTTAAAGATTTTTCAGTAGAGGTATGTTTTGTCTAAATGCAAAATATTTTGTGATTTTAATAGAGTGTAAAAATTGCTAATGACAGGCAATTCTTGATTAATATGAGGTTGTAAATTAGAAGAAATTTGTTTATATGTGGGACAAAAATATTTTCATTTGTAACAGAAAAAGTGATGCTGCTTCTTAGTGTTTAATTTGATCCAACATGACAATTTTTCTTCATGATCTTTATGAAAGTTTCAATGCCAGAATTTCACACATGGATATTCGGAGAGAAATGTTTTTAAAATGAAAAACTTCATTTAACAGAATCATAACATCATTTTACTCAAATTAAGTGCTGATGATATGCAAAAAGTTTTCAGTCTGTACAAATCTGAAATGTACACCCTCCCGCAATTTGTGGATTTAATTCATTAAGCTAAATTTTAGTCTGGATGAGGCTTTGATAGTGATATTTTGAAACCTTTCAGAGGCATAATAGCAATGCTGATAGATTAGACATAAAGCTTGGTTAACATTGTTATGTTATTGCTTTAAAAATAGATGTGATGTTATAGGACTCCAGTTAATAAATAGCTATAGTGTTCAGCTAGTGTGAAAGATGATGTCTAGGTAGATTTTTAGAGGTCAGAATTAATGAATCTCCTTTAGAACTATGCCTTCTAAAACCCATTTTTACATTGTGTTTGAACTCATTCATGGTAACACTCCTTTTTAAAATTTTAAGGATGTCAGTCTTTTCAGAAATGTGTATTTAATTGTACACTAAAAAAAGTAAGAACATTTTGTTTTTGTTCAATACAGTGGATTGTTTGGTAATTAGGAATTATAAAGAGGTAAATTATTTTCAAAATATACATTTATTGAAGGATATCTGGGAATGTAAACTAGAGAGAAAGGTTACATCTATAATTTTGTATTCCCAGTACAGCGGCCATTTAGTAAATTGGTATATAAACAAGCATCTGTTGCAGGAATGTAAGAATGACATCATAAAGGATGTATGAAAATTTTTAATTGAAAAAGAATGATGCACAATTGTAGCATGACTTTAAGTCTAAATTGATTTTGCCAACAGAGTAAAAGTGGGATTCTTTTAAAACATTCCAATAATGTAAAGTATTTAAAATGTAATGTCCTGTTAATGTACCTAAAAATTAGACTTTAGGTCATCCAATAAGAGTACTACTTACAGTAATACAGCCTATGTAATATGCAATTATCTCGACAATAGTTTTATTTTTCAACAATTTTGTCATAAAACAGCAGTAAGATACAATGAATTTGATTCATTTTTTGTGTGTGAATCATTTAATAGGCCATTACATCTACTATATTAGACTCCATTCTCCTTTCAGAGCTTTTCATTATAAGGCTGTCTTTAATGGAAAGAAGTTTAACCTTCCCTCCCAGATAGATTGAACCCCATAACAGTGTAAACATTCTCATTATAAAATAAAATCCCCTTCCCCAAGGGCAGTGCTATAATTATGTTGCAGAGCATTGTAGGAATGTTTTTCTTCAGAACTGCTGTCTCATTCTTGCTCTCAAGTTTTTATCATTTTCAAACAATCAATAATATTTTTAAATTATATTTTAATAAAATGCATATGATCTAGTTTAAATTTTTTCGAAGTTATTTTCATCAACTTCAAGAAGAAGTCATCAGTAAAATTGCTGTTGATTTATAAATAGGATAATTAGAGGCTTTCCTCCTAAGTACTGCTCACTGGCATTGTGGCTGTTTTTATTGCCTAGTCAAACCTCTTCATTCAATTTTAAAATTGCCTTTTGAATGAACTGCACTATGAGCTTGCCAAATAGTGTCGCCGTTAATACTTTACCTCCTCTATTTCATTGTCCAGTCTGCAAATGGACAATAAATTGTTTGATAAGTGGGTCAATGAGGTTGTACTAGTTTTTAAGTGAATTATAACCAAACAGTTCAGATTCTGTAACATACTTATTGTTATGGTAGAACTGTGTTTAAAAGATAGCAGTACAGTATTTGGGTTCATTTTGCACTGTTATATCAAGAACGTACATATCCTGCACAAATCAAGATTCCATGCCTCTTCAACAAATTGCCAATCTTTCTATTAAGAGAAAAGAAAAATACCACTTTTGGGTGTCAGCCTTCACCCCTTGCAAAGGGTTTACTGAAAGTGACAAACATCAGGTTGCTGGTTTGGAAAAAGCTTAATTCCTAATGTGAACATGTTAGAACAACAATTTCATATGACCATTTCAAGATAATAATTTTTAAAAGATGATAGAGAAAGTAGTCCTTGAAAGCTCTAAGGACCATATGTTGTTAATATGAAAGTGCTCAGCAGGACAATACTATCTGTCCCATATCTGGCAATTATAGTTTCCTAAATGTGTGAACTCATTGAGTATTCCTTATGTCATAGGAAGCAATTTTTCTACCCTTTGACTTGCAGATGCATAATCTTAACCTCTTTTTAGGTATGGTTACTTTCATGAGAAGGAATTTGGGATTTTCATAAATGCGTATCTTTCTGCTTGTACAGAATTAGTGAGTGTTTTCTGAGAAATTTAAAAGGCAAAAGTAAGAAACTTTGTGCTTGTTGCGTCTAAAAGCAAGTCTGTTTGTGTGTGTCTCTCCCTTTGTAACAGAAGGAATGTTTCTTATGTTTCTGTCTTCAGACAGTTGGCACACATTTCATCTCAGCAGCTGCTTTCTCTTAAAGTGCAGCAGAGTGTAGGACTGTAGTGACACCAGCATTAATACTTCACATTCTGCTATCATATGCTGTCACTGGGAAATATGGATCTAGGTTACATGTGTTTGCAGACTTTGTACTGCTGAATTATGAAAGCTGACTCTGTTGGTGGATTGTGTTGTATTCAGAGACTGTGAACTGAACAATAAATGAATGCAATATTCTGTTCAGAGTGCTATACCATACTCTTCTTTCGGGGCCTAATTGAGCCAGAGCTTTCACATTTAAGAATGCCAAATTGTGTTGGAAAATACTTTGTAATAAATATCTAAATAATGTTGTCAATAGCATTTTTATGCATTATCCTTGACTTTAAAAATGTTTAGATTCTCTTTTTTCTCTACTACTGCATAGCTCATTGCATATCAGATACATAAAACAATAAAGCATATGTTGTAAGTGATCAAAATTTTTTCCTTTACTGAATAAAAATGTACATAGGAAGTTATTGTTAAAATTGATTCCTGTGGGTTGTAAAAATTAAAATAATGTTTTATATCTTATTTCTTTTATGCATAGTTTTAAATACACTAGTGAGAATACAGCTAGTAAGATAATAGTCATTCCTTTTGCCTTGACATCTGAGCTATGCCTATACACATATATATATATTAATTGTTAGGTTATTAATAAAAGTTCTGAATAATTGCCATTATTTTATGAATATAGCAAGGATATTAAGTAGGATGATATAACATTATCATAATAGAATATGAATGCAAAAATAGGAGTGATATTGGGTAAAAACATATTTACAGGTCAGCATCCAGAAGTATAAATCAAAACTTGATTGAGACTTGATACTGACAGGCTGTCTGTAGATAGCCATAAGGTATAGAAGGTGGTGAGTATTTATTGGCTCACATGACTTTCATGTCCTGTTTAATTTCACTACAGATTAAATTTGTGTAGTTATTTTTATGTTTGTTTGGGGGTCTTTTGAAATTGAAATTTTATTGTAAACCTTGCTTTATAATGTGAAGAAAATGTACAGGGGTAGAGACTTTTCTTCATGTGTATTTTGTTTGAAAACCATCTGGAGAGACCTACTATAATATATATTCCATCCACTTGCTTCCATCTTGTATTACATGGCACCGGTTCTAAGTAGCATGGAATACTTTCAGCTGGGCAACATAAAAGTCTGAGATTACGGAAATATGATTTTGTAAAAATTTGGGATTCTTAATCATTGAGTCAGTTATTTATATTACCTGAGTTTGCTACTTAAGGGAGAATAACCTTGGTGTCTTGATAACACAGTATAAAACCATGGTTGTGACAAGGTTATTCAGTCATACATTTAAGGAAGAATTATGATTTACTTTTTATTTTACAAATCTTATTTTTCTCTTACTTTTTCTAAGAATCTATGTCAGGGGCTGGGGATTTATCTCAGTGGTACCATCGCCTGCCTCACAAGATGAAGGTCCAGAGTTTGATCCCCAGTACCAAAAAAAAAAAAAACCAACTAAGAATCTATATCAAAAGATGCTGTCTTCTTTCCCAAAAATCATGTGAGAAAATTGCATTTCTTCTTATTGTTCTGCCTATTAGATGAACATACTGCCTTTACATAGAGGTCCAACATTATGTTGGTTGGTAGTTTGGAATGATAATTTCTTACCTGCTCTATAGCGCCTGTAATGATTTTATATATCTTCAGTGTCACCAAGCCTACCACATTTCTTTGTCCATTTTCCCTATTAAATTTGATTTCTTAGTGGCTAATTTAAAATGCCTTCAGTTGGGACTGTACATCTTAGGTGAGCACCACTTCCCCACTAACTTCCAGTGCAGTGACTTTTGTGGTGCACAGAGAACATTCTATTGAACTATGCAGTTGTTTGACAGAATGGTTTTCCATCATTTTTTTTTTTTTTGGTACTGGGGATCAAACTTAGGACCTTGCGCTTGGGAGGCAGGGGGCCGGAACCACTGAGCTAAATCCTCGGCCCCATCCATCATTTTTTAATACGAAGTACTGTCTGATCCATTCATGCCATCATAACTATCCATTAGTGGTTCATTCTGGATCTGTCTCAATTTTGTGCTACTATGGAACTTCAGCTCTGTTCGTTAAAAAGAGAGCTCTTGCTGAAAACAGTACTGTTTGGGGTTGAGATCTAAAATGCCGCTGTTAGCTGATTGCCAAAACATAAAACACATCAACAGTTTTGGCAGTAGAATTAAACGTGTGAATGAATTGAATGAAAGGTGAAAACAGCAGTTTTCTCTCTTAGTCACGGTTCTATGCAATTGGGGGCCATTAAGTACAGTTTATAGACTCCTATCACTACTTCTTTGTGAAGGCTATGATGACCTCGGGTTTCCTTTGTGTTTCTCTCTCTTCACCACAGTCAACCTTTTTAAAAAAGGAAACATCAAATAAAACTTCAGACAGTGCTTTCCAAGATAAAAACACATGCATATGTGAGACCTTCAGAAGAAATTAAACACTAAAATTTGCTGTTCTTATGCTTATTTAAGATAAGATGGGTTAGAGGTAGAAATATGTCTTTGTATTCATTCAAAACCAGTGACACTTTTAACATGTGAATACATGTTATAACTCTTAGATTAGCTAAGTAGAATCCTTTTAAAAATTCCTTCTTTCCAGTTTCTTCCATATTTCTCCCAGTATATACATGTATTCAGACTTCTAGTACATCTAACATCTTTGGCTGGTGACTTAGCTTCCTGTAAATTTTATTAGTTTTTGAAAGTTTCATGTAAAATTCTTTCTTTTGGATGAGTGAGTTAGAATCAGTAATAAAGGTCTAAATTGTAATTATCAATTATTATCAATGTAAACTCAGTATTTTTCATGTTGCTTATCTCCTCAAAAGTTAATTGCACTTTTCAACCACAAAAGTTGCCAAAATTTGAGCTTTTTACTCTTTGGAACATAACATAATGTCAAAAATATCTGTACTTCAATGAGGAAACTAAGGCAGAAATAATTACATAATTTGGCTGTGTCAGAGAGTTAAATATCCCGCTTTATTGAGGTAATGATTATCATTTATGACGGCTGTTTCTGTGCCCATCTATAGTCTTTGACACATTTTTAGAGAACATTTACTTATATTCTGGATGTAATTTAAAGTGCTTACTGTCGTGAAAAGAACTACAGGCTGGTGTTTGGAGTTGTAGCACTATTACTAACTAACTGTGTGTGTGGTCAGACTCCTCATTTAACCTTTCATGACCTCAGTGTCTGAATGTGTGAAATGAAATCATTGAACTGGATCATGTCTTTAGTCCATCTGAGTTTCAAAATTCTGTCAGCTTATATTTCCAATTAGAAGCTTCATTCTGTCCCAGTTATGTAAGGTTTTAAAAAGATATGAATTCCAAAAGTTATTGTTTATCTTTAATCCTCATCAACTGAAGCAGTAAAGCTAAAATATTTGTCAGTTTTGGAAAGATGATTTTTTTAAGAAGGAGATTGGAAAGTGCTCTAATGTTCTTCAGTTTGCGTAACTAGAATAGAAAAAGGTCAGAATGTAGTTTAAATACATATCAATCACAGGTTAATCACAGATTTTTCATTTTTGCCTTTCCCTTAATTTTAAATTAATTATGTATGTAGCATGTTATTACATAATTTTAATTTTATAATTATTTACATTGGCTCTGAATAAAAATTAAATATAGAGAAGCCCTACCTGTCCTCCACCTAAAGTAACTTCATGATCATGTGGTTGTCTAACAATCAAAAAGGAGTATATTCTTGTTGTTGCTATTTGGTAAGTTGAAGGACTCCTGGACAAGGTAGTTGGGACCAGATTACTGTTCCCAGCCCTGTGGGACCTGGTTACTGTTCCCAGCTATACATGGACAAAGTCATCAAACAATACAAGGTTTTAATTCCTTATTTTGTAGAAGGGTATGTGTAGGGCATAATGCCTTGCAGAGAACATGATTTCATGTAAGTGCATATAACTAAACAGAACTGAACTGTTGAATTCTTCTCCTAAATTCTGCCCATTTATTTGTTTCTGAAAAAGACATCATCAAATTGGGGATTGGGAGATATGATTCAAGGGAAATGATTGTTTAGCAATCCTTCCCATATGTTAACTGTAATTTCTCCACTCAACTGAGGCAGTAACTGTTGAATCTTCATTTACCCAAACATTTTCTCAAGCTCAGTGTTCAGAAGTTAAGACAATTCCATTGGTGAAGGAGAGGAAAACCTATCAGGTGGTTTCACCATGTCACTCCCACCTGTATTCCTCTCCATGAAGAAGGAAGAGGTGTTAAAAATTTTTCAGGCTCTTGTAAACAATTTCTGAAAACCACTGTCCATATACAATTGAGCATTAAACTGTTTATTCAAAAATACTTAATATTTACACTGATTCTCTTGAAATTGATTCGAGTTACCTGTCATATTACTTGGGTCAGAATATGTTTGTAGTATATCATGTTTTAATCACACTAAAGGAAAAGGAAAAAAAATTGCTTGCTGTAGTTTAGAGAAATAATCATTTTCTTTTCTTTTTTTTTTGGTACAGGGGATCGAACTCAGGACCTTGCACTTGCGAGGCAGGTGTGGGCACCACGGAGCTAAATCCCTAGTCCCATTTTCTTCATTCTTAAGGGTCAAGGTCTACAATTCTACATTTTTATGATGCGTTTTCTGTATATTGGGTCAGAGTATATCCCTGTCCATTTGGATTGGCTATGTTGTTATCAAATTGCAATTTCCACTTACCTTAAAGAGACCAGATAATTTATGCAGAATATTGTTTGATATTATGAAGGTCATCCAACTTACTTTTAAGCTCTTTAGGAGTCAAGGTCTCTGTAGAAATATTAAAGTATAGTCCAGTGATGGTGAACCTTTTAGAGCTTTCAATGATATAAACAGCCCACTGTGGCGTGCATGCTACAGATTCACCACCACTGGCATAGTCTATGCCCACTAAATTTAGGAGTCTTTGAATCTTTTCAAATTTTATCCAGGTTGAAAAGCCAGTTTACAGACCAATGGTTGCCATATATGTGTTAAGCACTGTTAATTTTCAGGAACTTCCTTCGATGTTACACTCCTCCTTCATGTTGTGACATCTCATGTGTGGTTCACTGTAAGGTTTTGAGGACGGGCCCTTTTTCCTGGAAAATAGAATAACTCTTACTTAGCTTTTGAACAGCCATGCTTGGTTTTGCACTGCTTGGCTAAGAATATTTAAGTGACCTAAGATAAGTCAAGTCACTAAAACTCTCTGAGAAGATAAAATGACTGTGTCTAGTTTTAAAGAGCAAAATTAAAGATCAATAATAGGATGTAGGGAGGTAGATCTTTCTCAGATGGGAAGCAGATCAAAAGATAGAGGGGAAAGGAAAGGGAGGGAAAAGGAATGAAAAAAGAATTAAGACAACTCCAAACAAGAAATGTAAATATTATGTTTACATTACAATATATTAGTACTGCAAACATATACTAATAAATAATAATATATCAATCTTTGAGTAAAAAGAATTCTGTAATTCGTCAAGGTAATCTGAATAACTGAAAATATGTATACTGTCTTTTGAATTATGCTGATTGCTTTGACACAAACTTACATTGCATGCACACACTGACACACCTTTTTTAGGGATGTTCTTCAGTAAGACAGAAGGATTAGAGCAGCAGATTATAAGGAAAATGTGAAGTACATCTCTTTCTGTTCCTTTTCCTGGACATCGGAGTCTAATTTGTTTCCACATAAAACTGATCTCACATAAGGCGAAATAAATACTAAGTCTCATTCTTGATCATCCCCAGCTTGAACTTGGATTGAAGTTGTTTGCTGCTTGATCCAGAGATTTTAAAAGTGTGGCATTTCATGTGAACAAAGAAATAAACATACAAAAAAGGTTGTAGAGAATTGTAAATTTAGTAGAACCTCTGAGATGATTTACTCTAGGGCTTGGGTTTAGAATGGCAAACAGATGCAAAGGCTCTTTCTGGCCTCTGTTCCCCGACTTGGCTGTATCCTTACCTAAAGAGGCCTAGATTCTCACTGTTCTTCCCACCCATTCCCTGTTTTTGTAAACTTCTAGGATTTATGAGTATGATATATCTGAAAAGATTTGTTTGATTAAAAGAAACCATTCCCACAGAATAATGCCATATTATCTTGTTTGATTCATTTCAGCCTTCCACCATCCAAGGCATAAGGACAGAGTCCTGACTCTGACATAGACAAAATTCAGCCTCCCAGAAATTTGGAGAAAATGTTGGACCTTTCATCCCCCCTTGATGGCCATTAGGATGAGGGCTTTTCTGGGAGGAAGTCCAAAATCATCTCAGATGTGTAGGTTTTGGAGATCATTCAAAAAGGCTGCTCCATGGAATGTGAGACATTCCCAAGGTCAAATCAGTTTACTTAGGCAAGATTACCAGTAAACTACATGAAAGGGAAAACAGAAATCCATTTCTTAAACTTTAGCCTTTTCTAAAGCCATGTGCTCCACCTAAAAAAGGAGTAGTATTGGTGAAATAGAAAATTCCATGTGTTTTAGTGTAATTGGGATTAATTTTAAGTATTTAATCATATAATATGTACAATAATTTTTTTTCAAAAAGGAGCATCTAACTAAGATAATCATTTTTTAAAAAGCATTTTTTCCCAAGATATACTTATTCAAGAGACAAAATAGCCCCAATTTTTTTATTTCAAAGGAGAAAAAATTAAATGCTAGCGTATTTATTTTAGTGAACTTGTTTTAATACAACACATTCTATCTACTTTTTAGAAGTTTGTTTTGTTCTGTATTTCTAATCTGCTATCCCATACTACTGTTAGATCAAGCTATATTGCTTTAAAGTAAGGATTTTCACAAAGTACTGTAAATAACAGCTCTCTCTTCTCATTTAAAGCGGGCAGGATATCCCATCATGACTACCTCTTAATTAGATGATATTTTGATCTGTGTTCCTATTCATTAATGCTGTTTTCCAGTTTCATGTCAGGGTACTATTTACCTACTAATTCAGTTGCATGATATATTCCTAGGAGACCTGGACCAGAGGAGCTCAAGGTTCCTGCTGTATTGGTTGGCATAATTTCTAGATTAATATATGGGCAAAATTTCATAACACTGAAAAATTTTTAATTTTAGGAAATAATCTGAAGAAAAGTCATGTTAAACATTTTATAAAAAGACTGACTTTAATACCTTGATTATCTAACTTTCAGACTCTTTATTTTCAATCTATTTGTTCATCCTGAGGTGGTCTATTGTCTTAATATAGCTTGCTCTGCTGCTGGTTCTGCAGTGTTATGCTTGCTATTTTTTTTCCTAATATTTAATGCAGTGCATTTTATGTTCGTCCTTTTATTTCATTTCATGTTGTATTGTGTTATGTATTTCACTGTTGGGTTTAAATTGGGGAAGGGAATCCTGCTTTGTCCTTGTACTATAATGAAGATAGAGTTTGTTAATATAAATGTAAACTGCTGTCTTAGGTGCATCATCACATGAAGACTGTTTCATAATTGAATATGTTGGTACTAGATACATTTAGAAAATTACAGTCCCTAAACACCTACTCAGAGAAAGAGATGAACTTAATGGTTTGTTGTATACAGTTTCATTTAAAAATATTTTAGAAGAATGACTTATTTGTAAAAATATGTACACTGCAAGATAATGATGGTAACAATGGAACAGTTAAGGAAAAATATATGCAGCAATTATATTCAACATTTATTGGTATCTTTGTTCTTGGAAAGTTAGATATTTTTGAGGATTTCAAAATATGGATGATAAAATTAGATTAGATTGAGAGGAAGAAATAAGTTTCCAGAACCACGTTAGGAACACATTACCTACTTTAGTAAACATAACTCTGTAGTGTATTGCTTGTTATTAAATTATCTGTCTTCACAGAGCAACAATATTTTCAAATGTATATAGTGTTAAAAATAAGATGAATGCAGTTTTGCATCCATTTTCCTCATTTTTCTAAGTGAAATGAGGAACTATATGTGAATATATCTTCAATTAAGAGTAGAAAAGATTATTTTAAATAATGTGGCAATGAAAAATAGGTGTCTAGTGAGAAATGCATGCAAAATGCTGTTGATTAATGCTGCATTGCTGAAGTTCTTGTTTGTCAATATCTAAATATTTAATGTTGAAAAGAATATTTCAAAAGCATGACATATTTGAAACAAGAATATCATTTTATAATCACTTTAAAATTTACATGAGCCATTCTGTGTTCTTCAGGCCTCAAAAAATGAGAATAATTACATTTGTACAAAAACAGTAAGATCAGCCTGTTAATCTTACTGTTTCCCTGGCATAAACGGTTATATGATAGTTAAGAGGTATTTCATCAAGGAACAAAGCTTTGGGATTTTGTTTTCCAAATATGATGCAATGTGACTGAGATTTTTAGACTACTCTTTTTCTTTCTTCTTTTTTTCCTTCTTTCATCCCTCTCTCCCTCCCTTCCTTCCTTCATCCTTCCCTCCCTTCCTTCTTTCCTCTGGTCCCTGGCCAGCTGCCTGCCTGCTTGACTGCTGCCTGCCTGCCTGCCTGCCTCCCTCCCTCCCTCCCTCCCTTCCGTCCAGTGCTGAGGATTGAACCCAGGGACTTTTCCAAGCTAAGTGTGCTCCCTGCCACTGAGCTATATCCCTAGTTCCAAGATTTCACTGTTTCTTTTTTTGAAAAAATGATGCCATTTCTTTTTCATCTTCCTAAGATACACATTTCAGAAAATAGAAATTGAGAATGAAGAAAATGCTATGTAGGAAAAAAAAGTTGTAAGGTTGTTTTCTCTTTAAAAAGAAAATCCCCATAAGGTTGACAATGCATTTAAGAGACTAATCCTATCAAAGTGAGGCTTATGCCTTTTTAAAAATAGTGTTACTGAAGCCAGTTCTTAAGAAAAAGTGTCATCAGGACTATCTGGACAATAACAAGAGAATAGGAAACAGGAAGGATGTAAGAATGTGTTGTATATTTCTGTACTTAAACTGTGATGGTCACTTGGAATTTAGCTGTATTTTCCATATTTAAAACTTGTGAAAAAGAGGGGTTAAAAAGCCAGAATATCTTTGTACCTTAATGAGAGAACGATTGCTATAATAGTATCAAAGATAAACCAGTATATTAGAAACACTAAGTGATAAAGGGTGATAATATGCCATTCTTGAGACTTCTTGGCTCTTACCTAACACATCAGAAAGTGATTGTTGAATTTTAAATAGCCATACAAATGGATGACATAGAAATTTAACTTTGCTTTGACCTTATTCTAATTCACAAGATGACTGCAAAATGACTTTGTTGCATCTGAATGTATGCTGGATGCTAAATCACTCCAGAGTATAAAATCTTTGTTTTGGCATAATGTTGATGCATAAACATTTGTACCCCATACTAACCCTATAAACATCACAATCCATCAGTACAATTACAAAAAAGATTGTTTGTTTTCACACTTAAAGCAGACATGAAATAGAGTGTCCTTAACTTAATCACCACCTTGATTTACCACATTTGCATATATTTGCATATTAATTGGACTACAGATTAAAATTGGTTTTGTAATTTTAATTAAGTGTCCACAAAGGTAAATGATTAGAACTGTTTAAAATACATTCTGACATAAATAGCAGTAAAAGCTTTTGTGATGATGTTTTTGTGGAATTACATTCAGAAAGTGGCCTTTTTATGATAGTAATTTTAATCTTAAATAGAATTATACAGTCAAACAGAACTGTGGATTCATAATCATTTTTTTCAAGATTCATTTAATATTTTGCTGATTTGCAGCACTTGATGAAAATGTACTGTAGGTTTAGCTGATTGCAAAATTAGGCCTCTAGGGCTGATAAACTAAGGGTTTATGCCCACAGATCTTCAGATGCCTGTCATACATGCTTGAAGTGTGTATCTCATTCTGTGTGTGTGCATGTGTGAATGGAATCAACTCATATAACCCTTTTAATGATATACCCTTTAAGAAGAGAATCACCTTAAGGGACAGTCATATTCCCAGTTTAAATTAGGGAACATACAAAATGTTTAAAGGTCTCCTTGGTATATTATTTTGGTACTCAGAAGAGTCATCCTGGAGTTGACATAGGCCAAAATGTGCTGACTTAATAACGGGTCACCCTCTCTGCTACCTTGCCTTTGGAGGTGGTGGTCATAGCCTGAACAAAAAAAATGTTGGGGAAAAAATACACCTAACATGTGATGTGCTTTCTGTTGCACCAGACAGAAAATTGGTTTTACCAGAAGATTACTGGATGCCTAGCCCCTTCTTCCAGTTGGTATTTTCCTGTTTGGATCATTTTAAATGTTGGATGCTGAAACCCTCCCCACTCCCAGCTGCCACTTTCTTCCCTGTTGGTACCCTGGATTCAGCTCCCCAATGCATCCTTGCACCCAGCTGCTTCTCAGCCTGGCTCCTGGCTATTTAGAATGTGATGGGATAAATAGTCTTTTCCCTTGTAGTCACCTCCAAACAACTTTAATTGGATTTTGTTTAGAAGGTATGATATCCCTAAGTTTATAATGAGTGACATACCTATCTTTCTAAATTGTATATGTGTTTACATACCTTCTTATAAAGCTTATGAGGAACAAACCAATTAAACCTTTTGATTTTCCTAAATCAAAAGGGGGTTGATACTTTCTTAGAAACAAATAGTTATACCTTAATTCCCAAGATTCAGTTTTTAAAACCTTTAATTTTATATGAGAAAGAGCAAATCTTGGAGATTGTCCAGGGTAGTTTCAAATCCCACCTGTTTCCTAAGTGTACCATTTTGGCAATTTATTGTATCTCTTGAAGCCTCAGTTTTATTGACTATTAAATTGAGATTTAAAGGACCTTCTTCATTAAGTCATTGTAAGATTTAAGTAAAAATGAGTACTGTAAAACCACCTAGCCAGGGTGGTTGCAATAGAGTTCATGAAAACTGGCTAAATTCAGGATCTGTTTTGAAAGAACAGACCAAATTGCTGATGAATTGATTGAGCAATATGAGAAAAAGTTGGTATCAATATGACACCAAAATTTTGACCTGAGCAACTTTTGAGGAGTGGGAAAGATTATACTAGAGTCAGATTTTTAGGGAAGATCAAGAGTTTAGTTCAAGGGCTACGGGTATGCCAGTGATAGAATGCTCGCTTAGCATGCACATCCCTGGGTTTGATCCCCAATACCACCAAGAAAAACAAAAAGACAAGTCGAATTTGATATGCGCATTAATCTAGGGAAGGCATTTTGCTGTGATTGAAATTTTTTTGGGCAAAGAAATACTAACAGGTAGAATCAGTGCGTGTGTGTGTGTGTGTGTGTGTGTGTGTGTAAATGATGCTTGGTCACAACTCTCCAAATTATACTTTCAGAAAATTATAGAAAGACTCAGAGTTTCTAAATTGTAATTAAAGAATAGGGGACACCATTTCAAAGTGCTGAAAAATTGTCTATATTTAATATTTTATTGCTGTCCTTACTTTAAAGGTTTGTAGAAGAGAGATTTAGGTGTATTTTATTATTCTCAATGTTTCTAGTTCTGTTTTCAGGTTCATTTCACTAGTTGAAGCAAAGTTTTTAATGTGAACATTTTATTGGGCAATATGATATCCTAATATATAGTCCAGAAAGCACAGTAAAAAAGCGGACAGGAAGTACCAAACACTTCCCCTGGCTTTACTGAATCAAATATCTTGAATAAAATGAGAGAGGGGTGGGGAGAAAAGAAGAGAGAGAGGCTTGAATGGGATTTACAAAAATTTTAACCTCAAGATTAGCATTAATCAATTCCTTCCCAGAACTTGTCCTCCCAACTAAGCTTGAGAAATTATGGATTTGGAAAATTTGTCTGCTCCCTGTTCTCATTATCACTATCTTCTAAGCTGTAATAACCCTACGTACTCTAAACATATTTCTCCTTTCTAGACCACTGTCTAATATTCATAGTATTATGCCCCACTCTTGAATGTTCACAGTATGCATTGCACTTTAGGGACTCAGAAATCTTGCAGAAAGATTATTTTCTTTTAGTCAATGTTTGAGTCCCTGCAAGAAATATATGAGATCTTCAAACTTGTAATTAAAAAACTTTTACAAAGGTATTGGGCAGATTTAAGGATGGCAAGTGGGTTAGTGCTTATACTCTGGGTCAAGTAAGTGTTACAACACTCAGGTCTGGAAGGGCAAGTAGGAAGAGTGGTTACTAGAGAATCTACCAGCCATGCCCTGGGGTAGGAAGACACCACCAACCTATTGCATCCTATCGGGGACAAGGCAGTGCAATAACTACCTTGGAATCTCCTAACTGTGTCTCCAATTGGCAGAAACCAACCAGAACCAGAGGCCGAGGACCACTTTAATGTAGTCTATTCAGGTCAGCTTACTAGGGCACAGAGTGGGGCCAAGAAAGGTGGAGAGTGAATCTTGCAGGGAGGACAGGAGATAATCCAGTACACCTTGTATTTTACAAAATGTATTTCCTAGTAAAACTCACTTTTGATTTGTTTTCTATTGATTTGATATCTTCAGGGATTTTAGTGTTCTGTAGAGCAGACTTTTGCAGTATTGATGTAAGCACTGGTCATAAAACAGGAACCACTACAGTAATTCTACTTGCGTAGCCAAGTTTTGTTTTTTAAAATTTCAAATTCTAATGCCTTTTGATGTGACATAAGCTCCCACCCCTTTCTGATATGTTAATACATTAGATCGACATATTGGTGTCATCTTCCTGGCTCCAAAGTCATTTGGGTTGTTGGCCTTCACTCTGGACATTCCCCACCTCCCTCCATTTCAACCCCCGACTTAACCCATTTTGAACTCCTATTTCATAGGATGCCATTTTCCTCGAAGGAATATTATCAATGCCTGTTGTTGTTAAAATGACTATTTAAGGCTTAATGTGTCTTCTCCTTGAGTGACTATGGTAGTCAGGGTTTTGGCAAGGTAATACATTAAATACAGGACACATAATTGATAGGATTTTTTAATGATATTTACCCAAAAAGTCAAATGAAAAGGAGTGCAAGAGATTAACCACACACTAGAGTCCAAAAAAATCCAGCCAAGGGCCTGGATCCCACAAAAATGTCCCACACAAGTCGTCCTCGTCCTCCTCCTCCTCCCCCTCCCCCTGCTCCTCCCTTCCCCTCCCCCTGCTCCTCCCCCTCCTCCCCTCCCCTCCCCCTCCTCCTCCTCCTCCTAGTTCTTATCAGGAAAACCATCTACAGCAAGCTTCTCCTAGAAAATACACAGCTCACCATCTTCCCCTCTAGTTCTGCTTTTATGACTATTGGTAACAATCCTCAGGTGGATCTTACATGCCCACACCATGCTGATTCAGCTCAGGTGGGCATTACAAGTTGACCATTAGTTAATTAACCACAGTGACATATTTGAATTTTTAAAATTTTTTAATAATAGAGACATAAACATTGTACACATTTGGATTTTGAAAGGAATTTTTTGGAGGTTTGGCCCCAAGTTTCCCTCGCCAATTTCAAATGATATGACTTTGGTTTTTGTCCCTCAAGATACACAATATACATGGTATTCCACATTGTCCTTATCATTTGTATTTGGCCCTTACTTCGAGCATTTCTGCTTCTATATTGCCAAATAAAGAGAATGTGTTCATCTTCCCAGAGTACATTACACTTTGAATTCTCCTCCAACCCAGGTGTCATGGATAGCTACTCAAAGAAGAAAAACAGCAGGCCACCTCACAGGTGAAACCCCATTACAGGCACCTCCAGAGAAACTACCTATATACTCTAGTGTCATTTGAGAGAGTAATTTCCTGAACAAGATTAAGACACAATAATTAAAGAAAAATATTATTTCTATACAGATTGAATCTCGTCAGTCTGCCCTGTAATGTCAAGACCACATTCCCTGTGCTTTCTAGAATATGAGTACCTTAGGATGCATGAAATCCGATGCTTTTGTTGTGTCTCCTTTACCTTTTGCCGCAATCAGCTGTGTCTACTATCTTTTATTCCTCTATTTTGTGCTCTTGACTTTGTTCACTGTGTTTTTGGAACTGTTTTTCTTCCGTAATTAGTGTTTTTGCATTATTTCTTATGCTGCAATGAAGAATCGGGTGCTGGTTTTTCCTTCATTATTTATGCTTGAAGACTGAAAAAGGGACTCTTTTACTGAATTAGTAATGAAAAATTATTTTTATAATAAGGTCAACAAAGCATTATTACTGTAGGTCATTGGCCAAGACTCAGAAACATTTTAACTATGGTATATTTCTTACAACAATAATGACATTTGGCCTGTGTTAAATTTCTCATTAGCTTCTCCATCCAATTTTCATTAGGCACACCCTGAATTCAGGGCTTAGATGTTAATTTTCATGGCACTTGAATGTTTTATTCAGATTACTAAGGTACAGTGATATTCTTACTGAGAAGTTTTGTTGTGAGCAAATGATGAATGTAAGTTTTTCAAAAGTATAGGAATAGTTTCAGCCCCTAAAGGACTGTAAAGTACTTTTTCTTTATTTTATTACATAACCTCTAAAACAGTAGTTACTACTCAGAGTTCCTTAGATTTTTTTTTTTTTGAGGGATCTCTAAACCAAAATTGAGCTATGCTGAGATTTTTTTTTAATATTCAGAAACAACTTTAAGTCGATTATGTCCTTACTTATCTCAGGAATCAAAATTCCATGAATAAAATTCTAAAGACTTTATCATTCCATGTTTCTATTGATAAATCAAGTTGATTTTTTTTTTTTTTCTGGTACCGGGGATCGAACTCTGGACCTTGCGCTTGAGAGGCAGGCAGAGGAACCACTGAGCTAAATCCCCAGCCCCATCAAGTTGATTTTTAATTAATATGGGCATTTAGTATGTAATATTTTAAAGACACAAAGACCAGGAAGAAAAATATCTAGCATCTTTGATGAGGGAAAGTTGCAAGTGACAGAAACACAGTTTCAACTAGTTTAATCAAAGTTTTAAAAAGATGGAGTGGAAATTTTATATGATCAAATACCTGAGTTATCTTGGGTTATTCTTGGATCATAAATCGCTGGATTCAGAAATTTAAGCTATTTCTTCAGCGCTCTCTTTTCTCCTTGTCTTTCAGAATGATTTCTTCCATGTGGTGCATAAGAAGGCCTCTAGTTGTTTCAGTCTTACATCCTAAACAGCAGAACATCTTAGGGGGAAAAAAAAAAGATACCAGACCAATCTCCTTCCCTGTATCTCAAAATTGCTTGATCTTTGACTAAAGCTGAATCCGTGAACCAACTGTCCCAGCCTAGAGCTTTGTAGTACTTGTTTGATTTAGCATTACCTTTCCAGTTACCCTTCCATCCCTCTTTGAAGAGGAGGGTTCTGGAACTGGTTCTTTAAGGAGTCAGTTGTTCCTTAATTGCATGAAATGAATTCCTCTTAGAACGGAGTGATTCTGCTATTAAGAGAGCCATGAGAATGTCTGTCAGCTTCCTTCTAACTCCAGGTCTTCTTTGGAAATTGATAATTGTCTCTGCTCATCCCAAAACTAAAAAAAAAAAAAATTAAAAGTGAACTAATTATTACTTTCAAATGTTATAATTATAGGCAGTGCTTATTATTTTTAGAGACAAATTAGAAATCCCTCAAAATATCTTTTTCATCTGTTTACAAAAACAAGGATACTATCAAAAAAATACAGCTCTTATGTTGAAATGGTGATTACTCTTAGAGATAATGTAGTAACTGCTGACATTAAGAATTTACCCAGGATGGCTCTGTTTTAAAATTCTTCCATGTAGTAACTCTTTCTAGTTGTAGTGTCAATGAGCAAAGGTTCTAAGTGTCAAATTTGTTGTGACCTATGGCAACTATCTAATAAGGGTCTTCATGCTTTTAGTTTCCTCTTCAGCCCAGTGCCAGTCTCAGTAGTACCTATTTCATGCAGTTAACTTTATCACAAGATAAACTATGTTAGCACTTGGAGTGTAGGAACTCAACAAATATTAGAGAAGGAATGTTTATTATTTTTCTCCTTTATCAATTTATTATTATCTTCATCATCATTATTACCTGCTAATAAAGTTAACCAAATGATAGGGCCAGGGATTTAGCTCAGTGGTTTCGCCTCCTGCTGTGCAAATGCAAGGACCTGAGTTCAATCCCTGGTACCAAAAAAAAAAGTTAACCAAATGATTTAATAATAATTTATATATGGGTTTTTACTGTATACTTTCACAAATTGGGGATTTTATTTATATTTCAGGGCATCTAATTAATGAAACTATTCAAAGGACATGAAACAATGGAGGGAATTTTTTAGTTTTAAAAGTAGCATTGCCTAGAAGAGAATCACAGTGAAAATATAGTCATTCAAATTCTCAGAGCCTGATGAAAATCCTATCACTTATTGGATATGAGTTAGAAGAATCTCTATACCACGTAAATATTTTGTTTTGTGAACTTCTCAGCTATAAAAATGAAATTATATGATTTGAAAGTATTTTGTACAATTGTTCTAGAATGTACAAATACCTAAATTAGGGCCGGGGATTCAGCTCAGTGGTTTCAACACCTGCTGCGAAAGCGCGAGGACCCGAGTTCGATCCCCGGAACCAAAAAACACAAAACGAAACAAAAAACAAAAACAAATACTTAAATTATAAATATTTATACTTAACAAGGACACTATCTAAGGAACTGTAACTTCAAGGTTATAAGTAGGGCAATACCCTAAAATAGTATTACTTTATTATGTGATGACATGAGGCTGTAAAGTTATTTTCAATAATGATTTTCCTAAAGTTATCTCAAACCATTATTAAAATGAAAAAGTCTTGATATTCATGTTTTTAGAAAGAAATAAGATTTATGTTTATAAACATTTTGAGAGCTGTGAAATGGTAATTGTTAATTTGTTTCTGTTTATATGCTTGGACCTTAACAGTTATTTGGGAGTCAAACCCACAGTATTTTTGAAAGCTTAATTTTCATTAATTTTCTTTTCTTAAAAGGCAGTCATACAATTTCTCCATGTAGAGATATTTAGTTGAGAATGATGTAAAAATTATAGGCTAGCAAAATAGCTCCTACTTATAAGACAAGATTACAAACTTTAGTCATAGGGAAAATCATGATTATGGGACTGTCTGGATCTGATGGTGTTTTTATTCTTTTGTTAGATATAGATTCATGGATTAGATTATTCTTGTACTACATAGTCTGTATGCTGTAAATATTCATTATTTTCAAAACTTTTTTTGAAAGAAACCAACATAGATCCTATAGATCTGTAAAGTTGATAGTATTCTTTTTTAGTACTCATTAGAAAATGTAAATATTTTGGGAAAACAAAGAAGAGCTGGGTATGGTAGCACTCTGGAGGCTAAGGCAGGAGAATCAAGGGCAGTCTGGACTACATAGCGTGACCATGTCTCAAAACAAAACAAAACAAAAAAAGACAAGCATGGAATGATGAGTAAAATTTATACTCTTTTGGTGGAGACTGAAAAAAAAGATAAATAATTTCAGATAATTCAAGAGTATTTTAAGAGCTGTGAAGGAAAGAAAATAGAGGAATGGGAAAAGAGTAATAGGTGATGGTGGCTGAGGTGTTAGCTAGATTGATCTAGTGATCTGGGGAGGCATCGCTGAGAAGATGATGTGATGGTTGATATCTGAATGACAAAAAGAACTAGAAATAAGGAGGAAGAGCTTCCCAGCAGAAAAAGTGACACATTCGAAGAATGGGAATAAATCCAAGTAAGAAAGGGAGAGACAAGGCTGTTGGAATGAGCAGGTCCTTGTCAGAGTGATGAGTTTGGATTTATCCTGAGTTTACTGGGAAACCATTCTGAGTTGACTGGGTATATAGGGGTGAGGCATGATTTGATTAATTGATAGACTAATGAAAGATTTTGGCAGCACCCTAGACCACAGGTCATTCAAATCCAAATCTCTCATTCCTTTATTTTCTTTTCCCCAATTATACATTCTTTCTTCTTAAAACCCATAGCTCACTCTTCTTTTATTTAATAAATATTTATGAAGCCAACACAGTGTGCCAGATGGTGTACTAAATGCTCTGATATAAAGATGAATGATGTTATCCTTTCCCTATACTAATGATTAGTCTGCAGTTGCTTGAATACAATTGGATTCAAAGGAGTGCCTAAATCTTGCTGGGGAAGACAGGGATGGCTTGAGCTGAGGCTTAAAGGATGAGTAGTTGTTGACTGTACAGACAAGGAGGCTAGTCAAAGGAAAAAGGAGAAAGGAAATATAAAAAACAGACATGAGAAACAATGGTGAATCCAGGGAGAAACAATAGTTCTACAAAGCTTTGTTGCACGGTTGGAATGAATGGAGGTCGTGCAGGATGAACAGTTGAAGGCCAGAATCTGGTTGCTGTGCTAAGAAGCTCAGTTTTATCCTGTGTGATGCTGGGAGCCAACAAAGACATTTCAGCAGAAAAGAAACAGTACCAGCTTTCCTTATTCTGTATTTAACTGTTTGGTGAAGTTGACTTGGAGAAAACTATGAGGAACTTATTAGTAGTTGAAATGAGGTGTTCATTACCTGGACTGGAAGATAAAGGTGTGGAGACAAGGACTTGAGAACCTTCCATGGCCTGGTGACTACTTGGACTGGGATGGCCAGAAGGCAGAGAGAGAGAGATGAAAAGTGGATGAGATGGAAAGTGAACTTTAGGTCTAAGGTGACAGATGTTCCCACCCAACAGAATAAAGAAGTTACGAGAAATGAGTGAAATTGTGGAAAACAGTATTGAGCTTGGTAATTTGGATTGGGAAGTTACAGTGCTTCTTCATGTACTCCAGTAGAAGTTTAATATGTATCTAGAGTTCCGGAGAGTGTTCAAGCTAAAGAAAAAGACTTTAATCTCACCACAATATAAATTGAAGCTAGAAATTAATGTTCTTTAAACTATATAGAGCTCTAAAAAGTTTTTATTTAATTTGAACTTTTAAAAAATATTAAGTCAACATTTGAAAATCCATGGAGTTTCTAAAATAATCTAAAGCAAGTGATACTGGGCCAACATTACAAGATAGCAACAATATGACAGGTTAAAACAGGGGTGTTCCAAAATATAGAGCATTCCTTTTTTTTGTCAGAGTACCTGAATTAATATGGATTTTGTTGTTGTTGTTGTTACCATAAGGAAATGTACACAGCATAACTAAGCTAAGTTTATGAAGAAAGACATTCATTAGCTCATAGCTTAGAGTTCAAATCCCAAGATTCAGTGGTAGGATAAGGGACAGGAGGGCACTGGTTCAGGCTCTGGAGAAAGCCTAACGTTAGGTGGCTTCACAACTTCAGGAGCATGTGAGGAAAGAAATGGGGATGAGCGTATTCTTTTATAATAACCCTAACCCTCCTGAATGCACCAAAAGGTCCCCTGAGAGCTACCTTAATACTTTCTTAGCAGAGCCCTCAGTAACCTCAGGACCTTGCATTAGGCCCCACCTCTTAAAGGTGTACTATGCCTCCCAGAATTGCCACACTAACACCAAATCAATAAAACATGAATTCTTGAGGACATACTCAAATCATAGCCAAACCATAGCAGAACCCAACCAACTCATTTCATTATTTATGTTACCTACTTAGTCCTTATTGAGGTTGAGTTTACAACTCCAGGCAGAATACACAGTGTGAAATGGGAGCAGGATCAAGCTCAGTGAAATATCAGAGTAGGGCAGGATAACAGAAAAATTCTAGGAAGAATATGGGAATTCTTATCTGAAAGGGTTTTTTTTAACGTCTTTTTTTTTTCTGTATAGACTTTACATTGTAGCCTTCACAGTGACTTTTAACAGCCTGCTCCCTTTGGATTAGGAAAGGATCTTCCTAAACCCTAGATATTCACTGTTACACCATGGTCCATGAATAGTGATTCCATGTTGTAGTTTCTTCCCAGCATTTTGTTGGAAATGTGTTTTTCCAAGTACTGAAATCTGAAAAAAAAAAAATTAATGAAGGAATAATACAATCTTTTTTTTTGCTTATAATTAAAACTTTAAGAACTCCACATAGAGCTTTTCTTGCGTAGAAGAAATCCGAGTCATTCAAATTGGAGGTAAAAGCAGGAAGCAGCGGCACACACAGTTGAAGGTCAGGTTGCCACTTCTTGAGAGACTGGGACCAGCCAGTTCATGTGAGAAGCAAGGAGTCAGGGAGTTTGTTTGGTTTAGTTTGGTTTCCTTTGCTTTCATTCTTTAGCAAAAAAAAAAAAAAAAAAAGGCTGGGAGCTCTGTGAGGGTGAGGGCAAGAACTGTGTGCTCGTATCTCCACCACTGGCACTTTGCTTCTTGCACACCTCGTTCTCTCAATCACTTGGGTGATAGGTTGTGTTAATGTAAAGTGGGGCAGCAGTTTTTAAAGAGCAGGATGGATAGATGGATAAATAGAGTTGTTCAAGACATTTTCTCAGTGTAGTAAAAATAAGTTTTATAATGTGTCTTTGACTGTGTCAGTTTAATTACCAAGTAGTCAATTAATTTTGCTTAAGTGACAATATACACAGATGTATGTTTTATGTTTTTCTGATCATATAGGGAAATTGAATGCCACACTCACTTTGGTATTTAAAAATAGTTTGTCAGCAATTTGGATATTTTAGGGCCATTATTAGAATTGAGGAGTTGTTTTTGTTGAGGTATTACACAAAGGTACAATTTTGAATGGATGTGTAGATGTAGGTTAAGCCATCTTTGTTTTTTGGGGGGTTTTTTTTGGTACCAGGGATTGAACTCGGGACCTTGTGCTTGCGAGGCAGGCACCAGAACCACTGAGCTAAATCCCCGGCCCCTAAGCCATCTTAATATACAGGATTTACCTTGTCAAAATTTTCTTTAGAAAGAGATAATGTTTTACCATTGTGAAAAAGTTAATTGGAAGTCATTGATATTGATTTTAAGTATTTGGGAAATTTTTTGGATTCTTCATATCCCTCCCTCTTACATATTTCACTTAACTTGTTTTTTGTAGATTCTCTAACCAGAGCCTCCTGATCTTCCTTCAAAAAAGCCTTGATTCACTTGTATCAAAATGGATAGATGTCAGTCTCCTTATCCTTGTGGGATTCACTGAATCAGCAGGAGAGAATAGGTAGATGGGGTCACCCTTAGTGGAAGAGGGTGAGCAGTAAAATGATACTATTTGTTGATTCACTTCCTATGGAGCACTTAGTGTATACCACAGTGGTGGAGAACCTATGGCACATATGTTATTTGTTTCTCTTTTAAGACAAAAGATGTTAATGTATGAGTTGTTTTTTTGTAAATTAGAACCTCACTGCTCAGGTTTAATTGCAGCCTTGGCACTTTTTGATAAATTAAGTGGGGTTGGGGTTACGGTCTGGGCACTGGTCTCTGAAAGGTTTGCCATCACTGGTATACTTTATGAGGTATGGATATAATAGTGAACAAAAAGCACATAAATCTTTACTCCCAGAAGCTTCATTGTTATATCATGGTTGGTAGGAAGAAAGGTAATAAACAATTACAATGTATGTCAGATGGTAAGAAGGGCTATGGAAAAGAAGCAAGAGAGGGGCCAGTGACTCAGAAGTTTTGGTTGAAGGTTTAATTGACCTTCATCATAGAATGATACATCCAGCTTGCAAACATGTTTTGTTCACACTATACAATTCTTTAAAATTAAACCATACCCAAATTAGTTCTTAACATTCAAAATCGTGGACATTTCACATCAAAGTCTGAACTTTTGGCTTTTACTGAAAAATCCAAAGATACAGCATTCAAGGATTGTTTAAAACGTGCTAGTGGCTGCTTTCTTTAAATATGGCGTCTTAAAAGCTTGGCTTATAAGAAAGCATACCTAAGCATAGTAATACCTGGTATAAAGCTCACTATGTGTCAGAAGTTGTCCCGGGAACTTAAAGTATATTAGTTACTTTGATATTAGCAAGGACTCTTTGAAGCAGGTGATAAATTTGAGGCACATAGAGATGAGGTGATTTGTCCAAGGTCACAGAGATGATGAATGGTAGAGCTTGTATTTAATTCCAGACGGTCTGGGTCTCAAGTCCAGTTCTAACTATTACATGTATGCCTCTCTCCATGTATGCCACTTGGGAACTTCATGTGTGTCTACCTGGTAGGTCTGAGTTTCCAGGTCTCTTTCATGACCCAGACTGTCTCTGGATCTGTAGCAAGCCTGGCCATGTGGGTGGACCCTCTCAACAGAGCATGGGGCTACAGGGTAAGGGGCAAGTAGGGTGGCCATCGTGTCCTCCTGTGCTGTTCACTTGCCTACCCCTGCAGCTGTGTCCCTTTCTTCCATGTTGGTCCTGCCTTTGTGACCAGCTCTGGGGGAGGGATGCCCAGCTCTCCTGCCTCACCTTTCCTGCCTTGCTCTGCTCATTTGCCTTGACCTCCTCACAGATCCTAAGATAACAAACAACTGGGCCTCAAAAAAACCATGCATTTTGCTGAGTAAAATATCCAACATAGGCCAAAGTGTGAATTAATGATCTTTTCCTTCCTCTTCTCTTAATTCCTTTTTTAAAAAATTTCATTTGAATCATTGGTTTTAGAGGGTAAAACTTTTGTTTCTGTGTGTGTGTGTGTGTGTGTGTGTGTTCCACTTCAGAGAGGTGAATACTTGTTTCCACTTACATGATAATATTTGACTTCAAAGGACAAAAAGTCATCCATTACCTGTATATTAATAGTGATGAATTAGCAACAATAAATATTTAGAAGTACATGAATCTTCTCTTCATATACAAACTGATTGGAAGGTTTTCACAGTTCAGGGGACTGAAACTTGCAACTACTAGGCTAACCAAAGTTCATTTTTTTATCTCCTTTTAAGAAGTTGTTTCTTAGTTACAGAGCCTCAAACATAAGTGGGATATAGTGTCAAGCTTTTAGGGCAAGTTTTGGATTTTAAAACATCTTATTAAACAAAAAACCCCAGGGACAGGCTTCTGTTATAAAATAATACCTTTAAATGCATATTATTTTCTCCCTCTTTTATCAGTGGATACCACACTTGTCACTATTATGAGCTAATCTGGCTTCAGTAGAAGTCTAGCAAAGAAAGGGAAAAAGAACTGCATTCCTAGCACTGGGGTGAATGACTATAGGATCCTGTGTCGGGGCATCTCATGCAGGGATTAGTAGTACTGATCCAGAACTCGAGCTAAGAACAAGCCTGTAAGCACGAGTCAGGTCTAGTAGAGTTCAAAGGCTATGTCAGCCCAGTAGTCCAAGCCTGGTCAGACCTCCTGAGTTCATCAGCCTGCTGGTAACACCAGGGAAAACCCTCATAGCCAACTCCTCTATATCCACACCACTTTACATTTCTTGAATAAGCTGTGATTTCTCTAAGAACGTGCACGTTAACACAATTTTGTCCTTTGGGGCTCTGCCACTCATTAATTGTGTGCCTTTTGGCTCATCCACTTAACCTCTCTGGGGTTCTGTTACCTTTTCTGTAAATGTGAGGCTGGACTAAATGATCCCTATAGCACCTTCCAGATCTTACATTCTGGGAAGGGAATCAATGGGAAAATAGAATTCCCTTTATAGTTTTCTTTTCACAAGAGTATTTATTGCTATGAGCAGTGAACTGTTGCTGAGCTGACGCTTCAGATTATGCTTCCTTCTCCATTTCTTCTAAGGAGCTGAGTTTGGCCTAGGAAATCTTGTTTCAACAGTTTTTGATGGAATACTGGGGTACAGCTCCTGAAATGGTTTCTTACCTCTAAATTCCTCCATACAAAATGGAGTGTCCTCAGTACCTCTGCACATGTGGAAGTCACAAAGCCTGTGGACCCTCAGCCTACCATGGGCTGAAAGAAAGCCCAGAAGAGACTGCTCTGCTATACTTACTTTGCTACGTGGCGGGCTCAGATGTGCTGTACTAAAAGGAGCATGCTGGAGTTAGGAACAGAGTCCTGGTTTCCAGTCCAGGCTCTGCTTTTGCTAAGTACAAATTCTGAGAATGAGGATGCAAACAACACCAGGTGTTATTAGGATGTACTGTGTGAAGCACTTGATAAACTCATTGATGTCTCATTCAGGGGTAAGGTACTGTCATTAAGCTTTTAGCAAAACATGCTTGTTAAAATAGCAGCCAAGGAGACAGTTGTTGGTAATAAAGCAAGGTGGAGTTCGTGCATGTGTGTTTAAGATTTGTGCCCTTTTTGAAACCTAGCCTAAGAGTTTCTCTTATGATTTTATGTTCTGATTCTCTACAGATATTCAACTAAATTCTTGTTTCTACACAAGATTGTCAGTAGATGATCTGGTACAATGACTTTCAAATTGTGTTTTGACCATAACTCATAGCAAGAAATACATTTAGCACAGTTTTCCAGTGCATAGATACATATAGATTAATGAAATAATTACAAGAGTGATACTGTCTGATGTTGTTTAGAGTTTAAGAAAATGGATTTATTCATATGGAGTTGTTAGGATATTGATACAACTATTCAGCACCTGAGCATTTTGAAATGTGTATTCTTTATGCTTTAATAATCCTATTTATGGGCCAGGGATTTAGTTCAGTGGTTCCACTGCCTGCCTCACAAGTGCAAGGTCCCGAGTTCTACCCCCAGTACCCCCTAAAAAAATCCTATTTATAGTTCTGTTTCCTAAAGAAATACTAGCATGAAGATATAAGTACAAAGATGATTGTAATATTTTAAAGTGAAATTTTATAAACAACTCAAATGTCTATTAGTATAAATTATAGTATATACACCCAGAGAAATACTATGCCATTGTTAAAAAATAATATAAGTTCTTATATACTGGTTACAAAGATATCCATGATAAATTGTTAAATGTAAAACAAAGACAAAGCTGAAAGAGAACATATATACTTTGGGACAATGAAAACTATATAAACTATGCACATATGTACATACAGTCCTGTTCTGTTCTGTTCTGTTCTGTTCTGTTCTGTTCTGTTCTGTTCTGTTCTGTTCTGTCCCATCTCATCCCGTCCCATCCCTTGCTGGCCTAGTTAGACAAGCCTATCCCGTCCTATTACATTCCATATTTGTTTTAACAAGAAAGAAATGAACAACTGGACATGATGATCCACACCTGTATTCCCACTATTTGGCTGGAGGAAAGAGGATCACAATTTTGAGACCAGCTTTGTCTATGTAGCAAGGCAGACAGAGAGGGAGGAGGGCAGGGGGAGAGGGAGATGGAAGGAGGGAAGAAGGAAGAGCAAAAGAGAGAGAGAGAGAGAACCACAGTAAATGTGGGTTGTACACATATATGTGCTGACTGACAGTATGATGAACCAACTTCACCAATATAGCTAACTACTGAGGATTTTTTTTAATCTGCTTGAGGAAAGATAATATAGTTCTCTAAAAGGTAAACCATTAAGCTTTGGTTACTGTCATTAAAATAAGAATGGAGGGAAGGTGATTTAAAAAAAATCAGTTGCTCTTTTTTTCTCAAATTCCACATTGCTATATGCTTTATAAATCTGTCACCATTACTGTCATCATTATTGTTAACACTTAATCCATTGGATTGTAAAAGAAACCCCTCTCAACTCTCTTCATACTGTCTAGATTGTCCCTACTAAGTGGATGTTCTACCAGTACTTGTTTCTTCTAGCAGCTGGGAACTCTTTGTCTACTGAGGCAGCTCATCTATGCTCTGACAACTCTGATTATTAGAATCCAATTTTTCCTGAGCCAAAATCTCTTTCCTTACAGCAGTCCCTACTACTACCCTGTGGTGACATCTAGAACATTTTTCTTTTGACAGTGTATCTAAAACTTGGAGGTAGTTGTCATGCTCTAACCATGTACATCATTTCCTACATGTGGTTAATAAAAGCTCTCTTAGTTTTGTCAAAAGAGAAACAAAAAGATGAAAGTGAATGAAATGGGAAGCCATTTGAGTTACTCTGTATTAATTTTGATAAAGACTTCATTTCAAATCTAGAGAGTTATTATTTGACAAAAAGGTATTTGAATCTGTTATTTAAATATTCTAAATTATGGGCTTCCAGAGGACAGAATTTTGCTCTATATATTTCTTCCTTTTTACCCACTCCTGTATTACTAATGGTATGCTTACTATGTGCCTACCATCTCTTTATTAAGTAGATGGCTTAATTAATTATATCCACATATGGTATATGTATATTTTTCTTAATATATTAGCTCTCGTATTTGGCTCAGACATTCCAAATCTAAGAAATATTGGTCTCTGATAGTTTATAATGAAACATTATTAGGCCACTGATATTGTATGTTATTTTCTTATGAATGGGAATTCTACAGTAATCATATAGGCTATCAGAGAAGAGATCTTTTGACAAGTACATGTTGTTAAATGGGTTTATATAGACTATATCTGTTAGTACTAGGAAAAAAAATTTAAAATCTCAATTTCTGATAAATAGAAGTTTTAAATGACCCTATGTCCAATTAGTAGATAGTAGTTCTCATTGCTTTAGTGACATATATATTTAACAATTTTACACATACATTTTTGTGGCCATTGAATATTATTTATAATAATAAAAATTGAAAAAATATATCATTTCATAGAGTAATTTGCATAAGTCTTGTATCAGTAAGTTGTTCAGTGTTTGCTCTATTTTTAAGTTGCCTGCCATAATATTGACAGGCATCTGATTATGTGGCTTAGTTCTAATTATAGATATAGGCTACTTCACATGGAACTGGATATTTCTGAGACTGAACAAAACATGCAATGCTGTGAACAAGAAAAACAGCAGTATGTTTTTACTGTAAATTAACTGTTGTCATAAACAGTGCTTATCAACACAGTATTGGTATCATGAGACTATCTTGGGCCCCATCATTCAAACTATTTCTCTTTCTATTGTATGGTGATTTTTAGGGGAGAAAACCCAACAACTGTCAGTCTAATCAGTATATTCAGCCTACATTACCAAGCAAAACATATTTACAGCTAGATCTACACTGTTTTTACCAGTTTATTAAAAACATGTGTTGCCCAGTGCCAGGAATAGCTACAGCAAATGCTAACACCAGTAGGCAAACTGTCTCTCCACTTTCTTCTGAAGATTTAACCCATCACTTTATGAGTTATAAAGTACATATTCTTATGTGAAAATATATATCACAGAAGACTTGTGTGCTTGTGTGTGAGGGTGTGAGGGTGAAGATGTGTGAAAAGGACATAAAGAGCATGAGATGGTGGAGTGCAGGCAGATAGGAAGAGGGACCGCAGCATCCCTTTGTACCCATGATCTTGGGTACAACTAATGAAACAAGTTAAATCATGGTAGGGCTTCTGACTGTTGTATTCAGTTTATAGGAGCACAGCATTACATGTAATATATATTTTAAAGCTGCATGTCTTTCTTTATAGCAGTGTAACCCTTTTTATATAATATCAATGATAATTTATTCATGTAAGCATTGGTTTAATGATCCTCCATGCAGCCCCACTACCCTCAGATAGACTAGAGACACTGTAGGAATCTCTATTTTGTTTGCCATTGATTCTAACATGTAGTAAGAGCTCAGCAAATTCTGGGTAAATAAGTGAATATTTGATAAAAAAGAAAGGCCAAAGGAAGACCAATTTTCTGTATTTGGCCTATGTCCAGTATAAGCTACTCCATCCTCCATAGTTCTTTTCTCTTTCTGAATTTTTCTGAATTCTGAATACTCAGTGTATCTTACTCATGGAGTTTATCACTTGGCTATATGATATACTGTGTTATTCCCTAGTTATTTGAGGAATGCATTTAATTCCCACTGGTTTGGTGACTCTCTAGGGCCTCCTTATATTTCTTTTCAGCAACTAAGCTGGTAAGGCATCCACTGAGCACGTAGTACATACTTCTCATCTTTACTGTGTCAGAATAGATTCCAATCAATGTGAGAAATAGTGTTGTGGCATTTGATCTGAAAAACCAACCTATATTATTCTCCAGTCTCAACAGAATTCCCAATAGTCAGTCAGAATGTAAGAATAGCAGTAGTTATGTAATAATTTTCTATGGTTACAATTGCTATGTATTGTTAAGTGATTGATAGTGGGTTCTCTTTTCATCTCTTAATGGCACTTAAGGTTAACTTCAGTGGTGTGAAATATGTTTTCAAAATGAAACAATTGTCAATTTCTTTATAATGGCTTCTTTATACCAATAATAATAACAATGATAATAATAAACTCTGGAAAGGTAATAACATAAAATGCTATTAAATAGCGCAAATACCCACTTGTAAACGTTAGTCTCATAGTTCATTTATAAAGCAAGTTAAACTAGTCTGACTGCTTGTTTTCTTTGGGAGATAGATAGATAGATATTCATTAATTCAAGCATATACATAGAATGATATGTATAGTGTATATGCAAAAATAATCCTAGCATACTTTGACACTAAAACCCCCTAATTTACCCAAGAACTGCAATTTTCAGTTAAGTAGTTCATTTGCATTTTTTGTTTTTTTATCTTATTATTTTCATATCATTGATTGAATAGAAGGACTAAATTTAGCTTCACCATCTTTATAGAAGAAAGATAGTTTGGGGCAACTGGGTAAATATCTTTACAAATGGAGAACAGAAATCCCAATCTCACTAGGTAGGGTAACAGAAAGCCATTTTAGTATTCAGTTAGCTATTAGAATATGCATAAGCAAGATGATTTCAGATGAGCCAATATTCCATAGTTTTCTGAACAAATTATCATTTCTTTATAATTACCATTAATCTTCATAATGATTACATATCAAATATTTGACCAAAACACACCAAAGTGGAAATTTACATGAGGCCATGAGTTATTTTTAAAAATATGAAGAGAAGAGAGTGATACCAGTTGTCAGAGTACTACTCTACTCACTGTAGAATAGAACTCAAATTACACTTGCTATGGTTTAGATCTAACCAAAATTCTCATGTGTGTGAAAAGTGATTGGACCATGGGGGTGCTATGCTCATCAGTGGATTTATCCACTCATGAGTTGAGTAGCTAAGTATAGTAGTAGTAGGTGGGACCTGTATGGAGGTGGATCACCAGGGGCGTGACCTGGAAGGGTATATTTTTTTAAATTAATTTTAGTGATACATTTTTAGATATACATAATGATAACATTCATCAAAGGGAATTTGTACCTGAACCTAATACATCTTGATTCTTCTTTTTTTCCCCATTCTCCTCCCCTCGCTTCAACCCCTGTTCCCCTCCTTATTTACACAAGCTTTGTTTTCAGTTTTTTCCTCCTATTCTCTCTCTCTTTTTATTCTTTTCGGAAGGGTATATTCTTGTCCACTCCTCCTCCATTCTGTTTCTGCTTCTTGGCCCATGGATTGAACACCTTTTTCCCTGCCATGCCCCTCTTCCATTTTGTTTTTCCTTTGGAGCCAGCCAACCATGCACTAAAACTAGCCAAAATAAACCTCTTTTCCTTTAAGTTGTGGGTGTTGTATATTTTCTTCCTGCTACAGGAAAGTAACTAAGGCAACAATTTAGATATCTTCATGTAAATGCTCTTTCAAATTAGGGAAATTTGTAACATTCCAAAATGCTTGCATGATGATTTCATGAATTGCTGAATGGTAAACTCAACATTCATATAAATACTATGGGTGTCATATAACTTAGCATGAAAAAAACTGTCTACAGTTTGTTCTGCCTTTGCGTTAAAAGGCAAAGGAAATTTCCCGGCTACCTTCAGGTGAACTTTTTTTTTTTGATACCAGGGATCAAACTCAGGACTTAGTGCTTGCAAGGCAAGTGGCAGCCCCACTGAGCTAAATCCCCTGCCCTCAGGTGAACTTTTCAAAAGTTACCTCTTGTGTCAAGTTATCACAGTAGTCCTGGTGACCTCTTGTCTCCAGTTATCATAGTAGTCCTGGTGTTTGAACATGTCTTTTTCCAAATGATCTGGATTTATGATTTATCATCATCAAAGAGGGTTACTTCTTTGATTAAAACTGCTCAGAAAGTCACATATGGATAAGTACTACATGGCCAATAGTAGTTACCTTCCAAGTTGTTTTCGAAAAGAATATAAGAGGGCTGGGGATTTAGCTCAGTGGCACAGTGCCGGCCTTGCAAGTGCAAGGTCCTGAGTTCGATTCCTGGTATCAAAAGAAAAAGAAAGAAAGAAAGAAAAAGAATGTTAGATTCCTCAATGGAAAATGAATGTATAGAAATGCTCCTTGTCTCTCTTCCTCCCCCTTTCCAATTCTCCCTCTCCCTCTCCCTCTCTCTCTCTCTCTCCCTTGTAATCCTCCTGCCTTACTGTCCTGAGTAGCTAGGATTACAGGCTTATGCCACCATTACCAGCAAGTCCTATCACTACTATAATTATGGTGAGGGATTCTTCATGTTGACTATTTTGTAATAAAAACTTAATGCAAGTTAACTAGGAAGCCTTGTACTGGGCAGCCTTCTAAGGAAACTTTTTGTTTCTGGGTTGTTTTTTTTGTTTTGTTTTGTTTTTCTCCCTGCATTGTATGATCTTGTCAGGTTTTTAAAAGAATCAAATTCATTTATCCCAAAGTTGAATCACCAAAGTTCTTTTGGGTGACTTTTTTTTCTTAAAATTATGCTGTATCATATTACATAGTCCCCATGCCTATCTAGAAAAAATAGTTTACTTGTGCAGCAGAAGTAAGAATAGATTTTTGATACATTAGTAGATCATATCTACATTTCAGTTTAAAACAATAGTGAAAACAAAATAAAAAATCCTAACTCTGTTAGCTTTTATAATTTCTTATTTAGCTAATATTTCATCCTATCAAATATATGTGAAAGTTCCATCTATAATAAAAATTAATGAAGCCATTTGGTCTGATAATATTAGCATTATTTCTCATCATTCAACATCAATTTATTGGTCCTGGTTCTTAAATTTTATGATTTGATAGGAGAGGAAGTCACCTGTTTGTTTAAGTCCATATGGAAATCCTGGTAGTAGAGATTGGTTATAATTCTCTCTAGATAGCTCTAGAGGACAGCCCTTTATTTTAGTGTTCAGGAAGTGGTCTTCTTTGGCCATTCCACATACTTGCTAAATCAAATAGCTTATATCAGCATCAGATTTGATGGTTTTAGAAGTGTGAAATCAATAGCAACCAGGTACTGTAGCCAGTTTGAAAATGTGTCTCACACTTGGCTCTAATTCTTACTGGAGCTAACATAGTAAAAATTCTAATTACTTTTGGAGTGGTATATTTAATAGTCCCTGTGTGTCCTTCTGCTAGCTTTAACCCCTTCTCTCCCTTCATAACTGTCATCCAATATAACCCCATCATGTTAAAATCATTAGTTACTACCACCTGTAAATGAAACCCATATTCTTCAACTCGCCACCTACAGCAGTAATCTCTCTCTGCCTGCCTCATTTCTCACTTTTCCCACTTTGAACTCTAAGCAATACATTAGTGGCTGTCCAAGTATAACATCTACATTTCTTTCTACTTTTGCACTTTGCTCCTTTCTTAGTACCTTCTAGTTGATGCACTGTAATGCTCTTGTGGAAAACAGCGTGAACTTTAGATGAACTAGATCTGGATTCAAATCTTGGATCTATCAGTTAACAGATGCACTTAATGAGATTTAACAGATACTAAGTTATTTAATGAAAATAACAAAAATATAAGGCATCTGCTGAGAAGATTAAATGAGGGTAATTTGATTTCAAACTAAGCACACAAATATTTCTGGTAATAGACATTAGAGTTCAGTTTTTCCTAAAATGCCCTTCTCTCCTCAGTTTGTACCTAAGACCAGAGTATATTTCTTTAAATCCAAATTCACCTACCCCCCCATTCTCCATGTGATAACTCCATTTTTTTCCTAGTCCTAGCTAGAACAACTTCTTCAGAATTTCTCTATCATTTTTTATTATGCCATTCTTTAACACTAAACATGTGCTTTTAATTTCATGTATTTAGGAATAATCACCACATGTCTTCCTTGTGGAGGGGTCAGTCATAAGGACATACATGCTATCTCATATACATCTATACATGCCTTTTTGAATCTCTATAAACTAGTGACAGTGCACAGCCATTGTTAGAGACTTAATAAATATTTGGAATTACTAGTTAATGATGATAATGATAGGAAATCTCAAGTCAACTGCCAAATATTTCTGCAAAATCAACTTTATTTCATCTATAAATTTTAGATACTCATGAGGCTAAGACTGTATACCAATTCATCTGTACCAATTACTTTGCCATTGTCCATTTAGATTATATGGTGCCAGGGCTCTCAAGCTGTTAACTATTTTTGCTACCTCTGTTACATATGCTGCATTTTCTAATGCAAAATCTTTATGAATTATTTTACATACTTAGTTTTTAGTTCCATTTGGAAAGATTTCAGAACAGCAAGTTTCTTTTATTATCTTGCTTAGAAAAAGAATTGCATGATTTCTGATGAATTGTGTGCTGTTTTCTGAGAATTTCTCTACTGACACATCTTTTGAAGAGAAAAGATTTGTTCTCTAAATTCTTACTCATGAGCTTTCAATAGACTTCAGATGTGGAGAAGTATTGCTCTCCTCAGATACAATTTACAACTGCATTTGATTCCATTTCCTCCCTTTCATGAAATTTAGATGGACAGCTGAGCCAACTTTAAAAAGAAGTATTTGTGAATTGTATTTTATTCTAATAATATTGGATTGTGCTATAAATGTATGCCTGCATGCTGTAGGCAAAATTTTTAAGTATAGTAAAAATTAAAATACAGTAGAGAATAATACTGACTGAACAACACAATGGTGGTCTGTTGCAAAGTGAGGTAGCTATCTGGAAGAAATTTTAAACTTTGGAGTATATTGGTGCTAATGGTTAAACCTACCTACTTTGTCTTTGATGTTCTGTCTGGGCTTATGTGAAGTAATGGGCTTAAAAGTAAAGTGTACACCTTTCTTTTGATCTAAGTAGCCAAAAAGAAAAAAATGAAAACCTGTCTCCTGCAACAATTTAGCAAATACCACTGCTCCATCAAAAGAGATATGACACTATGATTTGGTTCACAGATTTGACATGTAGGCAAACCTGAAAGGTTTTCATAGCTATTGTCCTTTTTCTGGAGTAATGTAACTCTGGGTATTGCTATATAAATGTACTTTTTTGCCATTTGCAAAATCAGTGTTGGTTCAATTAATTTTATGCAACCTTTCTTAAATGATTTATTTGTCTGCTAACTAATAACAGAATAGGTGATTCAGTACTTGGGGTCAGTTACCTAAAAGTGAAAATGAAAATGTTTTGGCATGAGTTTTAGCTAGCAAACAGAGCTAAGCTACTTTTGCAAAGGACTTGTTTTCTGTGCATTTTCTAGAGAAAATTTCTCTCCATTTTCTGCTCGGTTAAGCATATATACATAATATACATGAATGTAAAGTACACTTATATATGTATAAATGCATATACTTTAAAGACTTTAATTGATATGAAAACTAATCACCCCAAACTGTGGTCATTAAAAAAGAGTGACTGTGATATTTAAATGGGGACCGATGTTTTCTTCCTTATATGTCATGGAAGGCTTAGCTTGATTTGCCTGTGCCTAGAAGCTGATAACCCATAATAGTATAGTCCCTTGGGGCTTTGAATACCTTCCTTCAAGGGCAAGTGGGTTTTTCTACAAACCTGGAGACCACACAAAAAAATACCGAAAGGAGATAGTACGTTGAAGTTACCTTTTTAGGACTTAGGATCTTAGATCACAGTCATGAATTCACAAGACAAGATACAAAGTTCATATTCTTTCTAAAAGGAACATCTTATTCTCTTATTTGGTCTGTATCTGCTTCCTTCATCATTGTTTGTTTCTGCTGTATTTTTATTTTCCTGCCAGTGATGCTACTAGTTTTCTATTCATCCACATTCAAGCCCTCTGTTAATTGGCAGTAAAATTACATTTGGGCTCCTTAGTTCCCCAACCTCAAGCCCATATACAATCTCATGGTTTCCCTCAGGTTTTTTCCTACCAAATACTGCCTTTAGTCACAGTGGCCAAGTGCAGCCTGATCCTTCCTTTTATTTCTCTCTCCACTTAGCTGGCCTATCTAGCCTCAAGTGAAGTATTAATCACATTGTTAAAAATTTCCCTTAATGAAAAGCACACAACAACTGAAAGTCATCTCTTCTTGGAACTCCTAATAATAATGTGTTTTATATAGCTTAGTCCTGTGTGCTACTACTAGTGTGTATTTCCTGAATTATTCACTCATGACTGTTGCCCTTCAAAGTGTGTGCTCACAAAACTATAATGATTTCAGTGAGGTGTCATTTCTTAAAATATTGTCGGAAGCCACCTTCCCAGGTAGTATAAAAATAATCCAAGAAATTTAGCTTTACTGTTTATTATGATCTGAGATGTTGCTATTCAGCTTGGTCATCACAGTTTGTGTCTTTTGAACTCTAATTGCTGGTTATGTGTTATCACACCTCAATCCTCAAATTTAGAAGTTTTTGGTATATTTAGTATATAGAACTGTGAAATTCCCAAGGGAAGTGACAATGTTCAGCACAGTATCTGGAACAGAAAATCTTCCTTAAAGACGTGAATGAATGAATGAATTAATTAATTATGTGAGAAACTAAATGTAAAACCAAAAATGTAATCAAATATTTTCAATTATATCAATATCATTGAAATATATTTTGGAAGCAATGTTACTTCAGCATATTTATGCAAGCAAAATGAAAGCTAATGACGATGAATCCTCCTCAGAGTCTAATAGTCACAGCCTGCATTTTCAGCATTTGGTAATGAGCTTTGATTTGCTGACAGGTGTGCCAGTATTTAGGTTTGTGTTCTTCCCCTTATCTGATAACTAAGTCCTTTCTTTGAAGTTTCCCAGTTAAGTCTTCGACTCTTGAGATTCCAGACTTTCACCTACATAAGCTTCTTTGCTTATAAACTCTTCTTTTGCTCCATCCCATCTTTCTTTTGGTTTCTTTTCTTTAGTTCCAGTAATTGGATTTTCTGACACCTTAGTGCAAGATCCTCTTATCTTTATGGCCATGAACTTTTAAGGTCTTAGTGACAGATATAGCTCACTAGCATAGATCCTTTTAGTATACACAGTAGATGACAGAAACATGTCCTTAAAAGAGTGAGAGAAAGTAGAGTCCTAGACTTCCAAATAGGGCAAACTTAAAAAAAAATCATTTAAATGTTTTTCTTATTTTAGAACATGGCATAGTAGTGGCAAAATAAATTAACAATAGCAAGCAGAAGCTAACTCAAGCAGAAGCAAATGATAATAAAGTCAGACAATCTTGAGGGTTCAGTTTCTTTCAAACAATAGCCATGAGGTTTTGTTTTATTCAAAGAGTGGTACAGATATTATTGTCTGTTCTCGTACTCATATGCATGCATGCTTGCACAAGCAGGCATATAAAAATTAAAACTGAAATCTGGGCATTTTCTGCTTTGAACTTTAAAAGTAATTTAAAAGTATTCAAAAAGTCAACTTTTCTTGATTTCTTTTGTGGACTATTTAAAGAAAATTCCATAGAAGCAAAGGGGACATATTATTTGCATAACGCTTTACTATTTGAAATTGAGAATACATATGCCCTATTTTTATTACTGTAAAAAAGAATGGCACATAGTTCTTAAAACACAGTATGGTCTAAGCATGTTGATGATACCTTTTCACAAGTATACAAGTAGGTTCAATGACGTTTTATCAAGTGGTGTCCAATGTACAAATTTCTAAGCTTTAAAACCCTCAGGGTCACCTTTAAAAGAGAAATGGTATCAATTGAAAGAAATTTAAGGCCTGAGCTGGCCAGTGTGCTGAAAATGGATATTATTACTCTTCCTCTTGCTCTTGTACCTTTGTAGTCTGTGTAAAACTCCACTTAAATGAATATAGAAGTGACTCAAACAGACTCAGGAAAAGATTGTGATGATATGAGTTGACACCAAAGATATAGCAGAATTATGCCAGGGTCTATGAGTAAATGACATATTTAATTTGTGGATATTTTTCACAAAGTACATTTTTCCTCTTTCATTAAAAAAAAAACAAAATAAAGGATTTGCCCTGAAATATAATTTACCAATGAACTAATGAAGCATGGAGGTAAAGCAGACTTATCCTGTTCGGGCCTTTTCAGTGGTAGTAGAAAGCTCCCTCACCAAAAGGTGAGATTCTAATCCCAACCATCACAATGTCAGACCTCACTTCATATTATCCATGAGTTAAATTATAAAGCACTGCCTGTAGAGGGAGAGGAGTGGGTAGCACTGCACAAGTTACATCCATGTGACTATTCATGGAACACATTTGCATATTTCACTTTCTGAGAATTCCTGTAGTAAATGAACCTGTCAGACTTTATTTAATACAGTATTTCTGAAACTTATTTAACACAGATTTTTCTTGAAACACTTACTAAAATCCTGAGGAAGTAGTATTTTCCAGAACACTTGGGAAAGGATGCTTTCTAGATCTTTGGCTCCACATCTGAAAACTGAGGAGGGTAAGAGTACATAATTTCTGAGTTCCTTATCAAATCACACATTCTGTGATTGTATAAAATTCTCCATTGGTCACTAACTAGAGTCTCAAAATGTACATAAATTCCAGACAGAAGGATGATTTTTCTGACAGAAAGTAGTTAAAAAAGATTCCTCTGTATGTTGTATACTGTCACATAAGCCGTCTCTATTTTGTGCTTCTTTATAACATAATTTGAACATGTCATTCTTAACTTTGACATTAAATTAAAGTTTAATTTATTAAGGGATGAAATCCACACTAAATTTCCTCTGTACTATCAGTTTAAAATTATGTATATGTCTATAAGCCCAAAGGAAATAATGTTTTTTTGTCACAGGTCTATGACTGTTATTGTAATTCTGGCCTCCCCAGCTCACACTGCATGTTCCTTCAGCAGCAGGAACAATGTCTGCTAATTATTTTTTAATATTTCATTGCACATAGCATCAGATACATTGTAGATCCTTCTTATTTTTGCACAGGTATCCAATAATGAACAAATTGTTTAAAAAAATTATAACACTTTACCTCATGTATTTAAATATTCTGTAGAGCCGGGGATTTAGCTCAGTGGTTCCACTGTCTGCCTCAAAGTCCCGAGTTCGAACCCCAGTACCAAAAAAAACCCCAAACAAATATTTTATAGAGTTAGAATGAATTGTATTCTTAATAATATCTTAATAATCTAATAGTCTTAATAATCTAATTCTCCCCTTCCCCGTACTCCTCCCCTACAATTACATATATGAACACCATGAAATAAGTCTCAAAGTCTCTATTTACTATGAAATGAAGAGACTGATAGCACAGGAAAATCATTCCTGCTTATTGATTTTATATGCATATTCACAATAATAGATTATGAAGAAATATTTTTTAAGTAGGGAAAGAGGCAAATGGGGTTAATCACTTTCCATGTGCCAGGCATAGCTATTAAAATTTAATTCATGAAAGTGTAAACAGAATTATCTTGGTGAAGATATAGAAACTCAGAGGGATTGCTGTTTTGACCAAGTGTACATGGTAAATGGCAACACTAAAATTTGGACCAAGTGCTTATAAAATTCCAAGGCTTCAATTTTTCTAACATGAAAACAAATGAACCTACTTTTAATCTAAAATTGTCTAGCTTTTGAAGTACTATTTTCAAAAGAAATTTTGAAAAGAATAACTGAGCCATTGGGTTGTTATGAAGTACTTCCAGTATATGTTTCACGAAACTGCCAAGATTCCAGAGTCCTTTTCTCTTTTTGCTTGCATGAATTACATGTTTTTAAAAATGTTTGTTAATAAAGTAGAAAAAATTGCCTTAGGCATTACATTTTGAGATGGTTACTTGAAACACATGTCTTTGTGCAATATTGTGAATCAACTTTAAGAAAAATTGTTCTTCAGGTTTCAAAATAGAATGGTGTGGTCCTAGGTGTGTGTTTGTTTTCTGTCTCTGTCATTATGATCTTCCACATCTCCTTTTGGTTTACATGACACATGTGCATTTGCTGCTACTTATAGGTCCCTGTGCCTAGGGTGTATACCCCACACCCCACCATATACAGTCCTGAAGATAAGGCAGCATTCAGTGGTAGCTGAGGGAGATATCACCGCACAGGGTGCATCCACATGTAGAATATTCTGTATGTTCTAGTCAGCACTAGGACATCGCATACCAAGTAGACAAAATATTTGCAATTCAAGTTTCCATATTAAAATAGATATGTATATATTTATATAACATAAAATTAATCATTTTAAAGTGAACCATTCCATACATTCACAATATTGTATAGTTACCACTTTGTTTAGTTCTAAAACACTTCCATCATTCCAAAATAAAACCCCTTACCTTTTAAGTGGTTTCTTTCATTCCTTCCTCTCTCCAGCCCTAGCAACCTCCAATCTGTATTTGGTCTCCATGGACTTATCTATTTATTTAATTGGAATCACAATAGTGCCTTGATTTCCTCAGCATAACCTTCAAAGTATTAGGAGTCAGTTCCCTTTTATGGGTGAATTATATTCTATAGCGAGTGTATATCAGAATTTATTTATTTATCCATTGATGGACTTTTGGACTGTTTCTACCTTGAAGCTATTTATTGAAAACATTACCTCTAATTACCCCCAAGAAGAGCCTACTTCAATTGATATGAAATAGCTCACCGTTACATGGGAACCATCATGAGGCTGACCCCAATGGTAATAATGCCATTATGGTTCATTCTTATTCTGGACCCACAGAAATACATTAGTTTGTTACTTTAATAAATATGCACAGTACATGTGCTTATATGTACTGTATCAAAAATAGTTACCATTTATGTTTTATTAATTTCTAAAAATTTTATTTCATATATTTAAGGTATGTAACATGAAAGATCTTTTAAATATTGTATGAAATCTTATTTGTATTTAGTATTAGATTTTATAGAATTATAAAATGTAATTTGGATAACTTAAAGACAAAATGTAAGTTCTACCCAAAAGCTCCAAAAACAAATCAAAAAGATTTTGATCTTTAGGTATATTTTTTGTCAATTAATTGGGATACCTGTTGATACAAATTATCTGGAATTTCTCTCTATATAATAATTATGAAGGGACAGGGATTTAGCTCAGTGGCACCATGCCTGCCTTGCAAGCCCAAGGTCCTGTGTTCGATCCCCAGTACCGAAAAGAAAAAAAATCTGACATAATAATTATGAAGCCAAAGCTTTCCCTTTTGAAACAATTTATATATTACATAAACCTAAGTTTCTTATCTAAGTATCATTTTAAGAGAGGCAAGTTTAATTAAATAATGGAGGCAAAAGGGAAACATACTATTACAATAATGTTCTTTGGTGCAGTTTGGAATGTTTTTCGAAAGCATTTGGAACTATTTTTCTCATAAAGTCACTTAACTATTTAAATGTTTTGATAGCATTTCCCTCTGCATTTCATATAATACAAAGGTAGTCCAGTTAAATGAGACACCAATTCTAAATGCCCTGATTAGAAGGGTTTCTACCAATCAGAAAATTCCATACTTTGCTATCGTAAAATTAACAATAATTAAACAATGAAAATTATTTTAATTAAAAATGCAGTGAGGCAGGGGATTTAGCTTAGTGGTTCCTCCACCTGCCTTGCAAGCAGAGGGTCCCGAGTTCGATCTCTGGTACAAAAAAAAAAAAAAAAATGCAGTGAAAGAAGAAAGAGCTAGGTGTTTTAAAGTGTCCCTTTTGCTTTCAAATACCCAATTCTTTGACTCTTGATACATTTAAAAAGCTTAAATGGATAAAAAAGAATCTGAATTTTCAGAGTAAATGTGATCTAACAAAATTAATGTGACACGTCATTTTTAAGGTGTATGTCTAACTCGGGTATAAGCCAGTTCTGTTCTTAAAATTGTTGAAATGTAGAATGTTTAAGCTTTTCTTTTACTTACATCATTATTATTGAAATTTCAGATATGTACCTCAAAGGCTTCACAAGTTCCTTTCTGACTTGATAACTATTATGTATACTCTTTGCATTTGACATACATATTATCAGTGGGTATTTTCTGAGTGTAAAATAACTATGGTCTTTTAAAAATTTTAAATTTTAATGTTAATTAAAATTACAATGCTTTCTTAAGTTACATAAACTGTTGGTTAAGGAAATGAAAGCTATCTCATGTGTGTTTTTAAGAAGTGTAGAATATTTTTGTTATATTTGAGTATAAGAACCATTTCCTTTGTCTGTATGTCATCACAGATAACTGGAGGGTGTGGCTGAGCTGTTCATCAGAATGGATAAATTTATTTGTCAGTGAATTTTCGTAATATACTTAAGAGACCAGACTTCAAGGAAAGCATATTTGCTTCAGGCCATCACTTAAGTAGTCACTCTCAACCTTTTGCTCCCTTAAAACAAAATAAAACATTATAAAATAATAACAATGGCTCTAGGTAATTTGAAGGAAATGGAAACATTTTTAAAACAACATTGACTTATTGAACTGTGCTAAAAATTGAAACATATAGGCTATAGTGGTTTTAGTAGTGTGAGATAAGGAATGTCAGCAGCTTCAATTTTAAAAACTAGAATATTTTTCCATTTTCAAATTGAATATCCTAAGAAATGGGCCAGAGATGGAATATAAAGCCAAAAGTGGCACCCAGTGACTCTACTCTCATTCTTGTGCAACCTCAATTTAAAAATGAGGCATAAGAGACAGATCATTGACATGTCTTAATTCCAATATAAAACAAATGAATAGTTATTTCAGCACCAGGCTTAGTGATAGGTGCTGCAGTCCAACATGATCAGGATGAATTCATCCCTAGGAACTCGGACTGATGCAGCAGGCAGGCAAATACTAACACAGAACCAGAGGAGTGTGTGTGTGTGTGTACATGTGACTGGAACACCAGCTCTCCTAGAAGCTCAACTTGGCCTTTCTGTGTTCAGAACTATATTCTAACACAATGAGAGATTTAAAAAATAGCCCCAGGATCTTTCATTGTTGGGTATCCTAGTGATCATTCAGGGGATATCTATGATTAGTCATATATATTTTTCTTCAAAATAGGATGCCCTCACTTATTCTAACTTGCTCTGCTTCTACCTTCTTGAACATCTAACAAGCAGCAGGGAAAAAGTAGATTCTCTAATAGTGGAAAAACTCTAAATATCTGATTGAATGTTCCTCCTTAGCTTTGTTCTCTAACTACACTGTTAACATGATAACTCTGGGCTGCCCATCTCTCAGAATCCAGTTTTCAGGAAAGGAGAATGGGTGGGAAGGAATCAAGTTTATTCAAAGGCTGGCAAGTTTTAGAAAGTAGGGGAGCTATCATCCCAAAGCTCTATCTCACAAGGGTCAAGGACCCAAAAGGTTTTTATCATGAGGGGAAAGGGAGCAAGGCAGGAAGACCGTGCTGAGCAGGGTCCTCATCTTCCAGGGTGTGCCTTTTCTTCTCACAACGTGACAGTGGACCTTAACCTTCTTGTATCAGGTCCTATAGTTCTTTTTTGAATTTACATGCTGTGTATTACATAGTACGTAGACCCCAAGACCAAGGAGGGATGTTACAAAGTCATCAGATGTTCTGGGTTCTGTAAATCTAATGAAGGATTCAGTAGTAAACAACTTAATCATCTACATGGAGTTTTCCTTCAACAAAAGGGTTACAGAGGTCTGAAGGGCAACTCCAAAGGAGCAGCCCTGTTACAGTATGTTTGCATCCACTTTCACTTATCCTATTCAACTCTACTGCTTTCTTATGTGCCTATGATGTTGTGATATACTAAGAAACACATATTTAGCCTTGTCCCAGGTTCTTAGCACAGAGCTCCTTAAATACTTGGATTTTCCTGAATGACAGGAGCCATAAAGGTGAGAGTAGTGTCTTTAATTGCTAGCAAGTCTCTTTTAGCTCCCCTCTAAGTTAGGTTAATGCATTAACTTGCGTGAGTCGAAGGTTGGACCTTTCAGCCCCATGCCTACTCTGACCTCCCAGGAGAGAAAAGGGCTTCTAATAGCCAGTGATTTAATGAGTTATAGCTATATAATGAGGTGTCCATAAGAACCTGAAGGACAGGGTTCAGCGAACTTCCAGGTTGGGGGACACAAAGATGTATTGAGATGATGACCCAACTAGAGAAGGTGTGGAAGCTCCATGCTCTTTATCTGTAGCATACCCTTTGCATCTTATCTGTTTGGCTCCTATGTTCATTTGTAATAAATGAGTAAACTAGTAAGTAAACTGTTTTCCTGTGTTCTGTGAGGAGCCTAGGAATTAGCAAACCCAAAGAGTGGGTGTGGGAACCTGCAATTTCTACTATTCTCAAAAGTATATGAGACCCCAGCTTGTCATTCAAAGTTAGATAGCTTTGTGTATTAGCCTTTGTTTTCACTGTGACCAAATACTGGAGAAAAACAATTTAAGGAAGAAAAGATTTATTTGGCTCATGATTTTAGTGGCTGCAGTCCATGCTTCTAGCTCCATTACTTTAAGGCCTATGTCAAGGCAGAAATGTTAGGGCAGAAGAGTGTGGCAGAAGAAAACTATTCACCTCTTGGCAGCCAGCAGAAAGAATAAAAGAATCAGAGAGGAGGGAAATAAGAACAAGATATGGTCCCCAATTCCAGACCCCCATGACCTACACCTGTCAACTAGGCCCCACCTTTTAAGTTTCCATAACTTCCCAATAATGCCATCACATTACCTCATCAGTGAACTAACCCACTGATGAAGTTGGAGTCCTCATGATCCAAACGCCTTTGAAAAGCTCCACTTCTGACCACATGAGACTTTGGGGGCACCTTGGATCTAAACCATAGCAGTAGTCTTGTGGGTCTGAGCCCTCAACCTGAAAGACCTGATGTAAACTCTAGGTAAATAGTGGCAGAATTAAAACAACTTGTAGGATACAGAGTTGATGTTAGAGATTTTGTCAATGGGGAAAATCCCCATACATTTAGTGTCAGAAATGTTAAAAGTGTACAGAAAAGAAATTTATATTTTTGTTGTAATATTTCTCTGGAAGTAGCCATTATTTACTAACTAATAATTTTTTTGTATTGTCCACAGTTTTTACATGAAATAATACTTATCTTTTCTCTTTCAGGTTGTTGAAATGTTTCTGTAACCTAAGCATTTACCGAGTTCTACGTAGTCTCCATTTCCCCCTGTTATTAAGAGTTATTAAGGGTTCTGTCATGCTAACTGGCCACTTTTCTTTTATGTTCTTGATCATTTCCACATCCCACATTAACCCACCTCTGATTTTGTCTGATTTAAATCCAGAAAAGTAGTTTTATCTACTTGCATCATCTGCCTTATTAGAGCTTAAACTCTTAGCAAAGTAAATCAAGAATTTAGCCAGTGTTGTGTTTTTGCCAACCAAGACTTCCAGATGGTATCCTCATGGGTGATGTCTCCCATCCCTACCTTATATGACTTCTGAGCCAATTTTATAATCTCTGTTCCCAAACCATATCCTCTCCCTCTACCTGGCCTGGCTATGGGGAATGCATTATCAAATATATATACGTGTATGTCATTCTCTCTCTCTTCCAAAGAGCTTTAACTTGGGTTGCACAACAGATAACCATGACATTATGATCTTTGTGATACACATAGATCTCTCTATATCACTTGAACCAATCTCTTTTCTTTAAAACAGAGTTTTTCCTCTGACTAGAATTTATTCTTAACTATATTACTCTGTGCCACGTTTAGTACTGGATTATTAACATCTTTGAGTTCATGTGATACTAACTCTATGAATGCTAACAGTAATTCTGTCTTGCTTGTCAGAAAACTAAAGCTTAGGGAGTTTAAGTTATTTAAGTAAGTAACTGAATTCCATTGCAGCATATTACAAGTAAAACATACACTGTAAGAGCATGCCACCTTAAGGCTGGCATAGTGGTATACTCCTATAATCCCAGCTACTAGAGAGCTTAACCAGGAGGATCACAAGTGTTCAAGGCCAGCCTCAGCGCCTCAGCAACTTAGCAAAACCTATCTCAAAATATTTAAAAAATATAAAATAAAGAGCATATTATCTTGCATGCAAATTCCCAGTTAAGCCAGCATCTTGTTTGGCTTTTTCTCTTGATATACAGAATATTTCTGCCCAAAGTTTTTATCCCTGTTGACAGCCCTTTAACTTTTCCTTGAAACTTTCTGGGAATTTTTACCATTTGAAGCTTTGTTTTATCCTCCATGGTTTCAGGTTTTACGATTGCATATTTGTGTTTTTTTCCATCTTCCAAAATTTAGTTTAAAGCCTTGATGTTGGCAAATTAGGCATATTCTTTCCCAGCTTCATAAAAAACAAATCTTCTCTGGTATACCTTTTATTTGAAGGATTTGAAACTGACTCCTAATATTGTCCATGTAGCAATCTGTTTACTTCTTATATCCTATTTTCTTTTTCAAGGTGTGACCTTCACTTTAAAAGGGGATAAGTACCAACTAGACCATCCCACCATACCCAAGTCCCATGTGGCAATTTTAGCAGTTCTGAAATCTGGCAGCACATTCACGGATATCTGCTATAAAGAAAATAATAGTTCTTTGGCTTAATCCTAGCTCAACCAAGTCAGAATCTCAGAGGATGAGTCCTACATATCAATAGTATTTTAAAACTCCCTAGTATTCTAAAACTTCTGATGTGCAACAACAGTAACATCTATAGCATTATGAGCTTTTTCTGGCAGTCACATTCAGAATAGAAGTGGGTACATTTTATGAGTCTTGGCAGGCTCCAACTCACACTAAGATTCATGCCATAGGAAGACAACATGCCTCTTACTTAGCTTGGCTACAGCTTTGCTACAGCTTTGTTCACAGAAATGAACAAGTTCCATGAGGATTCTCTTCTGACATCAATTAGCAACAGCATTGTGCCTACCTCCTAAGATCTGAGAATACTCCTAGAGCTTTGTGGTGTCTCTGGAATCACCCTACATGGAGAGCCCAGCACCTTTGGTGTTCTTCCAGTTGCACACTTCTCTTCCTGTCTCTCTTGGCATGTGTTCTTTTGCTGACTCTTCTCTTACCATTTATTTTCCCCTACACTCTCAACATATTTTTTTCTGCTTTCCTTCTAAGAAGACCTCCTACCTTTGTTTGAATCTAGGTCAGAGAGACACACTTAAGTGAATTTATTTTCTTTAGCAGGACACAGATTATCATTTAGAGTAGACTCAACCTGGGCAGGAACATAAACAAAAATATTAATTGTAACATCTGACTTCTACTTTCTAGAGATTCTTATTTGAGAAGAAACACCAAAGACATATGAATCCAGCAATCAACATGACATGGACAAGGATCTGGAAGTTAGGCCTTGAACTGAACCTGTTAGGGTAAAGTTGAGAAAGCACCTTTGATTGCTTATACCAGTTGAGTGAAGATGGAGTGATGGTATTCAATACGGGATATATATGTACCAAAGAGGTTATGAAATCTGAGAAGATTTAGGTAAGGTAGGGTTGGATTAGGAGAGAAGGGAAGTTCATAAAATATTCAAACTAATACTTCTTCTCCACCCCAGGACTCATTTTCAGAACAGTTGCTAGACTCTAAACTTCAAAGGTTAAAAACTACATCTTCCATGTGCTCCCATGCTTGGCATAGTGCCTAGCAGAAGAGTAGTCTTATGAAATATTTATGGATTAGTAAGTTCTCTACCTATCATTGTCATAAATCTCTTTAGAAATTAGGTGAAACCTATGAGTTCTTTTCTAAAAAATAGGCAGATGCGCGCGCGTACACACGCACACACACAGAGTGGTCCTCATGTTCCTTAGAATTAGAGGAGGTTCAGGGATTCCCTGAAGCTCTTCAGGTTTCTCTGGTCAATGATTGGTGATTTAGAGATGTATGATACATGCTTATGTCTTAAAAATAATTCACTTTCCCATAGTTTAAACTTACAAGGAACTATTCCATCGAGTTTTACTGGCTGAAGAAAAGTAGTCTAGAAAAGGCATCATAAGCAGATTTTATTGTGTAGGATATCTATTTCTGTGAAACAATGCACACCTACTTTAGGCAGCTTTTTCTACTCAACTCATTCTCATAATTCTAACATTAAACTAAAGCCCTGTGGTTTTGAAAACCTGCTGAATGTATGAGTACTTACATTTTCCCAAAATAAGATGAAGTTGCTGTTGTACTTTACCTGTATAACCTTAGTCAATTGAACAAAAATAAAAAGAATCAACACAAATTGTGGAAAAAGAGAATAAGTTTGTGACATTTTTCTTTTGCTTTCTCTGAAGTATTAGCAAAAATAGTCTTATTGCTCCAACATAGACAGTAACACAATAGGAAGATAACCTATCTTCCTACTTGAAAACTATTCAGTACTCACATACAAACTGTGATTTGGTAGCCTTTTTGACCAAGAATAAGGGTAGAAGAAAGGAAAGCATTCTTAAAGCTGAAACTTTTGATACCAATTTCTAGTTGTAAGATTTTCTCCTATTCCTGATCTCCCAAGCTTTGCTGTCATGTTTTAATAGCCAGTTCCTAAGTATCTGAGTTATTTAACAGCAAACTTGAAGCATGATCCTGCTGTCATTTGTAGCCATCAATGCAACAGAGGCATTCAGTGAAGCCATTTAAAGCATATGTAAAAATAAAGATAAGATACCTGGATCACCAAACAATTTGGAGGCTTTTCTGAACATCTTCCCTCTAATTACGACACACAAAACATCAGTTACCACATTGTCCATGCTAAGCAGGTATGTTTTCTTTCTAGAACAGTTGCTCTCAGAGTGAAAAGGATTTATTGATGCAGTCTGTGCTATGCATCATCTATACATACTCCATTTCACCTAATGCTAATCCTCAAAACAATCCCAGGAGCTTGTTCCCATTTAATAATAAAACAATGAAGAATCAAGTAAGTTATTCTGTCGGTTGCAGGTTACTTACCTGTTGCTTGTTGACATTGAAATTTGAGTCCAAGGCAATTTGATTCTAAATGTATTTTGATATTCTCTCCCCACCTCTCTCTCCATTGTTATCAACCTCTGTGGAATTGTGAACAAAATATAAATAAAGTTGGAAGGACTATAGCTTTGCACATAAATTTCTTTGCCTTTAATACCAGTAAGTTCTTTAATGTATTACCAGACAAAAATGATCAATATGTTCTCCAAAGAAGGAGTCTGTAGCAAGCAATATATATGTGTTAGATGACCAGATTGATCCATTTTTTATTAATCCAGGGAAGTTAGAGTGTTTTGTTAATCAGTGGAAGCATGATCTTGTCCACGTGGTCCCAGGAGACTTGGAGTGACCTTGTACTCTCTCTGGTTTTGGCCTGGGTCAGGGGTTATGAGGCTAACAGGAAGCAGCTTCCTCAGAGCTTTGGGACTTTCATTTGACTGTATCTTTAAATTTTCCAATGGCAGAAATATTTTCCAGTGTACCACGGAAGTTGAGAGTCTGATATTTATTAAGACTTGTGAAAATAAAATGTGGACTTTAAAGTAAGTACGTGTTTAGTGTAACTACCAAGATTCAATCTCCAGCAGTCACCTTCATTTTGAAAAACTGAAACTTTATTAAGCAACTATTTGTGTCAAGATTTACGCCAAACAGCTTCCAGTACATTATTATATTTTGCCCTCAACAGTCCTGTGGCCTTTTTAGAAAGGATTGTGTCATTAATCAGAGTGGGGTGGTTGCTATTACAAGATAGTGATTCTTTCTGTCAAGATACTTTTGTAACTATTACACTTATGGCTTTTGTTATTATTCCTTCTAAGAAAAGATAAATGCTATTTACAAGAAGCTCTACTAGTGAGCAGAAATCTATTTCTGTTTAGACTGTGAGAAGGTGCTTAGAAACTGATGGCCCTTACACTGAGACAATTTTACAGCCCCAGAGCCAGTCCAAAGGGTGTCCCTTCCTCTTAAGTTTTACGTCTAAGTTTAAATTTCAGATTTGACCAATCAGAACTCAGAACTAATATCAGTGTTGATCACAGAAAGGGAAATGTTTCTAATTAGCTAACTTTAAAGCCCTATCTTAATCACTTAGAGCATTCTTGTGCACATCTGTGCTGCAGGAGTAACTGGATTACCTCCATGGTGTGTGTGTCTGGGTGTGCGTGTGTGTTTAAAGCAGTGCTATAACTCTATCCAAATGCGATTCAGCACTACTTTAAAGTTTAGAAGCAAATGTGTACTTAGTAATGTAGTTTAAAAACTGAAAACCCCTCCTACCTTATGTGTTCTTCTCTTGTAAATTTGGCTTGTTTGTGGAGGGCAGCCATTTCAAATGCTATGACACATACATCCTAGAACTTCTTTCCTCTTACTTCCATCTAACTTAAATGAGCACCAGAGCCAGGGCCTCTCATGTGGTTTTGCTTCATTTAACAATGACATCAGTATCTTTCCATTTGCCGTATTTTTGTGAAATTGTGCCTACAACAAATAGCGGTGCCCGTAAAAGAAACTGAGTCCTACAAGTAATTTTTCATTAGGGTAAATGATATGATAAACAACTAAAACCCAAGTGGTAATGTGTCATAAACTGCAGTATAAAATGTTTGATTCTATTCATGAAAATACTTTCTAAAGCTTTTATGCCTTTTATATGTCTTATATGTATACAGATTGATCAGTGGAAACATAATTTGTGCTCAGATATTTATTTCTATCAATGAATGACCAGATCGCTCTTGCCTATATTGGAAGAGAATCATTTTTGCCTATTCAATAACTCTTGAAAAACATTACATATAACAAAACTGAGCAAGATAACCACCTCTAGCTCAAGTAATAAACATGCAGCTGCCTTTCCCTACTCTGAAAAGTTGACAGAGGCTCACAAATGTTATTCTTTTTAAAATTGAAATAGTTGATATATTTTCCCCATGTAAGTAACATGTGCTCATGTGGAAAATTATGACTCTACAGAAAAAAAATAAAGGAAAAATGTTTATAAATCAATTCTTATTATGCACCTCTTGCCACTTGGAGATTTGATAAAGATTATGAAGATTAAAAATAGCATTTATTTGAATACAAATACTTAGCTGGACAGTGTGCTAAGCACTTTATGTAAATTTGCTCATTTAATTCTCCCCCATAACCCACTGTGTAGGTAGTAGTGGTATTAATTCCCCTTCATAGATGAGAAAACCAAAGCCCATAGATTTAAATTGAATCACCTGAAGTCACATAACTACTAGGTCAGTTAGTAGCAGTGTTCATATAACCTGGTAATAGCAAGCCCCACTGATTTCTAAGAATTAATTGAATAGCTTTTACCCGTAGTATGTGTTTCAGATATTCCATATACTGGTATAGGTTGCTTTTTAGTTATATTTATGAAGCTTCTGATATATTAGTCTTATACAGATGAATCTCTTCTTTACTTTTATGTTTTCTACCTTTAGTGCCATATTTTAAAAAGGTATTATCTATTCCTAGATTAAAATGTGGGAGGGAGTAAAAAATGCTAACAGTACTAGAAGAAAATAATCTTAAGCCAGAAAACCTGGTATCTGCCCAAGTTGTCACCAACAGAAAGAAAAAGGCAGTAGTAGAAGGAGAAATGAAGTTCCTCCCCGTCATAACCTATAGGGTCCGTCTTGTCCTATACACCAATCACATACCCTTCCAGCTGTGCCTCCTTCTACCCTTCAAGCTCCAGCAACAGCAGATCAGAGGAGGGATGGAGGAAAGGGGCTGTGCTTTCCGAGAATCTCTTTTGAGTGTCGAATTTCTTCATTGGACAATTGCAAAATGCAAAAACTCACAAAAGTGAGTTCTTTGGAGACACTCCTGTGTAGATCTTGCACACAAAAGTAACTGTTGCAGATGAAACCTTATCTAATCATCTCCTTTCAGTTCTTGCCCCGGGAGTATGCCCTTTTCCCTGAAGGCACTGTTCTTACACATAATCATTTCAATATCATGCAGCCCTGATCCCCCTCCCCAACCAGGCCCACAGGAAAAATATCAGGTATTGCCTCCCTGCCAAATGGTATGAATGCAGGCAGCTTTCCATGCTGCCCTTTCTACTTGCCCTGCCATGTAGACATCTTCACTTAGTCTCCTGCCTTCAACATATTGAACTTAGGACCACTACCATGATCTCTGTCCCATATTGAAGGCAGGCAGGCAGTAGTTTCTCCCAAGAATCCTTCTGTATTCTAAGAGTGAAAAGAGGGTGACTTTTAAGTCTTGGCAGCTTGGCAATAATCTAAGCAGAGAAATAGATATTAGGCTCCGCCTCTGGCAGACATTGCCATTTCTGTGAGGGCACTCTTGGAGCACATGAGAATATCCTGCTCTCCAATCTGTACCTATTATTTAAGCTGTTATACTGTGATAGGCTACTATTTCTATCTTTAGTAAATACTGCAAAGATGTTCCCAGTAACTCTGGTTAGCATTTATAGATATTAATCCTTGTTAAAAAGAATCTTAGCAGAAATGCTAAGGAGGTAAGAAAAAGTGCTATGGCCAAAGGTTGTTTTGTGATGTGGAGATAACATATGATAGAAACATTCTCTTTTTTCTCTCTCTCTTTCAAAATGAATTGTCAGGCGCACGTGCCCGAGCGCGCCGGGTGAGGGGGGCCGGGACTCGCTGCTTGAACGCCCTTGGGCTGTGGCGGAGTGCACGCTCTCCCTTCCGCTTCCGATGCGCTGTCCTCCGAACCGGTGGAATTGGGGCAATAATATGTCTGCTCTGATGCCAGCCGTCATGCCCGCCTCCCGGAAAGCCACCGCCGCGATTATTTTCCTTGATGGATTGGGAGATACTGGGCATGGATGGGCAGAAGCCTTTTGCAGGTATCAGAAGTTCACATATCAAATATATCCGCCCACATGCGCCAGTTATGTCTGTAACATTAAATATGAGCATGGCTATGCCTTCTTGGTTTGATATCATTGGGCTTTCTCAGGAGGATGAACCTGGAATTAAACGGGCAGCAGAAAATGTAAAAGCTTTAATAGAGCAAGAGGTGAAGAATGCCATTCCTTCTAACAGAATTATTTTGGGAGGATTTTCTCAGAGAGGAGCTTTATCTTTATACACTGCTCTAACCACACAGCAGAAACTGGCGGGTGTCACTGCACTTAGTTGCTGACTTCCACTTCTGTCTTCGTTTCCGCAGGGTCCTATCAGTGGTGTTAACAAAGATATTTCTATTCTCCAGTGCCATGGAGATTGCGACCCTTTAGTTCCCCTAATGTTTGGTTCCCTTACTGTTGAAAAACTAAAATCGTTGGTAAATCCAGCCAATGTAACCTTCAAAACCTATGAAAGCATGATGTGTAGTTCGTGTCAACAGGAAATGATGGATGTCAAGCAATTCATTGATAAACTCCTACCTCCAATTGATTGATGACACTAAGAGGCCTTGTGTAGATGTATACCAGCAGCATTGTAGTAGAGTCTAAACTTTTTCCCATGCCCAATCTTAAAACTTCTAATATTTGCAGTGTTAAAATGTTTTGTAAATTCACATCAATGATATATAATAAATAACGTTTTCTTGTGGGCAATTTATGAAAAAATAAATAAATTGTCAGTTATCACAGATGCTTTTCTGATTAGTGTATTATTTTTTAAATAGTAGCCCAAGCCTTGAATAAATTGATGTTCATTTTTTTCTAGCAGTATCACCCTATTACAGTCCAATGAGAAAAACTTTATCAAAAGAGTGTTTTGTATTGCAAAGCTATTTCTTCTTCACAGTGTGTAGTCTTTCAAAGGAGTATTTTGTTGATCTTACTGACAACAAATTCAATATACCTAATAATACTGCATAGCAGGTCTTCATTGTCTTTCCTGTTGATGTGACAGTCACTCTTTACTGAAACCTTATTTTATATACTATTTGCATTGTAGATCAGGAATGAAGAGCTGAGTTTGCTTAAGCAATAGCTTCCTGTTTATAGTTTTTAATATTCCTCCATCAAGAAATAATTACCCTTCAACCAATCTTAACCTCTTTCCAATTCATATATGCAAACCATCTAAATAAAACATACACACAGTCCCACAGCACACATCAGTATATATAAACAGAACACAGAAGAGAATAGAGTAGTGTATGCATAACCCTTTCCTTCTCATTCACTCAGCAACTGCATATTGAGCATCTACTGTGGCCCATAACCCTGCTAGGGAATAGAGTTGATTTTGCTCATTTATTTATATGGAAGTAAAAATTAAGATTTGTTATAACTGAAGTTCTATAAAATTGAAATGTTATTTCTGGCTAACAAAGATAGTGTAACAAGTCTTTTGGTATCTCATTGGCTTGTTGCCTGCAATTCTCTGTTGGAAGACTCTACACATGGATCGGTTTTAAATGACTTTCAGCAGTTTACTGCAGGGCCATCTGGCCATTTGCTATCTGTACTCCTGAACTAACTTTCAGTTCTAGAATAATCTGGCTTTTGATACCCTTAGGACTCAGTTACATCCTGGCAAACATTATTGAAGTATTAAATGTTTGTAAATGAGGGCATGTGTTGACAGCTCAGGTGATGTGTGCAATACTTTACAATAGCCCATGCCAACATGACACAAACTTGTAATATAGCTAAATTATAAAATAATTACTTTTTAATAGAATATTTTTTCTTTTATTTGAAAATTTCTTTGAATAAGTACTTTTTTTCTAGGACATTTATCATAAAATTAAATATACACAGTTTCAATTTATATCCAGTTCACTTTTTAAAGAAATATTTGTATATTTCTGTGCTCATAACCCATAAGAACACTTAATAGAACTGATAAGTCTCTACTGAAAGTGCTATTTTTCCACTCTTCAAAGAAACGACATTTCAGGGTAGAAAGTAAAAACCTCCTCTGCAAATAATATTGAACCTCACAATAATGTTTAGCACATCCTGAAAAAGGAACATAGTCTCCTGTAATCTGTACACAACTGACATACTTTCTTTTAAAAAGTTAGAAGAGGAAGAATCAGCCATATAATGTTTAAATGTCTTATCTTTCCTCTAATTCTTTTTCCTATAAGAGCAGAGATTTGAGTTTGAGTGGACAGTGTACATACATGCTGGTTACCTAATAGTTTTAAGTACTTGTTTGTATCTTACAGTTTAGGGAACTGATGAGTTGTTTTGTTTCATTTTAAAAAGTGGTATCAAACTTAGATTCACAACTTTTCCCACTGACTTGCTTTGGCATATATATATATATATATATATATTTATTTATTTATTTATTTATATATTTCTAGGCATGCTGAGCAATACATAAAAGTAGATTTCCACATTTTCTTTACCAAAATGAAGGAAGAGAATGAAAATAGGAAAGAGATATTAAGATTTTTTTGGGGGGGTGGGTTTTGAAACAGGGTCTTGCTTTCTAGTTCAGGCTGGCCCTGAACTCATTATATAGCCGAGACTGGCCTTAAACTCACTGCAATCCTCCTGCCTCCGCTTCTGAGTGCTGGGATTACAGGTATGCACCACCACACCTGGGTCGAGATATTATGATTTTTTTGGTACCGGGGATTGAACTCGGGTCCTTGCGCTTGCGCAGCAGGCGGCAAAACCACTGAGCTAAATCCCTGGCGAGATATTAAGATTTTGAAATATAAGAATCCAACATATGTCTAACTGGGGTCCAGAAGGAAAAATTAGAGAAAACATATGGAGCAACATTCAAAGAGATTTCTCCATTAAATTTCCGGAGAGTATAAAACTTAATAATTCTCAGAGTAAATGCATGTATTTAATTTAAAAGTTTAGACAGAACAAAAAGAGATTTATAAGAAAAATCAACATCTTTTCCCCAGTCCTCTAAGACTCATATCCTCCTCAAAGACTACCACTGACAAAATCTTTCATCATTTCTTATTTCGTGTTATTGAATTTGTAAATATGAGCTATCTATCGACTTCCTACCACTGAAAATGATGCTATAGCTAGCCCTCTTGTAATATATGAAATCATGTACATTTTCGTAGCCTTCCAACATGACTATATCTTAACTTTTTGTTAAGTAAATATTATGGGTTTATATTATTTTTATCATGTAAAAAGTGTTTCCTGCTGAGCCTCATTGGGTTCTGTGATTAGATTTTCTTTCCTAAACAACTCTTCATTTTTCATGTAGGTAAATATTGCTTTGGCTCTTTCAGCTTGATTTCTATGTTATCACAATTCATTCCCAAGGTCTGTCATTAGCACCAGTTCATCTTCATAATATGATCAGCCACATCAGTAAATCTTTCATTCCTGGGTGTTTTCTTGGATACCACCTTCCTGAAGACCATGAGTCTCCTGCTTCTGTTTGTTTTGGTTGCTTCAGGACCTTTGAGTCAACTGTGCCCTGGAATCTTCCTCATCCTTGCTTTACAGTCTCCTTTTAATGGAGCACGTCTACCAGTATCTCCTTGGGAAAGGATACTTGAGAACCAGAAATCTTTAACAACTTTCATTTCTGAGCCTTTCTTCAGCCTTCCTCACTGCTGGTTGATACTTGGCTGAGTATTGAACTCTCATGGAAAATCATTTCCCTTTGAAGTTGAGGTCATGTTACATTGTTTTCTGCCTTTTGAACTTCTCTTGAAGTCTGATTCCTGTCTATTTCTGACAACTTTATGTGACTTTTCTTATTCCTTTACTGGGAAAATTTTAATTAGGATCTTCCTTTGTAACATACTATTCTATAATTACTGGATGATTCCACTTAGATTGGCTTTTCATTCTTTTACTGGACATTCAATCCAGCAAGGATGGATCTAGCAAGGGTGGCTGTAGATTTGATAAACATTTGTTTGGACAATATATTATACATTCATAAAGACTAAATTTTTGGAAAGGAGGATTGGGGGGGTGGTACCAGGGATTGAACTCAGGACCTTGTGCTTTCAAGGCAGGTGAATGAACCCCTGAGCTAAATCCCCAGCCCCCCCGCCCCGTTTTTTTGGTACTGGGGATCAAACTCAGGACCTTGCGCTTGCAAGGCAGGCGGCAGCACCACTGAGCTAAATCCCTGGTCCCAAGGAGGATATTTTTGGAAGGAGTATATCCTAAAGGAGTTTTATAAAACTGAATAAGATAAACTCACATGAGTAAACAGTTAAATTAGCACTGTATATAAGCCAAAACACTGGAAATTAAGAGAGAATGGGGAATTGAGGTGTAACTATTTAAGATAAATAATACTAATCACATATACTATGTTGCCAGAAGAAGCCATGCAAGCAAGAGGTATACATGAGATTATCTGGAAGATGTTAGATTTTTCAGAATAATTTGTAGAAGTGGCGGTAGAAAGCAAAAAGCAATGAGACCATTGATCCTTTATGATTGACTGTACATCCTGGCTGTTTAAAGGAGAGACAAGAGGAAATCATGAACGTTTAAAACGGGAGAGAAAGCCAGAGTTTCTTTTTTTGACTGTCTTCAATGGAAGATTCTGTCTTCACATTCTCATGTCTGGCACAGAAACAGCTAATGCGGCCAGTCTGATAACCACAAAGTTTCTTTCAGTTTTAGTCTGCATTTTGTCAGCCCAATAAGTAGGGACATTTGCTTGTTCATTGAAATGTCTGTGGATCCTTTTTTTCTATCTTTTCAGGAGGTCTTCATTGTCCATGCAGGACATTTTTGCCTAGTGTCCTCTCACAGATTGCTGTCAATATTTCAGATTGGCTTTGAAAGTTAGTACCATAGGAGACAAAATTTGTTTCAGACACCAAACAACAAACATCAAAATGACATGGCCTACACAGCCCTGTGGAGGATGTCTATTCCTACAAAGCATTTGTACTGGCTACAAGTGGATTGTGACTGGCTCATCTGTGATTTGAGTTTATTCAAATAATGTTCTACCAGGAGGTTCTTATTGAAAAAGCCTTCATAAACATGTGCCACCTATTTTATGAGTATTAGCCCTCAGCCATCACCAGTAAAGAAGAGCATGAAGCCATACTCCAACCAAGTGACCAGGCCTATCTATCTTTCTGTTTAGTGCTGTGGCTTCCAAACATACAGTTTTAATTACAATGGATTTCCTTGGTTGTGATTCCTTTATTTAGTAAAAATAGTGTGGCAGGAGGTATAGTCAGTAAATGTGTTTGCATTTGAAATGCTGTGTCAAGATTTTTACTTTTGTACTTTATAGGTTTATATAAATCTGCTCACCATATAATTGATATATTAAACACATGTGGGCTAGCATGATTTTTTAATTATCTTTGCTATTTGCTTATGTGGCTAAATTCTAAAAATGTTAATTTTGTAATTAATTTCCAGCACATTGTTTGGTAACCATGAATAGTTCTTGTTATAAATCACCCAAAGCCTTAGATCACTGAATTGTCTGAATGTGTCTTTCCAGTTAGTTTTGGAAAAGTTATTTATTTTTGATTCCTGCATCCTTTCTCCTGAGTTTGGTTTTTATCCAGGAACCTACAGAAATCACTTTGATAAAAGTGGTTGATATTTTTTCTGCTGTCATATGTATTAGCCTTGAACCATATCTTCTTCCGTCACTTTTTTCATGGGTCCTCCTGATTTCTTTCAGACCGCCTTCTGTCTACTAATATGTCTCACTGGTTTATGGCCTCTGGTTTGGGTTTCATCCCTTTCTCCAGTGAATGCATTTTCACATTCCTTCTACCATCTCCTAAACAAAATATGTCACCACCCTTGTGGCTGCCCAGTGCTTTTCAGACACTGGCTGTGACCTCCTTGAGCATTTCCTAGACTGTTGTTTGTTGACCATTAGTTCGTAAGCTGCCTTTTTGGGGAGGTTTCTTGTTCCACAAAGTGTTAGATTTGGGAAACAATATATCACTATCATAAAACAGGTATATAATAGATATTTATTGACTAAACGAGTGAATAAATGGGCATATTTATAGTAGACAATAGCGTGTACTTTGAAAATTTCTTTAATGAAGAAACGTTTAATGTATTTAACCCAGCCTGTCCTATCCTCCTTTTCCTACAGTACGTTCCCTGGTGCACCATTTACATGTGCCTCATGGAATTAGTTTTGCACTAAACACACCTTGTGAAATGCAGACCTGAAGAATACAGTGCAGTGGCCATACTGCTCCTCCTTCCTGCAAACCAGAACTGCGTCCAAGGACACCCATTCTCTCTCTTTTTGCCGACCCAGAATGCAGGCCACTTTTCTTTTTTCAGCTATTAACCCTTTCCAATCTCTTCATTGACTCAAATTTGGAATAATCTTTGATCAGTTATGTACTCTCTCTCTTTCTCTTTAATCATCCTCCAATTTGCATCATTTTTTGTTACATGCCATTTTTCATATCTGTTTTTATTTCTATTTTTTTGGTACTAGGGATTGAACTCAGGACCTTGTACTTGCAAGGCAGGCACTGCACCACTGGGCTCAATCCCTGGCCCTCAAGTCTGTTTTGAGGTGTGCAACTACTCATAATCTCTGCTTAGACTTTTATTCATGGACATATAGTCTTCTCCCCAAAAATGCATACATCAGGAAAAGAAAAGAATATAAATATTTTAATACTAAATTTATTGAGATATCATGAGATTAATACAAGTTACCTTTGGCCTCTGCAATTATAAGAGGTGCTCAAAGTGATGGCCATTAGCTTCTAGATATTTATTAGTATGGCAAACTGCTGAAGTGTCTATACCTTTTTTTGGCAGACCCTGTATTTACTCTTGTATTTATAAGGTTCTGTAGGTTAAATTTACTATATTAAGTACTTTTTATTAAAACCTTTCAGAAAGACGATTGTGAGCAGTGTGTCCCACTGTGAATACTTTTCAGGCATGACGGTCTTCTCAACAACACAGGAATTTCTTTAACTTTGTTGCCTTCTTGACCACCCCTATTAATCAACTACATATCCTCTAGTCTCTCAAATCTAGCAGAAATAAACGAAGGTGCCTAGGGAGTTTCCTTTGCTAACCATCTATCTGAGCATCATTTAAAATTTCCCTCATGCCAATAAGACATTTGCCCATTCCTGCAACTCTAGGCTTGTGTATGTGGACATGTAGAAGGTGAGAGAAAGTGATGCAAATTTAGGTCTAGAAGGCACTTGTCCCACCTGTGTCTTTAAACATTGCCTAGTGCAGTCCTGGGGTTTTGCGGCAGCATCTCTGGAAACATATTGGAGGGCGGAGGTGAGGAAGAAGAGAGTTTGAGAAAAGGAGCAGCAAGAGGGAGCCTCTTTCTGCTGCGCATGTTGGCTGTTGGTTGGAAAAAATTGGAAGCCGGGGTTCCTTGGCTAGTTATAGAAAAATACTATATGGTAATTGGAACATTTCTAAAAGCCTAAACAAATTCTCATGGGTCTTAGGAGAGATTTGAGAGTAGAGAAATGTTTGAGAGTGAGATGGGCAGTAATACTTCTTTAACAGGGCTGGGGATGTAGCTCAACGGCTCTGCACCTGTCTGGCAAGTGGAAGTCCTGAGTTCAATTCCTGGTACCAGATAAAAAAACAAATAAATGCTTCTTTAACCAAAGTGAGAGGATCTGTAAAAGACAACAACCCTGACGTGCTCCAAAAGGCAGCAGCACCTTGCTTTTCTTCTGAGTCTCTCTTTTCACTTTCACATCTTACCACAGGACCTTTTCTCATTAGCACCTTCACCAGAGTTGGAGCTGGAGAAGAAAAGGAAGTGTTCAGACATGTGCCTATTTGCATAACTACTTCGCTGAGTTAATGCCAGGACAGCACAAACTTTCCATCCAGGTCCATGAAAAAGCCAGTTTTCATTTATCACGATGGTATTATTTTCTTTTTCAGCATAGAACATTTTATTGCCAGGCTTCTCTTAACTGTACATTATAAATAGTGTCTGATTAAGAATGTTCTGGATGGGTTAATTAGTGTGGTGACTATTATTAAGCAAACTGCTTGTTAGTATTATGCCTATTTGATCTTGGTATTGATGTGAATTAATTGACCATAGAGCTACATTTAGAAAAGCTGAAATAAACTTTTTTAAAATTTCTATTATGGCAATAAATTGTTTATATTAAACATGTCTATGAAAATCTGAGTTTCACGGCATGGAGAATCAGAATAGACTCTGTGTGGGATGCTGGGTGAGGTTTGTTTTGTTTTGTTTTTAAAAATATTAACATATTTGTCCAAGCTTCTTCAAGACTAGCTCTATTGAAACAAAGTAGTATGAAATTATTTCAGTTTCTTCCTTTGCTATTGCTGCAGAATATGTAAAAATCAAAGTGTTTTAGACTCCCCCCAACTAAAGGAGGTACCCTGTTAGATTCAGCTAATTGCCTAAATTCTTCTTTTGGTGGCAATCACTATAATAAATAGACCATTAAAGAAAAATGTGAAAAGATATTATAAACAAGGGAAACGAAACGTAGCTTATAACCACCTTCTTTCAAGTACTGAATTGTTATCTGTATTATTTATTGGTATTTTGTCCAGTTCTGTTATTAAGTTTCTCTAGCTGTCATATATCCATAGGGAATTTATTCGATGAGCTAATAAATTATACCATCAGGGAATTTTTTCTTGAAATTCAGCTTAAATTTTCCCATTCTTAATTCCATCTCATTGCTCCTAGTTATACTCCCTTGTACCAGGCTAAATAATTATTCTTTTTCCTTAGAGACTCCTATTATGTACCCCTCTACTTGTCACTTCACTAGGCTATTCATATTTAGCTCCTTTAATCTGTCCTCATAAATCAGTTCTTCCATTGCCTTAGTCATTACTACTGCTCTTTTAAGAACTCTCTAATTTTTAAACATATACAGTTCTAGGGTGCCCGTGATGAAATCAGCATTCATTCAATGTTCTACAGACCCAGTTTCTTCCCTCCCTTTACAATAGGAATCCGAACTAAGTGACATCAGTTTGTTGGGTCAAATCAGCACTTGCTCATCTTGTCAAACTCAGGATGATTTTTCACTGTTTCCAACTTGCATACAAGATTTATTCTGATTTTTTTCAATTTTGTGGGATTTGTAAGCTGTTTTGTTTCCTGCCCCTATTTATATTCTGCATCATTTCATGTCCTTATTCACTACCACCTATCAAGTCAGTCATCCACAACCTGTGTTAACATGGGAATTTAGTCATCTTTGAGAACATTTAAGAAATGTGTTGAATGAAAGCAGACCTAGCACCTTGCCCAGAGCTAAATTTATTGTCAGTTACCAATTTCCATTGTTTACAACCCTTTAGCCAATCTCCCGTCTCTTTTAATTTGTAGTTTTGCTCACATGCTGGCCAATATAAATGGATTTTATGAGTCAGATGGGTCATGAGGTTGTTTTCTAAAATGAAGATATGTTGTTTCAGTACCCCTTGGTTTTTTTTTAATTGTGAATCCTTTTTGCACTAAGTATAATTTTGTTAAAATCCTCTTTAAGTTTGCCTGGCATACTTTATCTGACATTAACAAATGGGTTGTTTGCTTTATTGTTGTTTTCTAGATATGTACAGATGTTCTTTCTCTTACCATTTGTTCTGTTTGGGAGAAGCTGAAGATGTTAACATAGTAATTTTCTTTTTTACCTATTGTGGTGATAAATTAAAACTTAAAACTTCTTTTTTTTGTGACAGAGTTTCACTGTATAGTTGAAGCTATCCTAGAACGCTCTATGTAGTCCAGGCTGGCCTTGAACTCAGCCCAGGGCTCCTGCTTCAGCCTCCCAAATGCTGAAATTAACAGGCATGCACCACTAAGCCCAGCTTTTTTTTTTAATTTTGAGGTAGAGTCTTCCTAAGTGGCTCAGGTGAGGCCTAAACTTTTGCTACTCCTACCACAGCCTTGAAAATAGTTAGAATTACAAGTGTGTGTAAAGGGGTTTTTTTAGCTCTTTAGAATACCCTCAGGATTTTCAGTTTGTTTTAGGAAGAAAGCTAATTTGCCCCCTTAATACTTTTAGACCGGTGAGATCTGCAGATACAATCTGTAAATACCCATTTTTCCCCATTTTAAATCAAGGACTTACTTATTATTTTATTACATCATATTTAAGGGGCTAATACCATTCTTTGCATTTTATCCCTCTGTATGAAATCATCTGTTTATTGCTTGGGGGTTCATATATTTAATTGTTTTTTCTCCCATTTAAAATCAGAATAGACATTTAAAGGGCTTTATGAGAAAAGCATAGAAGCTCCCAAAGCAAACTTCCTGACCCTGGAGTGTGCATGGCATAGTACAGCCAAAGGCCTTGTTTCTAGTTCATATGGGTTCCCCACTGTTCGCTAGTATTGCTGATCAGCCCTAGGTAATGCTCCCTGCCTGTGAATGCAGGGACTCTGGTCCTGTAGCTGACCCCTTAAACCCTGTGTCCATTTCTGCTCACCTCACTTGAAACAGAAACCTGCCCTAATGCTTTAGTGACACACTCCTTTTATTCCACACCTGCCACCCAAATTTTTTTCCAGTTCCATTTCTCCCTCCTCAGTTCAGCTTTACAGAAAATTCAGTCTTTTCTCTTTTACTTGACCCCTACTTATACACACATACATACCAAGAATCCTGCCATTAATAACAGATATTATTCTTTTTCCCATTCCCATTTTTCAAGACTTTTTTGGTAAGATCCTGTTTCCTTTCTTAGCAAGTGTCCCTGACTATTTCTATGTCCTCACAAATCCAAACCTTCTTTGAGGTTTTTGCCCATGCTACCACACAGGGACTTTTGGAACTCCATAGGAGTAGCCATTGCCCTAGGACAAGACTATTGCTGTAACACCTTGCAGTGTTTTATATTTTTATACAATTTTTTGAGGATTCTTGATTCATTTCCATTATTCTCTCAAATTGTCTTTCTACTCTTCCAAATGTTACTTATTGCTCTCCTTCATGATTTCTTCTACTTTGTTGGCCCCAAATGCATGTATTCTTCATTTTTCACTTTCTCAGCCATTCAGACAAAAACCAAATCCCTAAATGAGCCTCAGGAACTCAAGAGAGCACTTGGTCTTGTGGCCCAGTCTATCCCTCCAGTCTTACATATCAGCCTCTTTGGATTGCATGTAATTCCAAGAAGAGTTCAGGTTCCTGCATAACCATTTCCTTTGATCCCATTGTTCTCTCAATCCAGACCTTCCCCACCTTGGAAAATCCTTGCATTAAACCCTTTCAGGACTTTACTGATCCCCTAGATAGGATAAATTTATTCTTCACTTGAGCTGGAAAAGTTGAAATGTCCATTGTAGATGCAGTATATTCCAATATTGGTTAGTTACCTGTTTATACATCTCTCTCTCTCACTCTGTTTTAAGCACTCTTTATTTTCTCCCCAATAGATGGAGAGCTCCTTAAGAGATCTTGTGTTTGCGTGTATAGCTCACAGATTTTAGGCTACATTTGAATTTTTAAAGATTTTATTTGTATTCCCTATCAATAAGTAATGGATTCTGAATAGCAATCACTAAGTAACAGATATCGAACACATATTGCCCCATAACAAAGCATGATGGGAAGTAGGGGAGAAATTATAATGAAATGGCTATTAAAATATATTTCAGGAAAACATTAGCAAGGTCATTTTAACAACAAGTATGCACAGGTGCCCAGAAATGCCAAATAGCCTTGTGAGAAGTGGCAAAGGTAGCCAAGAAAATATCAAACATTGGTATAGGATAATGAACATGTGGCTTGAATACAACCACTGGACCATGGGGTGACTTGAAAACATAAAATGAAAATGCAGAAAGATGAGTGAGGGAAGAATGATAAATTATCTCAGTAGTCTTATGTTTAATTTTATGTGCAGTGCAGGTTTTATATCCACAGAAACTCTTTGGAAACCACTCAAAAATAGTCTTGTCTAATTTCAAACCTTTGAACCATCTCTCAGTAGCTAATACCTGTTGAACCTTTTCTAAAATTTTTGTTATGACATCTTCATATTTTTTCTCAGCTTTATGTACAGTTATCATGTCCTTATAGAAAGGTAAGAGTAATTTTACATATTTTTTTTTTACTAAAAGCATATTGCATTCCCTTTTTGTAACAGATTCATGCCCAAGCACAAAATAACCCATTTAAAGAAGATGCTCAGCCTTAAAGGAAATGGCAGTGCTGCTCTCTCCATGGCCCTTCTTTCACAGCCGGAACAGAGAAACCCTGAGAATTTATTGGAGAATTTTAATTCAGTGGACAATGTATACTCTGAGCTTCATACTGCACAGGAAAACCTGGATAACTCATCAATGCAAGAGTCGGACTCAAAACATTCAAATTCATCAGATAATTCAAGATCTCATCATGGAGAAAATACACATCTGACTCTTAATTCCTTTGACAGTTTGGGTGGAGTTGATGATCAGCAAAGACCGTTGCACATTGTCTGGCCTCACAGGTGGTAAGTCAAGACATCCAATTGAGTAAAAACTGGCAATAGAAAATATATCCAATGACTGACTTACTGATTTGCTGTCCTTATAGCTTTAGAAAAAGATCATTTTAATGTAATAGTACTGATACAGTGAAAGATGGTAATACTCAAATATTTTATGTTAATTAATTTGTGTTTAGAATTTGAATTAAGATAATCACTATTTGCAGTGATTTGCTCAACCAACAGTAGTAGCCAGACATTCAGAAATTCAATTCTTGTTTAAGACAGTTTCAGCGTATAAGATACCATTTTAGATATACACACATACATTCATGTTACCACAAAACAGTTTTATATACATACATTGATAAATCTGTATCACCATTAAATAAGAACAATTTTTATTATTTACTACTGTTTTGACCAGTGTCAACTAGGTGGCTTTGTTTTACTTGTCATAATATAGCTCAGAACATTTGAAACCATTTCCCTTCTCCCAAATGTGTCTCTGTATTGTGCTAAGCAAAATACCATCTAGCCGAGTCCTTTCTAAATAGAGAAAAATCAACTGCAGTGCATAATCTCACCAAATGTAAACTCATAAATTTGACCCTAGTTTCTATAAATTAGGATTTAAAAAGGTAAAATGTCCTGATAATCTTCTGGTATTAGGCATGAACATTTTAATCTAGTTTTCATTCCTCCCAGTTAGTTTAATCTGCATGTGGCCTGATTAGAGTTCACATCCCCCACAGATTATGGTCTTTTTATTGCAGAGATCCTGAGCTTATCATTAGGTCAGATTTTCTGAGAGCAACTATTTGCAGGTGAAGTAATAAGCACACCACACCAGCCCGGGAAAGCTCCTTTGCCGAGGATTTGACTTCCAGCACATTAAAACTCCAGAGTCCTCCCAGCTGATCTGCAGCATCTGGTACCTAAAGGGATTTTTATCTTTAATTTTAAATATATGAACATAAAACTTAGTGATTGAAGGTTGATGTGGAATGTGTTTTGGATGTGCTAATCATCACACTTCCAGCATATCTTTTCTAAGGGAGTAACATTTATTTGCAAATCATATTTTGTTTAGAATGTGATGGTGTTCAGTATCTTTTACCTTATTTTAAAATATAGTGGATCTGGGTAAGATCAACCTGTTTGAAGGTAAAATACATGGCCTCATTTACTCCCTTCTGAAAGGTTTTTCTTTTATTCCATTAATTTTGGTTGTCTCTGAACTAATATTTATTGCAAGAAAATCAGTTCTAAAAAGTTTCATTCTGGTTTATCATAAAAATGTTAAATAATTTATAGACCGTTGTTACTAAACAGTGATGTGGAGGATATAGAGAGAGCCATGTTATTCAATACTTTGCACAAAATAAGACAAAGCTATGTTGATAAAATTAACAATATTAAATTGAATAATTCCCTCTCTTCCTTTTTATATTTTTGCTTTAATTTAATTTAATTGCCTAAAGTTAGTTGCTTAAAGAGATACAGCATTATGTTTGTGCACATTCTTATTGTTAAAGCTAAATTATTTTTAATTTGGAGAAGAGGGAAAAAAGTCACATCAGCAAGAGTAAATGCCAAAATATAAAAGTAACACATTCATCCTTACGGGTAATATAGTAGAACATTGGAAACTTGGAGGTTGCCAGACACATAGCTAACATTAGGGCTAATTTTGAAAATCTAGCGTGCAGTCAATTTTACTGATGCCTGGGGACATACAAGGTAGAAGCTGACAAGAGAACTAATTTTGTTTGGGTTATTTACTGCTATGCATCATCCTCGGGTTCCCGCCTGACACACAGCTATATGAAGGGGGATATTATCACACACTAAAAATTTATGTTGACATTCGATATTTGTTCAATATGTCAGCAGTATTACTTTCATAATCAAAAGAGTAAGAAAAAGAGAAAAGAAAAGCACTTTATGCTCATATAGATATATCTTTTTAATAACAGTCTATAAGGTTAATATAGTTTACCTTTGAGAGTATACAATGAAAACAAGCAGGGTTAGGAGGGGAAATGACAGAAAGCATCAACTCGAGCTGTTTGTTTGCCATTACCTAAGCGAGCCATGTCAGCTCTCTGGCCCGCGTCTGATAGCTATTTGTTGTACAGAGAGCACAGCATAAAAAAAATATCAAACTCTTAATACTATTGTGTGCCCATAACCATCTGTCACTGCTAGCCTGGAGATGAGAGGAAGATTACGAGGAATAAACACTGAGCCGCCGAGCATTGGTAAAGCCTTCGGGCAAAAAACTCTTGTGGGGACATCAAAGACATTCTAATTCCGAGGCAGTCAAGGATTACAGTGTGTAACCTGTGCTGACAACAGATAAATGACTGGCAATATTGTGCCAGAGCTGTTGGGTCCTGCATGGAGTACTGATGATGATGATGATGATGTTATCTTGCAGAATGGACTCTGCTGGGATAATTTTATGATAAAACACTTTTTTCAAATGCCACTGGGTCTAGGCAGACATTTACTAGCTACAGGGGTAGCAATCAGTTTCTTCAAAATTTACTGTTCTAAGCCCATTAGAGTTCCAGCACAGCAAGACTCTTCAATGAAAATCTAAAATGCCTATATTTTCTTTAGGAGAATATATGCAAATGTTGTGAGCTGAACTCCTACCCTTTAGTAGTAGATGCTTTATCATCTGATTTATGTAAATTTGCTCATAAAAATACAGTCTATTTTTAATTGGTGAATATGAATTAGAAAATTAAGATTCTGGTTCAGCATTCATCAAACATCCCCAGCTACAAGCACACATTTATTTAGAACCCTAATCATATGGGTAGAAATCATATCATTGACCAGTCAGTGCAAATTGTATTCCAAAGGAAGTGACCAGGATTATGTTTCTGATGCAGCTCTCTTAGTTTTTGCCTCACCTACCTTTACCCTTTACATGTCCTTTTCAGTACTATGAGTTACTTTAACTCCCTGCTCACAGGTGGCTTTTCTTTGGAGCACCCTGTAAGAAGCTTTTCAGGCTGTTGCATCTGTGCTGTGTCCACATGGTGTTTTCTGAAGAGAAAGTATTTCAGGAGAGGCAAGTGTATCAGTGGTTGTTTCCCCTGTAAACATGAAGGAGAAGTGGGCACTAGGGGATGGAGTGTTCTTAGACTCTGTCATTACCTTTCCTAACAAAACAAAAATAAAACCCTCCTCCTTATCATAAAAAATACGCCCATGAAATCATGCTGTTGTGGTAGTCAACTCTAAAAATGAAGTGATGCTGACCTCATTGTGTTCGTTCCACACTGGGATCATGAATGGTTTAAAATATAGTGTTAGCCTCTAACATATCTTGTACTAAGTCAAACAAATGTAGAGCTTACTTGCTAGGATATGTATCAAAATCAAAAGTGACATTTTATAGGAGATTCATTCTGGCTTTAAATCTGTGTTAAAATGTTTGTGTATGAGAATAGGCCCTTAAATACAAGGTTTGCCCCCTCTCTTCAGTCTTTCCTAATCTAGGCTTGTCAAAGATTATAGTGAGGAACTTCTGCTGACAGTAGATAAATAACTGACAGTATTTTAACAGAGTGGCTGGGTTCTCTGCAAAGTAATTTGTTTTCTACTTTCTACCCAGTCTTTAATGTTTTGTTATAAACATCTATGCAAGGCATGCTTAATAGAAATGACTTATAGAGAAAGATCTGTAAAAAAAACACACTGCAATTGGCAATGCTTGTTTTTTTAACTGTTTTCTTTCCAAAAATTGTACTGACCTTGAAATTTTGCACCAGTTTCCAGACTTTATGTAAATATTCTCTACATTGTGTTAGGCACAACATGCACACTGCTGGAGGGACAGAAAAAATAAGTGTAGAAAGTATTGAAAACTCACACTCTCAAGGCCATGGTTCTCAACTGTGTGATATCAAGACTCTTTCACAATCTTAAAAAATTAGTGAGGTACCAAAAAACTCTTTTGTTTATTGGAAATTTAACTTTCAATATTTACTGCATTAGAAATGAAAATTGGAGAGAAAGTTTTAAATCTACATTAAATCATCTTAAAATAACAATGAAGAACCAAATACTAATATAAATTAGATATTTTCATTAAAATAACTATTTTTTAAAACGAAAAAGTAATACCAAGGAGTGACATTATTTTACATATTTGTACATCTGAAATATCTAAGTGGAGGAGAGTTTGATTTGATTCTTACATCTTTTTTTTTTTTTTTTTTTGGTACCGGGGATCGAACTTGGGTCCTTGTGCTTGCGCAGCAGGCAATGAAACCACTGAGCTAAATCCCTGGCCCTCTTACATCTCTTTAAGTATTCAGTCTGTTGTAATATGTTGTTTTGGAAATTTATAAAAAAAAATTCATTCCTCACAAAGAGATGTTGTTGGAAAAGGAAGTTTCAGTGGCCTATTCGGGTTATTGTAAATGTTCTTCTTTGATACTGTACCAAAGCTTGACAAGGAGTTTCTTTATGCTTAGTTGAAGTGTGGACTCTCATACCACCTCAATGTGCTCTCCATGCTCTGTTACTTGCATTTTGAATGGATTTTGTAGCATCATGAATTGATCACTTGGAAAATAATAGGCTTATTGAATAATGCAGATGTTTTAGATATTGATACAGTTCATTGTCCTTTTTCAAAAAATCACATTTGTTAGTATAACCATAGTGTAGATACAGTTTTTCCAAAATTCTAATGGCTACTTAAAAGTTCAAACTTAGAATTACAAGATATATCAGCTGTTCTCTTTGAAATGTCAGGTTCACATGGTTAATATCTAAGAAAATGTCTGCCAAATACTCAAGTCTGACCAACCATCTTTTGTGTATCAGTTTTTCTTTCATCTAAACTGAGGATTTCATGAAGAAGACAGGTTACCTCACAAGTTAAGTAATCATACAAATTCTTTACTTCAAGAAAGCCATTGTATCCTGGTATGCAATAAATATTTTTTACATGTAATGTATTTCCTGTTTTATCATAAAGAATATTAAAAGATGTCTACTAAAGAGATGAAAGTAGTAACTTACTACTTCTTCAAGGGCATTCATAAGTAAAACAGACTTTCTCTGCAAGTGCAGGTAGTGAAAATAGGATGTGCACTACTTCACTTTGCTGTCATCACCTTGAATTCTGCTATGGCATGTAGTTTTACCCTTAAGTGCTTATGCACATTGCAAAAAAAGCAAATTTCTTCTTACTATTATTACAACATAGCTTGATTTGCAAATCTCCTTTAAAGGATCTTGAACAATGTCAGGAATTTACAGATTTTATGAATACTTTGCAAATCTCTGTCAAATGTGACTGATGATCATATATATATATCATATATATAGATATAGATATAGATATAGATATATGACTTCCACCAGCCATTGGAATTGCCTATTTTTTTAGTTCTCATAGATTAAAGTCTCTTGCCCTGAATGTTAATATACCACATTACAACTTTTGGTTTCAGTTGATCCCAAACAAATGTTCATCATATATGAGAAAACTCTCAGACCAAATAGAATTTGTTTCAGTGTGGGCTAAGAAGTTAGAAAATCATAGAATAACAATCTATGATGTAATAAATTCTGTTCTGATCTTAAAAACTCAGTGAGTGGACCACTAATTAAGTGTATTCTGGTTAAGAAAGATAAGATAGGAGTGGGCTATGAGACACGTTAAGGAGTTTGAAATTATTAGAATCTCTATAGTTGTAAGTTCCACTATGACTTTTTCATTTGATCTGTGGGGAAACTATCAAAGCTTTTCATTTAAACTTCAAAGACTTCTTATGATGTATATAGTATTTGCAGCATTTTCAGTGAAGTAGCAATAAATTGATGCATGAAAACTTGATGAGAATTTGGAAAGGATAAGGTCCAACTTTGGGGAAATAAATACATATTTGATGTATGCTTAGATGACTCACTAAAGTGAACCATGTACCCTAATATTGAAAGAATGTGACATCTATTTTTTTAGAAACTTTGGTGAATTATACCTAAAATTAAGTGAATGGTATAAAATGGAAAATTATGCTTTATGACTTGGTAGTAAAATAAATTACTCTTTCTTATTCTTTGACTCTGTGAGGTTTAAAAATACAGCTTTGAAAGCAAAATTGATGACTCCCTTCTGAAAGAATATGTGTTAGATGATTGGATGATAAGACTTTTGGGCCAAAATAAGCTTATGTTGGTTTTCTCATTGCCAAGATACCTTAGGGAGCATTTGATGAGAAGGCCGTCTTTAACCTTTCAGGTTTTACTGGTCATTCCCTTATAATAGAGTACATTTGGATATCAGTCTTTGGGTGTTGTGCCAAGATGTGAACAGAAAGGCAAAGCACCAGTATTTGGACACTAACATTCTGTGTTCTATTTTAGTGTAATATATAATCTGGTGGGGTTTTTTTAAGAGAAAAATGATATTCACAGAAAATTAATTCTGGGAAAGATGGTCATGTGGTCTGGCCACCTACCTTTCAGTATACTCCACCAAATCCTCCTCAGACCTGTGAACATCCATCTTACTTGTTCTGCTTTTCAAATAAAGATATTTCCGTAGATGTTTTCTAATAACACCATCTAGTAACCTACAGTTTGGGAGGAAGTTTTGTTTGATTTTTGTCCATCATGAATTTCAAATGAACTATGGCATTTGAAAAACAATAAGAAATGTAGGGAATTTTACTAGTCTCTTTGAAAAAAAAAAGTCAAACAACTGCTACATACCTCATCATTTTATTTTGTCTTCTCACCTAGTACTATTAAATGAATCTATGGGACTTTATTACAGGATTTTGATTAAATAGTAGGGAAATAAGTACTAAGAAAATCCCCCCCCCAAAATAGCCTGACCCAAATCTCATTTTTAATTACCCTTCTAGATACCTTGCTATTTTTCAAACCATAGACTGTATGAAAAAATACGATTCAGCATTTAGTTTCTCATTGCATCTTGTGGTATTTTTAACATATACCATGTCAGCATGAACTACTTCCACCTATAGTCATTACTATCTTGATATTTTTATCTCTATAATATCATAAACTAAAGATCTTGTTACCCTTTCCTGCCTAATGTGGTTACAAAGTTCTCCAAACTTGACTCATTTCATAAACATAGTTACTGGAAAAGATGGGGTTTGACTTTGGTACACTTATGACAGTTATCTTCAACGACTCAAGGCCCATGTTTGCTTTTACGTCTTTCAATTCACTATGCTTTTGATCAAATTCTTATACTATACTTTACTTATCATCATAGATGAAGGGTGGGCAACTTGGGAAATAGTAAATCATTCATATGGGTAGGTAGGTGGGTGAGTGGATGGATGGGTGGGTAGATAAATGGATAGGTAGGTGAATGGGTGTGTGGATAGATCAATGACCTATTTATTTGTTACATATACTTATGTCATGTAGGTGATTATGTATATTTCAGTATATTTCTCCTTCCTGGTCACTAAGCCTTTAATCACAGTTGACATGACCTCTCTGTAATTAACTCATTCTTTCCTTCCATTGTCAGAAGTAGTATCCCTTCTGTTGCTCTTTATGTGTGATATTTTCCATCTTTCCATGATGGTAGTTGCTATTATATTTCGTTAGAGGTGCCCTCAGTCCTTTGCCTTCCACAGACAGTCTCCCTTGATTTACATCTCAGCAATGTGTGAATTCCCCTGACTGTGAGTTTTTGCACACCAAGGGCAGTGCACACTCCAGTGTGCCACATAAACATGAAACAGAACTTTGCACTTTCCTTGTGCAACCAAGCCATGCTTATTTCATGTTTTAAATGATGTCATTTGTTTATTTTGGGTCCTGGGATCCTCTGGGAGAGAGAAAAAAACTCATTTTTTTTCACTTGAAGGAATTTTTTCAAAACCATCTAACCAGAGTACCCGGCATATGGGAATATTTACTAGATGCTACTTCATGTTGATGATTAATTATAGAGTGACTATTTGTTGATTGATTGTCACATTATCATTAAGTCCAGGTCAGAACAAATTTCTCTTTCTGGGGAGAAAGATAATGAAAACATAAAGGGATTCAACTTACTAAATGGCAGATGGAGATGGTTATATGATCAGCATTGCTTTTAGAAAGCCTATGTTTTTAAAATTTTTTGTGAAATGTCTTTATAGGAGTTATAAGTACAAATCCTTCAAAGTGTGTTAAAAACCAAACAATTTATTTTAACAGAAAGGTAGTAGTATTTGGAAAGAAAGGCCCAAACTGGTTAAAAATCAAAGTAATTTCTAAGTTATCCTTGAAAAATAAATCCAGAAGGAAAGATCCCTGTAGAATATTTTTTCACCGACTTCTTCACCATAATCCAGATGTGAAATTACTTTGCAACAATCCACTAAAATCACTCTTGAAACTTTATATAAAATCCCAAATGAATGAGGTCCTATGGCTTTTATAGGTTGCCCAAGCTGAGGTTCAAAAACAGATTTTTCTTTTTTTAATTTTTTAACTCAGTCACTGATACCAAAGAAGTCCAAGGTGGAATAGCAATAACTATTATAAATTATGTAAGGTTTCTTTTCTCTTGTATCATCTTTATTGGGTATGCAACTAATTAGCTATTTCAGCACTGTTCTGGCTAGCATCATTTGTTGGGTAAACAAAAGAAGGGGAAAATTCAGAAACACAAAGAGGCAAAATGTTTGAGATTTGTTCTAATATGTATACCTCATAGTGCTTATCTTCTGGTGAAGGAAATAATTTATCATGATCTTAGTCAAACGTATTTCTCTCTTTGCTGTCCTTTTTCATTAATTTAGTTATGTTTCTAGGATGAGAATTGATGTTACTTCTAATTATGGTTATATGTAGTTAATTTCCTTTTCTTCCTAAGCTTGGTGTGAAAGGCAGTTTCCTCCCAAAGAGGTGGGGGGACTGGTTACTGGGAGGGAGAATACTGATAGAGCAGATCTTCCTGTTGCCATAGCAACAGATTTATTTATTAGGGGTTGAAATGACATGAGTTAATATACCGCATACCTGCTGATCGGCAAACTCCCCTCTTTCAGCTGCAGTTGACAATTAAGTCCTGGACAGCTACAGCCAGGGGTTAATGTTCCTCATTAGGAGAACTAGGTCATTACTGGGAAATCAAGGCACTTAAGGCTGCATGGGTAAAATACAAAATTCAGCATCTAGATGAGTGAGGCTTTTTTATGTTAATTAACCTTATTTTCCTAGGTTTAAAAAAATCTTATATGCACATGTCAGTGGATCAATTAATTGAAAAAAGAGCTAGTTTATTTTACTCTCTGAGTTGTCTTCATTTCCTTTGCAAGGATTTCATTATTTTACGGAAAATTCTTATGTCTATATGATGAGTAAAAAGGGTATTAAAATTAAGAAGGGAATCATCATGGAAATCAGCTTTACCACAAGGGAATGAGCAAATAAAAGCCTTGGAAATGAAAATAAATAAGCTTTGCTAATACCTCACCTAAGGAACAGAATATAAGCCCATCAGAGCTGAGAGATATTTAGAGGTACTTCTGGCTTCTTTATTAAGCAGTTACATAGTTATTTGACCTTCAGAAACTGAAACTTTGGAAAAGTGATTCCAAGTGGTTTTTAAATGTTCTACTTGCCAGAAAGCTTTGTAGCAGTTTAATAAACAATAACTTTCAGTTCATAGTTGGCTTTTTTAATACCAATAAAATTAGATACATTAGTTGAAAGTTTTTATTAAAATGTCTGAATGGGTGTTTTTTCGCTTGATAAGTTCATAAATAATGTATCAAATCCCCTCTAAAAGCTTTGTTTTCTTATTTCTTTAAAGAGTTTTTATATTGAAAGGGGGGTATTTACAGAGTAGAAAAAGATTTATTGCCCCAAATCCTGTTTTACCTTCATTATGTACGGCCTCCATTGAAACCACTTCTTAGGAGTTGTTTCACTTCTGGAATTTTTTCTGTGGACATAGACAAAAGCGAAAAGACACTATTTCTACCTTTATTTCCTAAAATAGTCTCTTCAACTGAAAAATCAAAATCACTGTAATTCCTCTTCTTCCACCCATAGGATGTATGTAAACTCTCCTTTCTCAATGTAAAAATATTAATTAATTAAGTCCCAAAGACTTTGTACAGAACTCTTGTCATTTCTGTGCAGCTCACCTTTACCTGCTTATCTCTCTGTGATTCACTGTATTATTTTTCACCTGCCCAAATCAGTTGCCTATTCTGTAAGTGAAACCAGGCCCTCAGATACTTCATTAGAGAACACTATTCAAGTAAACCTCTATTAATGTCAGGTATATTGCCACTTATCCTCTGATTTAGCACGAAATTACCATTCTAGGTGGCACCTCTCAAAGCTGCCACTTTCAGAAAAGTATTTCCATGCTGAAATTAGACAGGTTCCTTACACTTATCATATTCACCTACCGTGGTTGGTCCTTGGTGTTAACAAGAACTTTTTTAAAGGAGAAATTGTTTTCTCCAATTTCAGAATTGTTATGGAAGAGCCTGAGTTCTAGAATAAGAAGGTATAAAAAAAGATTGTTAGTTATTCCCCCTAAATTTCTTTCTTTTTTGGAGGGAAAGACAATTAGAACATGTTTTCCAGCCTCTATTGTCACTTATTGGGGGAGGCTGTCTGCCTATATCTTAGCCAATTAATGTAACCAGAAGTGATGAGGTCCACTTCCAGGCCTGGTCCATAAAAATGTTGTATTCACATTCTTCCACCCACCTTTTCCTTCTGGCTGGGCAGACATAGAAGGCACTGATGGAAGATGACAGTGACTCCTTGACTTGGCACTTTAAATGACCTCATGGAGAAGAATTCCCCTTCTTATCTATGCTTGCCAGTGCATCCATGGACCTTATACATTTTAATTCATTTAATATTTGTAAACCCACTTTAATGAATGAAGAAAACTACTACAATAATCTAAATATAATGGTGGTATGACTGAAGTAGTAACTGTGATGAATATAAGAGGTGGTCAAAATATATTTTAAAGATTCTGGCCTGAGTGAGTAAATGAACTTGCTATTTACTGAGATGGGAACACTTGAGGACAAAAAAGGTTTAAAAAGTTTGTGTTGGGACATAATAAGTTAGAGATATTTTTTAGACATGCAAGTGCAGATTCCAAGTTGGAAACTAATATACAAATATATCTCTCAGATAAACAATCAAGATTGGATAATACAAACTTAGGGGTTATCAACATGAATATGTTCCACTCCTTTAAAGAATTTTAAAAATATGTTTTAAATCTCAAATCGCATTGTAAACTTTCTAATTTTAAACACTAAATTTATACTAGTTCTGTGAGCAGCAGTGATAGCCTGCTTATAGTAACAGCATAGTAGAGTCTGATCTCTAGTAAACCTGTCATAGTTTATCAGACTTGTGCATTCAGACCAGTCACTTCCTCTTTAAACTTCAGTTTTCTTCTTTGTAAATGGAAATAATGCTACCTACATAGTAGAATTATTCTGAAGATTAAAGGGAAAGATATGAAGATAAATGTAAATGAGTTAGCACAGTTCTTGGCAGAGAATAAGCACTTAATAAATAAACATTAGCTATTATTACTAGTAAATAATACGGAGTAATTTATTAGTTCACATAGGACTGTTGCTTTTGCCCACTATCTCTTATTGCTTAAAAATCAGTTTTTTTCTTAACTCTTCTAAGAAAAGAAAAGAAACAGCTAAATAAAGTTGTCTTTTTTCGTCTTCATTTTCAGCCTACCCAAAACAAGTACATACTGTACAGAAAAGTAGAATTAAACTACAGAGCAAACACTTCTAAGGAGCAGCATCTGCTTTGTAAATGAAGTCTATAAAAGGCTACCAAATGTCCCCTCACATTTTTATGATAGTTGGAGTATTACTGAACCTGGATGGAATTTTTTTGAAGCTCTTACATCAAGCACCCACACTGTCAATATCACAAATTATTTCCGTTTTTAACAAGATGGCTGCCATGAGCTTTTGCTTAAGAATAGCAATACTGTATCTATATAACAAGAAAAATCCCTAATTTAAAAATGGGCTAATGTTTTGATTGAATAGGCATTTTTTAAAAAAGACATACGCATAGCCAACAAGTCACTAATTATCAGGGAAATGCAAATCAAAGCCAAAATGAGATATCACTTCACCCCAGTATCAGAAGTATTGGGTTGGCAGGTAGAATTATTGGTGGACCTTAGTAGCTCTTCTGTCTCCTAGATTATAGTGTGAGTAGTCTGCTTCAGCACATACTTGGCAGTACTGTCATCTGGCACCTTGATCCTCATCCAAAGGAATGGGGTCGCTCTATCTTGTTCTAGATCTCAAGACCTATGAGCTAAATAAACCTTTTCTGTCTGTATGTTAGTTGCCTCCAATATTTTATTGTAGTAACATGAAGCTAATACAATGGAGTATAATTTATCTATTACAGAATTCACCTGTTTTATAAATGCAGTTCAGTAATTTTGATAAATTTAGGGTTGTGCATCTGTCACCGTGATTGAGTTTCAGAATATTTTCATCACCCCAGAAAGAATCCCCATGCTCTCTTCACAATCAACCCTTCTTCTGACTCCTGCCTCAGGAAAACACCAACCTACTTGCTATCTCTCTAGATTTACCTTTTCTGAACATTTTATATTAACAGATTCATAAGGATATGTAGTCTTTTTTGCATCTGATTTACTTCACTTTTAAGGTAGCATGTCTAAATAGTCTTTCTTTTCTAATGCTGAATAATTTTTCATGGTGTGGATCTAACACATTTTATTTGTACTTTCCTCATGTGATGGTTTGCTTCCTTTATTTTGAGCTAGTGAATAAAACATGTGAACATTTTCATAGAATTCTTTATATGGACATATGTTTTCATTGTTCTGGGGTAGATACCTAGCTGTGAAAGTTCTGGGTTATCTAATAAATTTATGCTTAATTTTTTTAAAAAAAAGACCAAACCACTTTTAAGGACAACACCTATAAATTCTTCTTTCTAAGATTCATTTATTCATTTAAAAAAATATGTGTTGAACTCCTGCTAAGGACAAGCCCTGAGCTGAGCACTACGTATAATCAGCTCTTAATTACCTGTTATAATTGAAATGAAATATACTCTGGATATTTAAAGTCATGTTATCCATAAACCAAATGCAGGATGTTCTTTCAAGTTCTACAAGGGAAAAAAATCTGCTGTCTTGATGGATCTATTTCCCAAATATGTACTGAATGGCTGTTTGATAGGTAGCTACCAGGAATTCGATAATGAAAAGAGACCACAGTCCAGGAAATGAGTATATAAAGGGCATATAAAGTTTTCATGCATTTCCAAAATCTGCCATTTTCTAAAATCAAATGCATCAAATTAAAACTCCTGTTTTTTCACTCTAAACTTTTTTATACTTCAATTTATGAATGGTACATTTATATTCATTGCATTCCACTCCAAATTATCTTATTTGATTAGTCTTCACATTAACTGTGTGTTTGCTTCATACTGTTGCTATACCAAGTTACCACAAACTTTGCAGCCTAAAAAATTGGAAATGTATTCTTTGAAAGTTTTGGAAGTCATATTCAAAAGCTAGTGTCAACAGGCTGAAATCAAAGTGTCATCATGGCCCTGCTCCCTTCAGATGCTCTAGGGAAGCAGACATTTCTTCTTTCCAGCTTCCATTGGCTGTAAGCAATCTTGATTGTGGCTGCATTACTACCTTACTTCAAAGAGCTACCACAAATAACTACCACTCTTCATATTTCCTTTCATTCCATGTTTCTCTTTGGAATTTATATACTAGTTTGATTTTAAGTAATTATCCTAGTAATTTTTAATATAGAAGCAAGCCAGCATGCCTACCTCTTTGCTCCCTTTGCTCCCCTTGCATAGTAAACCTGTCTTTCTGCCTGAAGAACATCCTGAAGAACGAAGGCCCGATAATGGCAAATTTATTTGAAGACATCTTTTTTTCTCATATTTCTTTTAGGGTATTTTTTCTGAGTATACAATTCTATGATGAAGCTTCATTTGCTCAGGTTTATTTTGCTATTTTGAAGTTATTGACTAGAATTTTCTCTCTAGCTACTCTAAAGATTTTGTCTTTATCTTTGGTATTCTTCACCTTTACTCTCCCATGTCTAAGAACAGATTTCTTTTTTTTTTTTAAGAAAATTCTACGTGGAATTGGTTAGACTTATTAAATCTTAGGGATAGTGTCTTTCACCAGTCCTGGAAAATATTTACCATTATATCTTCAATTATTGCCTCTGTGTCATTCCTTCTTTTCTTTCCTTTTAGGATTCTGTATCCTGATCTTTCTCATTATCTCCTATTTTTTTTTTACCATTTCATTAATTCTCCATGTCTGTTTTACTCTGAATTTTTTTTGGATCTTGGATAATTTTATAGATTTATCTTTGAGTTCACCAATTCTCTCCAAAGCTCTAATCTATTACTGTTGCTTGTTTTGACTCTTTAGTTGCAGTTATTATTTTTATTAGTCAAAGTTTATATTACTTATTCAAAACTATTTGCTAGTTTTTAATAGTTCCTGGCCTTTCATGTATTAAATCTCTTATTTCTTGAAATTCTTTAAACATACTATTTTTATATTCTGTTTGATAATTCCAGAATTTGAAATTTTTGTGTCTGCCATCTTTTTTATTATTTGCTCATGATACCTAATTTTCTGTGTGATTTTAATTAGTTACTGTGAGCATCTATTTTTTAAACTTTATCACAGGCAATATTTGGGGAACTACCTGAGTTGTATCTAGATTTTTCAGAGGGGACAAATGCTTGCCTCTGTCGAGTGCTAAGGGAGCTACCAGCTGAGCACTTTTTCACACTACATTCTGAATCAAGCTTATTTTTTAATTTTAACACAGAAGTAGCTTAATGTCTAATTTCAGACTTGCATGTGGATTGATTTCAGGTTAGGAATTGGAGGAAAGTTTTACTGATGTTTAACAAGAACATCTATCTTCACACCTCTTCCATGCATTCTTTTACTTTCATTCTACTGCTGTCCATACTCGTTTCCAATCCTTATTAATGTAAAATAAATTACTGCTATGGTTTGGACGCACTTTGTCACTCAAAGGTTCATGAGGTGGAAGCTTGGTCCCCAGTTAAGAGGTGGTAGAGCCTTAAAAGTGAGGCCTACAAGGGGGATAATTAGCTCACTGAGGTGCTGCCCTCTGAAGAGACTAATGCTCATCTTTCAGAATGAGTTAGTTTTCATTAAAAGAGGTTCTTATAAAAAGAGCAAGCCTGGCCCCTTCATTGCTCTGGACTCCACTCTTTTCCTCTCCCTTTCTCTATTTCTCCCTCTCTTCTCCTCACCATAGCCATGTGTGACATAGCCCAGGGGCCCTCACCAGAACCCATAGGGCTGCCTGAGCTTGGACTTCCAGCTTCCAAAACCATGAACCTTTTTATAAAAAGCACCCAGCCTCAAACATTTTGTAGTAATAGTGGAAAATGGACTAATGTAACTACTTAATTACCTCTTGATTTTCTCTTCTATAACCTTAGCACTTTTCAGTCCCTATCTCGGGTAACTCTCCCAACCCATTACCTTGTTGAAGCCATTCTGTTCAGAGTCCTTCTGTGGCTTTCACTTTCTGTATCTGTGGTCTCAACTCTGTCCATTGGAATGAGGGATTTTTCAAAATCAGGAATGCCTGTTTGCCTCATAACCAATTAAAGTGGAATTTTTTTACAATAAAGCCCTTGCCTAAAACTTTTTTTAAGCATCCCCAATAAATCTGGCTCTGTTGTATAGCCAGGATGGAAACTACTGCTCTGCAGAAAATTTATTTATTTATTTATTTATTTATTTATTTATTTTGGGGGGGTACCAGGGATCAAACTCAGGTCCTTGCGCTTGCACAGCAGCCAGTGAAACCACTGAGCTAAATCCCCAGCCCCAGAAGAATTTTTTTTAAAGAAATGGCCTTAATTTAACAATTAAGACCTCAAAGGACAGTGGTGATAAACCCTGGCTGCACATAGAAAATACCCAAGCACAAGCCCCCAGGTGGAGAGATTATAATTCAGTTTTTCTGAAATGGCGCCTAAGTGTTGACATTTCTAATAGTTTCTATGATTTACAACATGAGGTGTTCATAGACTTACAGGGAAGTAATAGGTGGAAAGGCCTAAGTGGGAACTGTACTAACTAGAGAGCAACCCCACACAGTAAGGATCAGGCAACCCTACCTAGCTCTTATTGACACTTAGCCATCACTGTGCAACTCCTGCTCTTCTTGTCTGTCGGACAGTCACATCTTACTCTAGTACTCAAATCTCAGGAGTACTGGAAAAATTAACATACATATGAATTCACGTATTTATATGTGTTCTATGAATATGCATATATGTCATTGATAGCAAAATTTTTAGAGCTTTTAAAGATACAAACAGACCACTGTGGCACATGAACCATAGGTTTACCACCACTGATACTGATATTCAATATTATTCATATGAGGGAGGGAGAGAGAGAGAGAAATCATAAATTATGAGAGTAATTTTTCCTTGCTTTTTCTCAAATCTGATTTTATTCATGTTCTGTGCTTTATTTACTGTGCCAGCCTTCCTTCTCCATGTCTGTTTAAATCACCACTGTCATCTAAAGGCCAACTCATGCTTTCTTTGCCAGGACATTGGAAAGCTGGTAACTGGAGGAAAGGGTGTTTTAGGAAGGATGCTTCCCTTTGTATGTCCCTTCCTGTCTCATGTGAATCTCTCACCATGTGACTTTATCTTGTCCCCATCTTTAGAAGTTTAATAAAATGAACTTGATATAATAAACCTTTCAGTATTTTCAGCTTTATAATTACCAGCACTCAGTTCTATGAATGGATATTTAATACACTAAAAAATTAATCATAAATTTTAAAAAAGTATACAATGTAGAAGACAGAAACATTCCTCTGATTCCAAAATTAGATAAAGACTTAACCAAGAAAGAAAACACTTTAATGAACAGAGATGCAAAAATCCTCAACAAGACACTGGCAAACAGAATGCAACAAATCATCAAAAAGATGATACATTGTGACTAACTAGGCTTCATCTCAGGAGTGCAAGGATGGTTCAATATGTGTAAATCAATAAATGTAATACATCACATAAACTGAAGCAAGGACAAAAGTCACACGATCATCTCAATAGACATAGATAAAGCCTTTAAAAAATCCAGCATCTTTCATGATAAAAACTCTGAAGAATATAGGTATAAAAAGACCTTATCTCAATCTATAAAAGCCATTTACAACAAACCAACTGACAACATCATATTAAATGGGAAAAAACTGAAAGCTTTCTCTCTAAAATCAGGAACAAGACAATGTCCACTATCATCACTTGTGCTTAATATAGTACTTGAAATATTAGCCAGAGCAATCAGGCAAGAGAAAGAAAGAAATGGAATGTGTATAGGAAAGAAAGAAGTTAAATTATTATTATTTGCAGACAACATGATCCTCTACACAAAAAACCAAAACACTTCCACCAAGAGACTCCTAGAATTCATAATTAAATTCAATAGTTGTATTAGTCAGTGCTCACTAGAGAAACAGATGTAATGCAAGATATATGAATATGTAAGGATTTACAAGTGAGTTAAGGCTTACCGTGGCTGCCCGCACAGTCAGGTGTAGAAGAATGCAAAAAGAGTGTCTGCATGCTGAATATCTGAAGGCCTGGAGCTCACTGTAGAATCCCGTACAAGTCACTGTCCGGAAGACAAAGGGTCTGCACTGGGAGGCTGAAAGGTCTGTGCTGCAAGACTGGGTTATGCTGGAAGCCAGGAGACTACATCCAAGATGAAAATGAAGACTGGAGCTTCTCTGAAGAAACAGAAGCAAGCCTTTCTTCATCATTTCCCTTTTACTACATTTGGTCTAAAGCCTGTTGGTTAGTGCCACTTACGACCAGAGTTAGGTCTCTTGCCTTCAGTAATTCCCTTCAGCTACACCCAGAATTATGCTGCTCCAGTTTAGTTGGGTGTTTCTTACTCAAATTGACACAATCAATTAAATATCACAGTGTGTATCAGGATATAAAATCAACACATGAGAATTAATGGTATTCCTAATAATGATCTCTGCAAGACTTTAGGGAAAAATATACCATTGAAAATAGCATCAATCATAATTACATACTTAGGGATTAACTAAACCAAGAAAGTCAAAGACCTCTAACAATTACAGTGCCACGAAAAAGGAGAGTGAAGAGGACCTCAGAAAATGGAAAGATAGCCCATGGTCCTGGATAGGCAGAACCAATATTGTCAAAATGGACATACTTCCACAACTGATACATGGATTTAACAAATCCCAATCAAATTACCAACAACATTCCTCACAGAACTAAAGAAAATAGTCCTAAAATTCACATGGAATCAGAAGAGCAAAAGCATTCCTGGACAAGAGCAAAGCAGGAGGCATCACAATCCCAGACTTCAAGTTATTTTACAAAGCTACAGTGATAAAAACAGTAGGGGGCCAGGGATTTAGCTCAGTGGTTCCACCACCTGCCTTGAAAGTGCAAGGTCCTGAGTTTGATCCCCTGTGCCAAAAAAAAAAACCAAACAAAAAACAGTAGGGTACTAACACAAAAACTGATGTATGGGTCAGTGAAACAGTAGAGGATGCAGAAACAATCCCAGGCACATTCAGCTATCTGATCTTCAACAAAGGAGCCAAAACATAGGCTGTAGGAAAGTCAGCCTCTTTAGGAAATGGTGCTAAGGAAACTGGCTATCCACATGCAGAAGATTGAATCTGGACCCATGTCTCTCATTGTGTACAAAATTAAATCAAATTGGTTTAAAGACCTAAATGTTAAAATGGAAACACTGCTGAAAGTTAAAATAAGTAAAACTCTGGAAGACATAGGCATAGAGGACTTTTTGAACAGAGCTTCAGTTGCACAGAAAATAACATCACGAATTAACAAATGAGATCATGGCGAATTAAAAAAAGCTTCTGCTCAGCAAATGAAACAAGCAAAAGAGTGAAGAGACTACCTACAGAGTGGGAAAAAATATTCACCAGCTATTCCTTGGACAGAGAATTAATATCTAGGATACAAAAAGAACTCAAAAATATTAGACCCCCTCCAAAATAAAAGACCCAGTCAAAAAATGTGAAATTGAAATGGATAGTCTGCCTTGCAAACACAAGGTCCTGAGTTCGATCCCCAGTACAAAAAAAAAAGTGTAAAGTTCTTGGAAAATACTTGCTAATAGTAAATACCATGCAAGTATCTGATAAGTCTAAATTGTTAAAATAAACAAACAAATAAAAAACATAGGATGGAGCACTCATTGTGAACCAAGAGGCCATTCAAGAGTTTCCTAGTTGGAAGGAGGATATTTTCATCAGTGAAGCCTAACCCAGTAGCAGATAGGAGACAGGTGCAGCATAACAACCCTGTAAGTTTTCCATCAAGTCCTTAAAGACACATGCATAGCTTGGGTCTCTGTAGTCCCACTTCTTAGCACACTAATTTTCCCCAGGATAATTGCTTAATAAATATCAGTTGAATAATGGGGAAAATATAAGAACCAAAATACATCATGTAAAGGTACAAGATCCCAATGATGAATGTAACTATATTGTATACCTAAAATGTACCAATAAATAAACGTAATTAAAAAATCAATTGAATAAATGGGAAAAAAAAGAAATGAATAAATACTTCTCAGAAGAACAAATGGCTAATAAATACATGAAAAAATGTTTACTATCTCTAGTCTTTAAAGAAATGCAAATTAAGATAATGCTGAGATTCCATCTTACTCCAGAAAGAGTGGCTATCATCAAGAAATCAAATAACAAATGCTGGAAAGACTGAAGAGAAAAAGGATTTATTCTACATTGTTGTTGGGCATGTAAAGCCATTATAGAAGCCATGATGGTGATTCCTTGGAAAACTAAAAATAGAAACCACATCAACCAAGAATTTCCTTCTAGGTGTCTTGCCAAAGGGGTTAAAGACATCATATTACAGTGATACATGTATACCCATGTTTAGCAGCACAACTCATAATAGGTGAGTCTTAGGAGAAGCCTATATATCCATCAACAGATGAATGGATAAAGTGTGCTGTTTATAAATAGTGGAGTACTACTCTGCCATAAAGAAGGATAAACTTGAGTCCTTTGTAGGAAAATGGATGCCCCTTAATACTGTAATGTTAAGTGAAATAAGTCAGACCCATGAGCTTAAACATAGCATGGTTTCTCTTACATGAGAAACCCAAAATATAAAGAAAAGACAGATAATAGGGAATAAGGAGACAGATCTTTTGCAAAAGGGAAGAGGACCAAGTGAAGGGCAGAGGGGATGAAAGAAGAATTAGGATGTATTATGTAATATGCCAACTCCCCATGAGGAACGTAATTATTAAGTACTGCAAACATGTACTAATAAAGAATAAAAATTAAAAACTGCAGTATAGAAAATAGATTAGAACCTGGAAGGTCCTAATATATTGATTTTTTTTAAAAGGTAGAGATTGAAACAAGTTGAATAAAAAATAATTGTAGAAGTGAATAAGAGGTACAGAAAATAAAAGAATACCTCAAAATCAGTTTTGGGCCAGAAAAAGGTGAATCACTATGAATGTCCTTAGTAAAATAACAGAAAGAGCAAGCCACAAGTATTCCTTAATCTAAAATGTCAATGTGCAAATCATTTTTATCAAAATAAGGTTTCACAGGGCCGGGGATTTAGCTCAGTGGTGCCACCGTCCTCCTCGTAAGCATGAGTTCTCAGGTTCGATCCCCGGTACCAAAAAAGAAAAAAAAAAATAAGGTTTCACTTTCAAATAAAAGAATTTACATTTATAATTTTCCCTAAAAGCCAAGTTACATGACTTGAACTATAGTACCAAGTCCAGAAAGCTTCGTTTATTATTCGTATGTTCATCACAAATGTACGTGAGGAGAGGATGCTGCTTCCTTTAGTCCTCACCTTGGGCCCACACAGCCAGACTGTGATGTCCGAGTGCAGACTGCAGCCAGGCTACCAGGCTTAAGTGTGGGTCTACTCCCTTAGCATGGGCACTTTGGGCAGGAAACAGGAACAATTTGCTTATCCTCTCTAAACTTCAATTTCTTCTGTAAGTTAAATAGTAGAAGGTGCCTACCTCACAGTTTTATGAGAATGAAGTGATTTAATCTTCCCAGTGGTCTCAGAGAAGTTCCTGATTTATACAAGTGCTACATAAGTGTTTGCTGTTATTGTTAATCTGTGTTCCTCTGTAACTCAACTTAGGAATATCAAGGAAGAAGGCTTGGTCTCAGCTGCCATGCAGCCACATTGGCATCCTCTGAAAAGAATATTGTTGTGTCTGGTTCTTGCTGATCATTCCAGTGTCGCTGTGTATTGCATTAAGCTCCCATCTGCCCACAGACTGCACTGTTCGGACTAGCCTGCGCTGCTGGGCCCCTCAGCTTCTTGAAGCATTACTGGTGTCATTGTGGCTCTATCCAGTAACTTCTTTATCTTAATAGGGAACTTGGAAAATCTTGTTGCTGTCCAGTATCTATGGACATCAGAAAACAGCAAGCTTGCTTTTGGTCCCCCCTGACCTGGGCTGTTTTCCAGAGTTCCATGCTATGCTGGCCACGGGAGTGTCTGCAAAGCTGCAGCTCCCTCAGTTCAAGATAGAAAGGCATGAGCCAGGAACATTCTCCCATCACACTGGCTTGGTGCCACCCCACTCCTCAAAGGTTTCAGTCCCCGAGTTCCACTGAGTATCTACAACCTCCAACTTGCCTCCCCCAGCCCACAGATTGTTTTCTTTGTGTTTTCAGTCTTTTGGGGAGGGAGGGGCTAGTTAGAGGATAAGGGAAGTGTTGAGAAAACCCCACTTGGTATTATTCTCCAAAACTATTCTTTCAACCTTTTCCTTGGAATTTTGGTGTAGGAACCAAGAATTAGCCATTTGTTTTTTATTGTTCTGTCTGTTTAATAACCTTAAGAGGAGAGACTAGAATATACTTATTTTCATTGGTAAGGGCAGATGAGGAAAGGATTTACAAACTAGGAAGAAAATATCAAGGGAAGAAAATATCAAACACATTGATTAATGTTTCAAATATTATTCTTCTGCACGTGTACTGATATGGCTTCTTTTGAGAGCTGTGCCTCAGATAGCTCCTACATCACTGCAGTATAACACAGTAAGTGAAAAACCAGAGAAGAAGCAACTTATTCTGCAGGAAAAAGTCAGGCAATGCTTCACTGAAGAAGTAAAGATAATTGAAAAGGGAATATCATTAGACGCATTGCCTCATGAGCCACATATGTTGCAAGAGAAAACAATGATCTGATCTGAGTATGAACCTGTATTCAGCAAGCTTGGAAAGACTTTACCAAATAGTATTATCTTTATGTTTCTCTTTATAACACCAGATTCAAAGTGAACAGTATTATACATCATCCCTCATATAAGGGGCTGCACTTGATCTAGAATAAGTTAGTTACAAATTGACAAACCCAGCCCTACTGGAGGTCTAGAAAGCTCTGATCTCTTCTTGTGCTAGAGTTCAAGACTAACGAAATGGAGAGCAGGTTCAAAGCTTAACCTGATGCAGATCTAATTCTTACTTCAAAAGTCAGTCTCCAGTATTTGTGAAATGGGTGAAGTTTTTCTGTAGCAGGCTCTTCTTGGTCACACTTTTATAATAATAAGTTTATCTTTCTCCTGGCCTGAGTTTTAATGTCTTCTTCAGGTGCCCCAAATTTTCTTTTGTTTGATATTTTGCACAATTCTGAACCTACTTGATGATCTGTTTCAATATATTCATCCCCGAAGAATACAACACACATGCCTGCACCCGTGCACATTTTTTTATTAAAACATTCTAAGGTACAAGCTCTTGCTAATATCTTAGTGTGTTTGCTCTTTAGGGAGCTTTACATTTTAAAAGAGGCTTTTGTTTACCTATTGTTACAAAATAAAACCCAAATAGAGAATTTTCATTTCTTCATCTAATTATATTAATTATATTAAGCATGCTTAAAACGAACTTACTATGAACAAAGTACTTTGCTGAAACTATCCTAGGAAGACATAGAAAAGTTTCTAGCATTAGGTAGACAATGGACCTTCCTTCCCGTCTCTAAAATCATAATGCAAAGGAGACACCCACTGTCTTGACTGAGTTTCAGGTCATTGGGGGTGGGCCCCCATGTTCTCATTAATTTCACCTGGTGCTGGTACCTTGTACAAAGCCTGTCTGGCACACAGCATGCTCAATTCTCCTTCATCAAATAAGTTCCTGACTTCAGACCAGGATATAATTGTCTAAAAACTAGAAACCTATATGATATAAGAGATTTTGTTGTTGTTGTGAAATAATATCAATAAAATGGACCCTAGAACCATAGCAAAATGTTTTGTTCTAGATTATTTATAAAACAAAGTGGATCTGTCTGGCATCCTTCCAAAAAGTAGTTGATATTCAAGTATAGAAAAAAAGAATCTCTTTGTAGCCCCAGCTTAATGGATTTTATTTCAAGAACCCAATTTATAGACGAAGAAGGAGCTTATTACATACCTGTCCTTTAAGTGCAATAAAATTATTAAACTATCAATTTATTTAAAAGTTAACATTGCACCTTGTTTTAATACTTTCTAAATCTAAAATGTACTAATGTATGGACTTTTAAGTTTAAATAACTCAAAAAATAATGAAAAATATGTAAATGTGAAGCAAAATTGGAATGAATACTAAAGAAACTGTATGAGAGAGAAAAAAAAATTTCTTAATTCTACTCTTTACATGAATACTTCCCTCTAGAATATGTATGGGATTATTTTTCCTAATAAAAATAGCATCATAAATTAATATAATAATAATACTAATCTTTGAGTAACATTTCTTATTTAGAAGTGTGTTGCAGATTTCTTTTTGAAAAAAAAAGCATGTCCTTGATATTTGAGTCTAAAACAGAAGGAACAGTGTCTAAAACCTTTTTTTAAATTACCTTACTTTAAATGGGAAATGGGAAATTGAGCTTCCAGTGCTACTCTAATTCATAAACATGAATGAATGATGTAGTTAGCAAAATAGTTTTTTCTTGTACCAGCTAATGTACTTGTGTAATCCTCCCAGAAAAGATCATTATCAAAAACACTGCTAGTTGCAAAAAAGTGGTTTCTCTGATGCCTCTCTTAGTGTCTCATTCTCTACAGTTCAATACTGAACAAGGCATAGGGAAACTCATAGCACTAGCAACCCACAAACCTTGTTGATATTTACTATGGAGAGATTTGTGGCTTTACATGCAGGGCATAACTTCACCTTGGAGAAGCACCTGCTGCCAGCTCTCTCTGAGAAGCCGAAGATGTTATTTCTCCACATTCCCATGTACATCTGTTTTGTCTTTATTATCCTTAGCAGCTTTTCAACATATTGTGCAATTTAAAGGTTTTGAAAAGATTGATGTTTCACTTCTTTTTTTTTTCCACCGTTAAGTCTATTGGTACATTTAGGGTATAAAATACAGTTACCTACATCGTTGGGATCTTGTACCATTACATGAGTATCTTGGTTCTTATTTTTTTTCCGCTTTCACCTGCCCTCCCCACTTGCAAAGATCCCATTTCCGTTTTTTTCCATTTCTCATATTTTTCCCCTCTTTCCCCTCCCCCCCTCCCCTGCCCTCCTAGACCTTTACTTCCTATTACACAATATCAATTACACATTTTTAAAATTAAAATACCAAGACCTAGGAGACATTAGCACAGATTTTACAGAATTTAAAAGGATATAGAAAGCATATCACAAAAATCTGTTTTGAAATAAATTTGACAACTTCTAAGAAGTACCTTGGAAGACAACATAATGAAACTAACTCTGGAAGAAATATAAAATTTGAATAGCACCTATTAAAGAAAGTATATTCCTAGCTTTAAAACCTACCTATATGACAACAACAGGCTCATATACATTTTAACTGATAAATTACATCAAACATTTAAAGCAGGAAAAAAAAGGAACACTTCTCCCCTCATTTTAGGAACTCAACATTGTGCTAATCCTAAAACTGGATAAAGATAATAGAAG
>NW_004624732.1:43666727-43678624 GCF_000247695.1 Heterocephalus glaber | reverse complement strand
GCAGGCGTCCACAGGGCTAAGTGGATCACCGCCGTGGGCGTGGCCAGTGGCAAGGGGTTCTCACCTTCTGGCTGGTCCTGGCCAGTGTGTGTGGCACGAGCTGGAATAGGCAGGACTCCCAGCTACCCTGTACCTCTCACTGATTGATGATTCTTCCAATTTATCTCATAAGGTGAAGATAATCCTGTTACTGATGCTAGATATCTGAAATGCGAGTTCATGTTCTCTTTGCACTCCTGGTGTAGAAACAGAGCATCTGTTCGCTGAATTCTCAGTTCCTGTTTATTCAGCAGTGATTGGTCTTGCTCAGGGTCATGCTCCCTTCCCTTCTGGCTCCTATTACAAGAAATCTCTCCTGTCCCTGCAGCTCACACATGTGGAATCACATGGCACATGTGCTCTCAGGTCTCAGGTCTGGCTTCCTACACTAGACATTGTGCATTCAAGATCCAGCCGTGCTGTTGTGTGTAGCAATCTTTGGCTTGCTGGTTTCTTTCCTTCCTGCATGGCTGTATTAGGGGTCTTGCATGCCTCATGGAGAATCCAGTAGCAAGGTTGAAGGCCTGGAAGCTCACTGTTGAATCACCCATGTGAGTCCGTATCAGAGCCTGGAGAGTCTGTTCTCGAATGCTGAAGAAATCTCCAAAGGCAGTTGCAAAGAAGGGAGTCCCTCCAAAAAGGGAAACACTTCCTTCTTTTTCCCACATCTTTTTTTAAAGCCTGTTGTCTTTCTGTTGTTCATATCAAGTAAGTTCTGTTGTTCTCAAGATCACTGATTCTGTCTTTTGAAATCCTCTCTCTAGTACTGAACCCGACCAGTAAGGTGTTTTGTTTTTAATTTCTGTTACTGTATTTTTCAATACTACCATCTCCATTTGACAGTTACTGAGATCAAACAATTTAAAACAAGGCTGTGAGCTATCTGTTAGTGTAAAGCAGAAAGTAAGAATTAAACATATTCCTATCAAGAGATAAAAAATACAGCAATTCTCAGCAACAGCAGAGAGTTTCCTCAACTAGATCCTGGGAGAAATTTCTAACTAGAGGAGCTACACCGTGCATATAGGTAGCTCTTAGAATAATTAACAAGGAGTTTTGAATAAACTCCCTATATGACAGTTAGAGGAAAATAATGTTAAAATCTAAATGACTATTCAATTGGAATTTATAACCCTGATCACCATATTTGACAAGGAGAAACTTTATTAAAGGAAATAGTCTCAGAAATGAGTTGGGAAGAGGAAAGGATTTAGTTCCACAGAATCTCAAATCTGAGAGGAAGTGCTGCAATTACATACATTGGCATGGAATAAAATGATGTGGAAATTATGTGACTGCTGCTTAAGTAACTTCCCACGGGTGGAAAAGACAATTGGTCTTAATTAAGACCCTTCATGGCCAGCCACTTTGTTGAAGCATGGTTGTCTATGGCTTCCTGATCAGAAATGCAGGGAAAGAGAACTCCCTGGAAAGCCACACAGCTAAATAAAAATTATTGAATGCAATATTCAAGGAATGTGGGAAAAGAAGCAACCTGGGGAAATTAGCAAACACATTAATAAAAAAAAATCAGGTGTAGCAATAGGATCACAGGTTTTAGGACAGAAGCCCAATAAGAATACAGATCTCTCAAAAAAGAGGCAAGAAATAAGACCTAGAGCACTAATAGAATTTGAATTTTCAACAACGTACTTCTCTCCTGCTATTAAAAGCAAAGATTAGAATATGAATGTGCAGTTGGCATGAAACCCTGATAACTATCAATTAGAATTTTATTTTTCTATAACTTAATTTTTATGTGATGGCCCATTTGAAATCTCAAGTAGGTTAAAATTCTCTGCCTTCCATTTTCCTGCTCTCCATTTCTCCCAAGCCAGGTCACTGTTAAGGCATCCTTTGCTTCTGCCTGCTTGCCAGCAGCTCTATGACCCTTCTACAACATTCATAGAAGCCCTCCTTCCACATTTATGCCCACCCCAGCTCAGGAATCTCTCCAGACCACCCTGGTACTGGGTATATATATCCAAGGGAAGGTGAATTGATATGTCACAGATATATCTACAGTCCCATGCTTATTGGGGCGCTACTCAGAATTGCCAAGAAACAGAAACAACCAAAGCGTTTATCACAGTGGTTGAATGGATAAAGAAAACAGGGTACATATCCACATAGAATACCATTTGCCAATAAGAAAAGAATGAAATCCTGTCATTTGTGACAATGTGGATGGAACTGGAGATTATTATGTTAATTGAAACAAACCAGGCACAGACGGATGAGTATCACATCATCTCACTTGCTTGTGGAATGTAAAACCGTTGACCTCATAGAAGTTGGGAGTAAAATGATGGTTAGCAGAAGTGGAGGAGAATAATGGGAGGGAGAGATGGAGAATGGGTATGATTTTAGTTAGAGAGGAGTAAGAAGCTTTGATGTGATTGTACAGTAGAGCAGCTATGGCCAACAGCTGTGTATTGTATACCTCAAAAGGTGAGAAGAGACACTTTTAAATGTTTTTACTACGTAGAAATGATAGGTATTTGAGAGATAAACATTTTTAACCTGATGTAAACATTGTACAGCGCTGACATTTATTGAATTATCATGGGGTACCCCATTAATATGTACAATTTTATGTTTTATGTTATCAATTAAAATTTAAACATCAAATAAATAGATTAAAAAACATAAATATAAAAGATGAAGAGAATGAAACTGCTTTGTATACCTTCAGGATACCAGACATTTTTTCATTCCTCACAACGAACTTCTAAAAAGTAGATACTGTTTTCCCATTTTAAGGATGAAGAAACTCAGGTCATGTGGAGTAATGTAATACACCTGCTGGTCCTACTGGCCATACAGCTAGTCAGTGGCTGAACTGTACCATTCACCTTCTCACTAAAGCAAGGCTGCAGAGCAGAATCAGTATGAACAACATTCAGAGAAAGTCCCAGGTGGAGGGCTTGTAGGGTAGAGGAAAGTAGACACTGGTCATAGGTGAGGGAAGGTGACTGGTGGCTTATAAACTGAAGTGTGTTGAAGCAGTATGGCATACCATAGGAGAAGCAAGAGCACCTGTGGAGGGAATCCAAAACTAATTACTGATGCCAACCACGAGGAGGGGAGTGAAGAGATTGATTTCCCTAGAAAGCATAGAAGAATTGGTGATTATGACAACATAGGGTGGTAAATAGAAGCCTCATATTTTCAGTAAAGAAAACATCACTAAATTCAAAAATGAAGTGGTACTTTGTAGTGAAGAAGTAAACACTGAGGTTAGCAGAGTATCAAAAAAGAGAAGAAACTTGAAACTAGTGCTGGAGAGATGATAATGCTGTATTACTTTTCCATATTCTTCCTACTATCTCTTATCAAAGAGCTGGAACCCCAAATAACAAGAAATGAAAGAAAGCCCTGTGGTTTAGTGATCTAGAAATAAAACCATGGGCTGAAGGCACCGGGTCTCCTTTTCCTGTCATCATGTGTAAAAAGAAAGAAACAAAATGTCAAAGACTGTACAGAAGAAAAAATATGACTCTGTAGTGATGGGTTATGGATTTGGATGAAGACTCGTTTTGTCCTGTGTGATTTTAGATGAAGCAGTAGTTACATTTTATAGTAACCAGTTGATTGACAGGCTTCAGAAAGATTACAAACAGCTGCATAGTATGGGAGTATAGCGGGGGCTCTGTGAATGTAACTCGTCTTTCCACCATCTTCATTTAGTCAACAGATATTTATAGAGCAGCTAATATTGTGACAGAAAATCATTTGGGTCAGGATAGCCACATTATGTGGCAATAATGAAAACATCCCCACCTCATCCCTAATCTCAGTTGCTTAAAAACAACACAAGTCTCTTACCTTAATTTAATGCATGTTTAGGGCAACTCTCCTTGTGGCACTGTAGACTGCTTGACTTTTTTAACCTAAGCATTTTAATCCAAAATCACTGTAAGGCTTACCACAGCAGAGCAAGAGCTGTCCTGAACTGCTTCAGATATGTTTATCTGAAAGTGATACTCATCACCTTTCCATTCATTGACCAGAATTCGTCTTGTGGCCTCATCCTGCTGTGAGAGGGTTAATATGAAGTCTTTTGTGTGTGTGCTCAGTAAGAGACAAGAACTGGATGTTGTTGAACACAAGCAATGTCTACTAATACTCACATAGGTGCTGGTTACTTATTAGTGAACAAGGCAAGTATCATTTACCCTCCCCATGAAACTCTCCATCCAGTGGCATTGCTCCAGAGAACACTAATATCTATGAAGAACCAGATTTTAGCTGAAGCCAGTGAAGAAACTAGATCAAAGAGGTGGCATTCAATATGTATTAAGTAATGTGAGAAAAATAGGAAAGGGTGACCGTTTAGGATAAGTGACAAATATGGATAACTTAGAAATCCTCAATAAATATTTACTGAATGTTAAGTGAGGAATAAGAAGAAATTTAGCTCTGAGAAATGAAACAGGAAAGGCAACAGAGAGAGACAGATATAGGAAGAAAAAACACATGGAAACAGTTTATGCTTTTCAAATTTTCTGAATAATATTTGGGAATAAAAGCTGTTCTTGCTGAATCTACTGCTTCCAGTATGCCTGAAATATTTCTGTGCTGGTCTCTTCTGCCATAGTAGGGGTGCAGAGAACCTACTTCCCAGCCAGACTGTTTCATTCTTACTTAGTCAAGAGCAAGAAAATTGTTGTGTAGCTTGGACCTGACTATCTACTGGAATGTTTTGTGATAAAACAAGTTTGCTTGACTGGCAGTTGTCAAACATAGAAGGGTCACAGGAAAGTACACTGCTGTGAAGACTTAAAATGTTACATAGTTGAGCAAAAAGCTTATAAATATAGTTCTTTTTTTAAACATTAGAGGTGGTTTCCTAAAATCATTAAAAATTATTTACATAAAAATGTTAATTGAAGGAAAAAGAAAACACCTACAACAACCCCAAACATAAATCCTTTTAACATTTTGGTATACTTTACCACAATTTTTTTCTAGGTACACATCCATTTGTTTTACAAAATCAGACTATATATATAATACATACTACTCTGTCATCTCCATTTTCCTTGAAAGTATTTCATGAATATTTTTCCATGTCAAGAAATATATTTCTGCAACATTATGTTTAATGACAGCATGCTATTGTATCACGTGTGTCAAAACATATTCATTTATCCCATTAGATTGCTTACAGATAGTTGCCATTATAAACAAAACTGTTATGAACATAATCCAGCTGAATCTCAGTATACATTTTTATTTTATAGGCTAACTTTTCTAAATTGAAATTATTGATATAGAAGTTATACACACTTTAAAGTTTATAATGTATATTATCAAATTGCCCTCTAAAAGATTGTTTCAACTTGCAGTGCTACCAACAATGGATGAGAACAAAAGTGTTTAGGAGTGAATAAATAAATCTGTTGTATGGTTCTGGAATTTGGATGTATTATTAAGTGTATGTTTAATCTGGACAGCTATTAGCAGAACGAGGCACTCTGGATATTATGTCTTAAGCCTCCATCTTATATTTAATGCTTTGTGCTAAAATCGGAAAAATGAGGGTTTCACATTAGATTTCTTAGAAGGGAATTTAAGATAGATCCACATATTATGCTAAATGGGTTCATTGATATCTGGAAACTGGGTAAGATCCATGGATGATTCATTAAATATCTTGAATGAGTTCCTTGCTTCACAAAGTGTATTGAGGTCTGCCATTTGATATCATCCATGCCTAGTATGTGATTAATATTTATGCACATCATTGTATGTTTGAACATTAGGCAATTTCCCATTTCTTTAAAAAGAAAACAAAAAAAAGTCAGCTAAATGAATTATTTTAAACTTTGACATGGATAGAATAATTGTGTATTTATAATATGTAATCTAATTTAGACATAAATAATACTTTAAAGTAAGATACTATGAGGAATATTTTTAGAATTATTGCTCTTTTCCCACCCTTATATTTCAGGAAGCACTTTTGGCCCAACTCCCTTCCTCTGTATTCCTGACATCAGAGCACGGTCACCTTTTCAGACAGCTGGTCTGCTTCCACTACCTCTCATCTAGAATTCACCCTAAGAAACCAAGGGTGTAGGACTTGGGGAAACAATGTTTGATGCTATCACTAGAAATCTTTTTCCTAGCTATAAAAACTGAGTTACGACTCATTATCTCTAGGGACCACTTACTCTGCTACTTGTTTTCAACAGTATCCAACATTTACAATCATTAAGTCATATCTCTCAAAATAATTATTATCTCAGTATTAAATTCCTTTGCTTCCATTTTTTACTTAGTCCCATCAAGTGAAGAACTATTAAAACCACTAAATTCTTATCAGTTGATGACATTTCAGTCTAAGCACCTTCCTCAGAGTACTGTACTTTGTTCAAAAATAAATTAATAGACAGTGCCTTATACGATGAGTCGTTATATAAAGACTTTAGTATAAATGCCTTTTTTTCTAAGGGATAATTTGGGAAAGAAAAATCTCTCTTTTTTGTTTAGCCATATATTTAAACAAAAAGAAGGAATTCACACAAATCTCTTGTGTGTTCTTATGCAAAGTTACTATTGAATATGAAAGCTCTTCTCCACTTATAAGAAATATTTAAAGAAGGCAGTAGAATTTTAAGACATTTCTTTTGTTTAGGAACATAGAAAATAGAGGATCATGAAACCTGCTGTTTTCAAAATACACTAGAATCTTTTAAGAATTATAATCTCTACCCAGTTAAACTCCTCCAAATCCCAAACTGCACCTACTTTTATGAGAGAGAAAAAGATGGAGAGAGAGAGAGAGAATATTTAGAATAGATGGTCTCTTGGGAATCCACAGCCAAAATTTTTAGAACTCAAAATGAAAACTTAAGAGAACCAAGGGGTTAGATTTCCCTGTAGCATTACTCCCTTTTTTACTTATATTATGTTACATTGTTTTCATTCTTTTCATCTAAGTATTTCCAAGAGAATCAGACAAAAAGAACATTTTACAAATAAGGTGGCAGCTCTTTGATTAATACAGTTGAACATAGCATATGCTATACACCTTCCTCTCAAACTGTTTGGAGGCTTAGTTCTTGCCCACAGCAGTAGTATATATATGAGAACTATCCCAAAACTTCCCAGAGGTGCATGTATGCAGTTTGCATCACCTCAAAAAGCAATGAACACTTTGCCATTGTGTCTTTATTATTTGAAGTAAATCAAACTGAGAGACTTAGAGCTTAAAATAAATTGTCATAGACCTCTAATTCTATAAGATCTTACAATTTCATAATACGAATGACATTTAAAATGTTAATTAAAAGATGCATTTGTTTTAATTCATGATACTGAAAATATTGACTGAATTGTGAATTAACACATTTAGGGGTACAGATGTCATTTTTCATGAAATTTCCTGAATGATGTAATTTTCATATTTCTTATAGCAGTTTAATCAATTTACAGATTTATTTTACATAATTAGTTGGTAAATGAGAAATTTCATTCTAGTATACAACTATTTTTCTGTAATATATAAAAGGAAGTTAAAATTCTGAATTATAAATAAAAAACAAATATTTTGAAGACATCTGGTCTACATCTGTCTGAAATAAGATAATTTAAAACAGTGTAATTAAATGTAATTAAATGCAAGAAATACTGAAATATTCACACCTTATAATGTAAAAAAACTCATTTTAATGTGATTTGTTGAATTTGAGAAATTTTTTGAAATTGTAAAGTCCTTTAACATCTCATTCTGTCATTAGAAAGAAGACTGACAAACTAAACAAAAATAATCCATGTTTTTCAAATCCTACACTAAATGAATGTAGTATCTTTATTATTATTCTTTTATATGTTGAATTACTTCCACTTCTAAGTAAATATTCATCAGACATAGACTCAGACTATAATTCTGAGACTAATAATTCACCATTCAATTATTTAAAATGAGATATTAGTGAAGGGGCCTATAATCTCACTCTCTAAATTGTGTTTTCCTTCTGAGCACAAAGGGGCTCAGTAAATGTGGGAGAAAGGCATTCAGACCTGTGGAAATGAAAAGCATTTTAAGTACACTCTCACGATCCATACAGAATCATCCTTTGAAAATTGGTCTTTCCTTTTTTTTTTTGTACCGGGGATCGAACTCAAGACCTTGTGATTGCGAGGCAGGTGGTGGCACCACTGAGCTAAATCCGCAGCCCTGGTCTTTCCGTTTTTAAAAAAATGTATTAAGTAAAAAATTTTGGGAGAAATACTATATAGTTTCTGTAGTTCAAACTTAAAATGTTAAAAAAAAAAACTTCTCTGCTAACAAAGGCTGCAGACATTTATAAATTCAATGCAACTGGATTTGATCATAAAGAGAAGTCTGTGGATGTTAAAACACTCTGTGCTGATGCTGCAGTATAAGGTTTAGGGAGAAATTTCTGCTTGAATGCCAGAGGCTCCCCTAACCAGCAGCAGACCCTGCAAAGAACAAGCAGTATGAGGCCACATCTCCTAACACATACCCTAAGGTTGTTACCCTAATGTAAGTTATATTTTGTGTGTTTATTTCCAGGGAGCATGACAAAGATCCAGAGAGTTTTTTTAAGGTATTAATACATCTAAAGAACTTGGGACTCATTTTCCACGTCTCTGTCCTTGGAGAAACTTTTACAGATGTCCCAGGTACCTCTTTTGAATTTTCTAATTGTATTTTTTATAGATTACTTTAAGCACTACAACTTAAGTATTACTTTCCATGTTTTTCTTTGTTAGAATAATCAAGATGAGCACTGTTAACCAAAAGATTATAGGATGGCATTAAAGTCAGATTCAATTAAAAAAATACTTAAGTAAGCATTCTTTGATTTAAGTTGAGAACATGAAGTCATCTCTTTTATCAAATATAGTTTATACAATGCATCTTGATGTAAATAAAATATATTGCTGTAGGCATCTTAACACTTACGAAAGTGGGAATTTGTAATTGGATGTACAACCTCTCACCTCTAGGGTCACTGGTTTGAATCCTGCTCACATTGATAATGACCAAAATACATTGCCATCTGTTAGGTGCCCTGTGTAAAATGTTTTGGCATCTAACTGGTAATGTGGAATGGACAGCCGTCCATGTCATTGATCTATGTGTTTTTTGTTGAACTTGGGAAAGACAAAAATTGAAAGCTATTAACAGCAGGTCCTCTTGTTCTTACTGCCACACAGAGCCTTTTCACAGCTATTTATTTCACTGTGAATGCTCACTAGTCATGTTTGGGTGATTAAAATGAGCATTCTGACACGTCTCATAATTGTTTGTATTCTTGTTTTTAAAGCTATGGTATTGAGTATTGTTTGAAAACCAAATATAAAGGCAACAAAATTCAGAAATGTCCCTTGTTCAGAAATGATCTTTGCCATCATGCATTAGAACACTTAAGTAAAGTCTACTCTCACCTAGCAAGTACTTCTTGATTCTAGTTTAATGCTGGGAACTACATCCAACCTGTACTCATTAACCTCATCTTCTATGGCCTGTCGTCTATCTTCTACACCTTATGAGCACTGACATTTACTTGGCTTTCTCTGTGGCACCAGGGTGCCATTTTACATTTACTTCTATATTGTCTTTTCTTTTTTTGGTACCAGGGATTGAACTTGGGTCCTTGCGCTTGCGCAACAGGCAGCGAAACCACTGAGCTAAACCCCCAGCCCCTATTTTATCCTTTTGATCTCAACTCTGGGACTTTTTCTTTTTTTTTTTAACCAAGGATTGAAATTGGGACCTTGCACTTTCGAGGTAGGCACCAGAACCACTGAGCTAAATCCCCAGCCCTCTGGGATCTTTTCTTTCAGCACTTCATATTTTTCTTCATGATGTTTCCTCAGTTTCTAATTATTTTATGTATGTGTAAATGTTTTTGCCTCACCCCCTACACACATACACACACACTGGAACATAGTTTGTATGGGGACCAGAGAGTATATCTGTCCCATCCATCATTATACCCCAAAACCCAGTACAGTGACTAGCACCATGCTACAGCTCAATGAATATTTATTAGGTAAAAATAATGTAAGCTACCTGCCCTCAAGGAAAATATAGTTTTGTTAAGGAGGAGACATTTGTGCGTAAGCGCAAAAACCAGAGAATGAAACGCAAGATAATACAGTACTAATACGTAGGGCTAAAAGTATTAATTGAAAAGCTAGTACATGAGTAGCCAAAGCTATATGAGTAGCCAGGGTGGAAAAAAAAAAAAAAAAAAAAAAATTGATTACTTATTCCAAAATGGGAAACACCATGGGCAAAACATGTAGAAACAAGCATTTTAGATATTGTGTTTAAATGAGAGAATGATTTCAATGATTAATTCTGTGAAGTTACTCTAAGTAGAAGAGGAGATTCTGCATGCAGACTCTATGGTAAGTTATTACCTACTTTCCACAGACTAGGAAAGGTCAAAATAGGGAGGATTTTGATCACCAAGTAGATTAGGTAAAGGGAAAGAACAGGGAGTCTACCTTGGGGTAAGAAATGATTCAGATGCAAATTGTATTTTATGAATCTGTATCTTGAAATGATACTCAGGCAGAATCACAATAAGATTGCATGATGGTAATCCCAGTGTGTTTCTGTGCTGTGGTGGCTGAGAGGTTTTGAGAAGACTGTATGAGAGAGAATTTTTCAAGGAAAGTACACAGAAGAATTTGGTGGATTGATAACTATAGAGAAAGAAAGAAAAAAACTCAGATTATTTGCAAAGGTAGTACATTAGTTTGTTTATGCCTCACTGAAGTGGCTGTGGATGGCCATTAATTTTTATAAGATTTATAAAAGGAAATATAGGGCCGAGGATTTAGCTCAGTGGTTCCGGCACCTGCCTCGCGAGTGCAAGGTCCCAAGTTCGATCCCCGGTACCAAAATAAATAAATAAATAGAAATAGAAAATGACAATTTTATCCCATTTATTCAATACAAGAATCAACTGATTGAAATGACACCTGCCTAAGCAATACTCAGGATAGTCAGTATGTAAACAGATGCACTGCCTGCACAATGCTCAGGATAAATTGTTAAGTATTTAAAATGGTCAGTTATAATTTATAGATCTACTACAATTTGTAACTCTTTTGTATCATTCCTTCATTGTACCAAAAAGGAGAGAGATTGGTAGGAGTTAGTGACTTTCCAAAGACTTCACAGCTGGGCACAGCATGCAATACGGGCAGTGGATAGCGACAAGTCTAGGAGTAAAACCTGAGAATCAGTCTCCTAATCCCTAGATGTTTAGGATGAAATGGTGAATAAAATAGATATTTTGTGTGAAATTTGGAATTGTAGTTCAGTGCTTTATTCGTGTCCCACTAGAACACTCCTTAAAAATGTTAGAATTATCATTTCTTGAGCTCTTAGCATGTGTCAGACACTGTTCCAAACTCTTTCGGCGTTGCTTTATCTATACTTCACAGCAGCCCCCTGAATTAGAATTAACATTCTACACCTGAGAAAAGTAAGGCACAGAGAGCTTAAAGTCATTTGCCTAGAACCACCCAGCTAGTCATTAGAAAGCCATAAACCTTGTCTGTCTGTCTGTCTGTCTCAAGGCTAACACTTAGCCTGTGCTCTACCTGAAAATCCACAAAAATATGGGTAAGAAAAATGTTTTGTAGGTAAGAAATCAGGAGGTGGTAGTGGTAGAAAATTTCTGAGCAGTCATATCAATAATTTCCATTTTTTTCTGACAATCTTTGCAAACAGAAAGCTAGAAGGAAAAATCCCCTCCGATTTATTTCCTAAATATCACCCCACCCTCATAGATGTTAAAATAGATCCCTTCTTTCTTTGGTCTGTCTTCATTACAAAAAAGGTATAAAAACCAGTATGA
>NW_004624732.1:43659737-43664152 GCF_000247695.1 Heterocephalus glaber | reverse complement strand
GTTATATTAGCTCCACTTTAGAAGCATGGGTGTAAATTAGATTCTCAGTAGACAGAGCCACCTTCACATGATTGTTACAAGTGGGCACATAGTTACTTTCCTAAGAATATAATAGGGAAAATCAGTTTCCAAGAATCTGAAATTCAAACTGAAGTTTTCTGTTTCTCAGTCCTTTGCTGGAATAAAAAATATCAAAACATAATGAGAAAAGAAAGGAAGACTCTAGTATTTGCTCCTGGCAAGAAAGAATAAAGGCTGTAACAGAATGATGGAATCTCTTAAGATAATTTTTAAGTTTCACAAGATCCCAATTAGGGTGCCGGAATATTACTTTATATATCTTAAGATAGTGGTTCTGAAATTCAAAGAAAATAAATAAATGAATGAGCAGTGAGTGTATCAGTGAAATCACTTACAAAGAAATCATGATGGAAAACCTGGCCTACCAGATTCAAATACATATGAAGTGGTAAACTTTAGGTGCTTTACTAGGGTAAGGCAGGAGAATCACAAATTTGGGCCCATCCTCAGCAGCTCTGAGACCCTGTCTCAAAAGAAAGAAAATAAACTGTAAAAGGGCTGGGAATGTGGCTCAGTGTGAAGGCCCTGAGTTCGGTCCTCAACACACACACACTACACACACACACACACACTCACACACACACACACACACACGGAGTGCTTTACAGTTTCAAAAACAAGAATGTAGAAAACTGAGTAGAAATGGAGAATTCAAAAATAAATCCATTTCATATATGTAATACTTTTTAATATCTGAAAAAGGATGACAAAACTTAATAATATATTTATCCTAACTTTAAAAATTCTGATTTTTTTCTTACTAAAAATAAGAAATTTCATAAAATTAATAGCTTCTATATAATAAAAACAAAACAAATTTTATAAAATGTAGTCTGTATATATGGCAAAACTATATGCTTCAATTCTTATATGATTGTTGAGATGACCATACAAGAAAGAAGGCATTTGTTTGAAATACATAATATAAAGGTTTTTAATAACATCAACACACTATTATAGTTACCTACTGAAGTCTTTGTGACAAACCAAGGTGAGGCTTTTCCTCTGGTATCTCATTTTATATCACACCAGTCTCCATAACAGGTATAAGTAAAGAACTTGCCCAGAGCCACACAGCTAATGAGCAGTAAAGATAATGCTATCAGAAGAAACAAAAACGAAATCAAATTTCAGGGGAAAATCCTTAATTTTACCAGTAATTAAATACATATAAGTGCAGAAAATTTATGAGAGAGTAATTGTATTCCCCAAAGCAATCAAACTGAAAGTATATTATAACTATGACGCGTCAGCTGTGAGGCGACATTTGTATGTAGGGTGATGGCAGTGTAAATTGTTTTCTCTGAACCAGGTAAGTTAATACATTCTTTGTCTCAGTAACTTCACATCGGAGAATGAATCCTGTAAAAGTAATTCTAAGAAAGTAAAAAACGATGACAAAGGTTGTCCCTTCTTAGCTCTCAGTCAGCAGGTAACTCTTGATCACATGCCTCCCTCTGTTTCTCTTCTGTTTCCAGTTTTGCCCTCATTTTCTGGGATCTTGCCTTCTAAAATGGATTCAGACTGGTCTGTCAGCCTCTGGACACTTTGATATTCAATTCATCACCTACTATTATCAGTGTTTCTAAATCCACATTGTCCAAGAAGAGATTCACAATAGAATAACCCTAATAAGTATGTGTCTGTAGATTTTTCTGGAGAATAAACATAGATATCATTTGTAGCAAGTAAAGTTCTCAAAAGTTTAGCCTCAGCCTAGTACCTCATGAATTTCACTTCTCTGTGCCATTTTCTGAATACCTCTATGCATTTACACACCTCTATGTCTTGTGCTCTTCATTGCTTTCATTCTTCTCACACAAACACATTCACACTCTTTCTCTACCTGGCAAAATCCAACTGCAGTATAGCTTTTTGTCCTATATCTTCCTCTCCCTTTCACTACCATAATGCTTCATAGCCCTATGTTCATTCCACACTACACTGTGGTTATCATGCCCATAATAGGGCATGGTGGAACTGACCAGAAGACACATTGAGGGGAGAAGTACAACTTCCTGAAATGGAGTCAGTGCCCCAGAGGAGGAGTCAGCAGCATCCTTTGTTGTAGGGCTGAGCTTCCCTAACTCAGCTCTCACTGATTCCCTGTCAAGGGTGAGGTTCCTTCTATTCAGGACCTAAGGACCCATCCTTTCGTTCTGGAGGAAAGATTTTTTAATTCTGCCAGTGCCCTTCCCTCTCAAATGCTCAGGAGATTCTCCAGTAAAAGTAACTAGTAGCATCTCACTCTCATTCCTCAGTGTGTCCTGTGAGAATCAGTCTTTTTCCCATGGTCACTCCCAAGGGTGCCATTCTCTGGCTTATAGTCTACTCCTGCAGCTTCTGTAAGTGGAGTATTTATGTTTTCTACTGAAACCAGAAGATTCAGCACAACTCTCAAGGCAAGATCATTTTGCCGTCCTACCGTGGGGAAGACCATAGAGATAATATGTTCCGGAATACAACTCCCAAAACATCTCTCAAGAAATTGTTCTCAAAAGTTATAATAATGAAAACATAACTGAGAGAAAAATACTTTCATTTTCATAAACTATCTTCAAAGTTTATGAGAAATATGCACTTGGGAAAGACACAAAGAAATCAGTTTTTTCCTAAGATCAAGACATTAATAGACAAATATAAAATTGGAAACCTACCCTAATTTTGAAAGCCCATAAATGTATGTATAACTTAGATCTGTACTAATATCCCCTACAGAGAGATCTGAGAATGTAGCTGCTGTATGGTGCTTTGCTATTTTCTTTTTAAGTTCCTATAGTTGTATATGGTCATGATTTAGATTGTACTGTGATCCAACTAACATTTTCCCCAGCAAGGAACTGTGATCGAAAGCCTGCCTGTTTTCACATTCCTGTTTCCTGCAGTGCCTATCAGAACAGTAGTCTGACAGAAAGCAGCACAACAGAAAGTGAATACCTGTATCCAACTAGTAAGCTTTTCCGGCTGTATCTTCCCTTTCCCTAAATTGTTTCATTTGTAAAATGGAAACCATCACAGATATTTGCTGCAGTGGAAGGAACACTGTGCAAAAATTTATAAGGCTAGGGGTCTGGTTCCAGCTCTGCCACTGATTAGCCATGTCACCTTTTTCAGCTTTACTCCACTTATCTATAAAACAGAATCATCCAAAAGAAGTTAGAACTAAAAGAGACTTTAGAGATTAGGGATTCTGAACTTTTAAAAGTTAAGTCACAACCCCACTCAAAGGAGATTTCACATAGTGACATTTCCTGACATTTTTTTATGATGACAAGTATCATAATTAAGCTTTTTCAAGGCACATCTTATTCCTTATCATTCTGATACCTATGCACTGCTAATCAAACCCCTATGCTCAGGTAGTTGAGAGCAGTGATTTAAACCAGTCACAGTTGTTCCAGTCACCCTGCTGTGTTTTTGGTCCTGTCATTGCCTCTTACTCTTTCCTTACCTCCATGTACCTGTAGGGGTCTTTGGCCTTTCTCACTGAATTCACCCTTACATTTTCTTAGCTCACGGAGCTGTCTAATATTGCCTGTTGTCCCATGCTGGAAGCCTTTGCGAGTTTAAACTTTCTAATGACGACCTTCATATGTCTTTCCTTCTCCTGCTCTCCTGTCCTTACCAAATCAAGTACAGTCTCATTGGTATGACCTTCCCAGTGAGATTTTAACTATAGAAGTTCCCCCTTATCTGCAGAAGACACATTTCAAGATGCCCAATAAATTTTTGAAACTGTGCACAGTACCAAAACTTACTTTTCTCATACATACACAGCATAAATGTAATGCCTTTTCCAACATAATGAAGCACTTATCAAACTGTGGCCATCTTTTGCAGTTTGACAGCAAAACCAGCATGAATTTTTTTTCCTAATTAACAATTTCATATACAGAAGAGTCATTATTGCCTTAGATCTTAGCAACTTCAGCATACCATTTTTTTCCCCTTATTAAGTCAAAAACTTCCACCTTTTCACTTATGGAAGCACTTTACAGCTTCTTTCTAGCATATCCCAACTGCCAGCATCACTACTCTTATGCCTGGGGCCTCTAATAAGTAAAATAAGGGTTATCTGAACAAAAGCATTGGATATCAGAACAGTCAATCAAATAATCAAGACAGCTATTGAGTGGCTAATTGGTAGATAGTGTACTCAGCATAGATACGCTGAACAAAAGGGATGATTCACATCTAGGGCAAGACAGAGTAGTTCAACAAAAGATTTCTTCCTGCTGCTACTCAGAACAGAAACACAATTTAAAATTTATGATTTTTTTTTCTGGAATGTTCCATTTAATGTTTTCAGACTTCATATATAATTGAAACTGCAG
>NW_004624732.1:43642237-43654737 GCF_000247695.1 Heterocephalus glaber | reverse complement strand
ATAAAATATGAGTTACTTACAATAACTAATTTTAATCCCATCTGCTAAGTATGACAACATTAGCATTTCCACTTAATTAAAAACACCCTTAAAGCAGCAATGTTTTAATCACTCCATTTTATTTACTCTCCTCCGGTGTCACTTATAATTGTAACTTTTTATTTTTTAATAATGAGGGATTTTTTTTCTCCTTGCATCACACAAAAAAGTGCTGTCGATAATTAGCAGTCTTCTGTTATTAGTAGACTCAGGTGTCACAACTGTGTCTCATCCTCATTACAGTAAAAAATTTCACCTATCAGATTCATTATTGCTAGATAATGCGACTGAGAGCCTTTGCAGGCCCTCCAGAAAAGTAATTCAGCCAAGCAAAATTATCAGCTAATTATATTTAGAATCAAAAGCCCAACAACTATTTGCAGATAAATTGTATGAATTGAAGTGAATAGATCTGAATATTAAGATTCATAGATTTAGCAGATGATTTGTTAATTGGAATAAAAAGGTCATTTACTAGTCATTTTAACAATAGATCAATTGGAACTCTATTTATTATTTAACTGGTAGTGCATAAGAATTGAAATGATGAATAATTGTATTATTGTCATGAGATGAACTTTTTTCAAAATAACAAAATATGAGAAACTTATGTCAATGAATGTTTAAATTTGTTTCAAAATATCATAGCTTATTTTATGTATATTCAAAAATAATCCTGCTAAATAAGGAATGTAATAAAATTTCATATTTTATAGCCAGCAGATATGGTGGTTGTTTCATGATGAATTAGAAAAAGAACTATGAATATGATAATTTACAAATAAAAATTTATATCCAAAATTTATAAATTTTTTCATCCTAAATCAAATAATGCTATTCTTATCTTACTGTACAGTATTTTTTGCAGAGGTTTTTTTGGAAATAGCATGGTATATACTCATACAATGACTCAAAATGTAATTTGGCCTGTGATATTCTTTCGGGGAACAGAACACTCTATTTCAAATCCATTATTAAAAAGCAGATAACATGTGCACTCTCTAAAATGCCTGTGACTTCACTCTTTTGATTTTATGTAATTATAAGTGAATGTTCATATGTATTTGCTTTTCAGTTGGCACAGCATTTTAAAGCTGACTGTCCTCGGATAAAGTGCATATTTTCTTTTGGTTCATGAAGTGTATCACAGGGTTATATGCTCAGAACTTTTATTAATATTTTATACTACAGCCGAATGTAGTTCATAGCCATGATTACAATAAGAATTTTAATGTTACCCTATATATGTGGAGAAAAAATATTAGATATACCTTAGATTCTGAAACTAATAATTGGTAAGTCAAATCTGTGCCTTTCTACTGTATTATCTTGTAACTTCTATCAGCTCTCAAGAAAACTTTGAACTCAGTATTTTTCCAAAATCTGCAGCTCAAAGTAAATACTTTTCCTTTGAACCAATTTCAGTTTAGCATAATAAAATAGAGAAAACATCACCCACTTAAAAACAGCTTAAGTTGCATGTACTTTGTCACTGTAAATAAACAAGGTAAACATTGACATGACTTCAAATTATTCTTGGGCTGAAAAAAATCTGTAGTTCAAAATAAACTCAGCCTTTGGTCAACATTTTGGATGCAATTCAAAGTCTCTCATAAAATAAACATATTTTAAAGAGTGTTTTGAATTTCACTGCATAATTTCTAGCCAACAGAAATGACAGTGGTATCTTTAAAGTTTATTATATGTCAGATCAATAGCTGTTAGACAGCCCTAACATGGCCATTGAAAAGCCAGCCGTACCTTCCCTCTCCCTTAACCCTCATCACTGTGACATACAGAAGAACTTCCCATAGGTGTCCGTTAGGAAACCCTCTCACAAAGTGAAACTTCTCTGTTTGTTTCATAACAAAAGTCTTCGTTTCTGATCAAATGGAATCAGGGCTGAGTTTCTAGTCAGAAAAGAAAAATTAAAGTAATCTTTGTGAGATTTTTTTCAAGAAAAGAGTTTTACATTCTGCATAATAACAAATTGTTTCGAAGCATGAGCTTAAAATGAAAATATCCCATCACAACAGATTGTAAATTTTTTTCTGCTGCTTTTAAAAGTGCCTCGATCACTTCTACGGCTTCAGTGCTAAAGTTAAGTATTTGCCATTTTATTTAAACATTTTTTGAAAAATGAACATTCTGAGGCTTTGCAGCATTATTAAGAAAAGCTGTCCATACTTTACCATGTTGTTACATGTGTTTATCTGCTGATTATAAAATGTGTTAAACAGTATTTTAAAAACAAAAAAAAATGCAGCGCTGCGCTTTGATTAATTCAGTGAATAAAACATATGCTGTTGGTTCTGTTCTATGAAATTCATATATGATCAATAAAATCTTTAAAAAGAGCAAATTTGGCTTTTAGGATTGTATTGCTGAACATGTTTTTTGACCCAGTTAATTCTGGGCTCATACTGTTAACTTAGGCAAACAAAACCACTTTCTGGTTATGATAATAATGTCTTTAATATATTCTTATCCTCTCTAATATTTCTCTAGGTTGGAAGCTGTGTATTGTGGTTGTTATCCACTTTGTCCCAAAGATTTGGTTTATCCCGAAATATTCCCAGGTAGCTGCTTTAATGTGCTTTTGTCTTTGTTGTGATTTAATACATGATTCATACTAAATTAGAAAGTTTGAAAATAAACTTAGGCAGGAGCAATTGTTTATTTGGCAAGTCAACATGTTAGTGTTAAGGAAAATTTTGTGTTTTAGTACATTAGAGTAAGCTTATATTTACCATCTGTTCTTTTAAGATAACAAAAAAACAAGTTTTCAAATAGCATTCTTCATTGTTAGCATACACATCCTATAATGATGGATTTTTATAAGCAGGTCAATGTTGCTACAATTGCTTACAGATTTTTTTAATGATATACACAGAGAAAAAAATCAAGGACTGAAAGTCACACCAAATTATTTAAACAATTGAGTAGTTAATAATATGCAACTGTTGTACAGGGTACATACGGCTATAGTACCAATTCTTTGAAAAAATTCTCATCACTAAATATATCACATATGCATTGTGTTACATTAGAATAATGTATTTTAATCACCCAAAGGAGATGTCTAAACAGAACAACTACACAGTCTTATTTAGCATTAAACATCCTTGTGAGCTGAGGTAACCTTATAAAATCATGCTTAAATAATGTAAAACACAAGGCGGCACAGAGCAATATGCATTTTTAATTAGTAAAGTGACTAATATGGAGTGTGTGCTTTGAGGTTTTTGTTTCATTAAAAATGTATCTGTTTTTCCTGCAGCTGAATATCTGTATTCTACACCTGAACAGCTTTCAAAAAAGCTCCAGAATTTCTGCAAGAGACCAGATATTGTAAGAAAACATCTCTATAAGGTAGTTATTGAGAAGAGATTTACGTGGTATAAATGCCGTATTGAAGTACAAAGAAAAATCTTTAAAAAAAACATTTAATTAACATACTAATGTTTAAAGGAAACATGCTAGGCAGGGATATTAGTTGTTACACTAACAAGGATTAATTAAACTGGATGCCAGTTGTATTAACCGAGGTCATATGAAATACATACACTTAATGCATGATACATGCTTTTTTAAAAAATTTATTGTTTTCTAAGATGACTGTCCTTTACATTTAGTCCCAAGAGGCTTATAAAAATGAACTTGGATTAATGTAACTCATTAGTTTAAAAGGAAGGAAAGATTCTACAATTATACTAATGAGGATAAGCCTTTCTCCCATCATAATGAAATCTTCAGTCCTCAAAAATTCAGGTGAATGACATCATTGAAGTTTGGTGTTCATTTTTTAACTACTTTAAAGATTACTTTCCAAAGTTGAATATTTCCCTTGTCCGTTTTAATAACATGACATAAAAATACTCCGTTTTTAGAGTTAACTCTCCGTTTAATCTCTCAATGGCAAGAGCAGAAGGCAAATAGTATATATAAATAGCATCGTCATTCAGGCCCTCATTCATTATTTTTCTTCTCTTACTTGAGTCAAGAATTTTAGATTGTTGAAATAACAACACAAAGAGGCCCCACTAAAAGTCTAAGTAATTGAAGTAGGATGAATCTCCTTTATGAGTTTCAAAGGTGGCTCTAAGCCATAAGTAATATACTTTTTTATATTCTTTGAATGTAGCATCTTCATTTTACATAAATTCAGTATAGTTTACAATCTAGCAGTTTCATAATCCAGCATATTTTAATTTTCCTATGTTAATATAATCTTCTACATGAAATACTGTTCTCTGCCTTTTTTTCTCTCATTTTTTTTTTATGGCCTAAAATACATATTTACATAGTGATATATCAAAACATGACTTTGTTTCTCCAGGAAACAGTTAAACTTCAAGAAAAAAGGAGAGAACTAAAAATGCAATTTAACACCCAATTTCAAGCTCATTATCTTTCATTGTCTATTAACTTGGCAATGGTTCAGAAGGTAGCTCATAATAGTTTAAAATGCTGACTGCACAGTTCCGGGCTCGACTGTCACTCCTTCAGTCAATACTATTGTATCATATACATGTAGAGATTCACAGAGAAGACAGGTCTCTAAGGTTTTCCCCAATATTTCCTAATTCTAAAGTTCAGTAGCAGTTTTGTTTGTATAAAATATTAAGTGAATAGTTTACCATGTGACAGACTGTCCAAATACGCAAACTATCAAAATTGAGGAAATAATTAAGTATTAGCACAAAATGATTCATTTTCTATACATACTACAAACGTATTTTCAGTGAGTTCATGGTTAAATTATTGATTTTTATTCCTTCAGATGAATTTTTGGTGAAGTATTTACAAATATGTTCCACCACAAAAATTTACCAGTTTTTAATTTTGCTTCAGGTTAGGGCTTATTAACTATGTTACCCCACATCTGCAAATTTTAACTATTTCAAAAGTCACTGCAACAAGTTGTCTCTAGTTAGAAAAGAAAGCAGATCTCCAATTGAAATACCTTAATATAGTTATTGCCATAATGTAACTATAATTATTTATTTTACAAACAACTTCTGAAAAAATTCTAAAAGAATGTTAGCTTAGTGGTATCCTGTCAGTATATAAAATCATCCTTATACAGCTTAAAAATAGCCCATACCTTAAATGTCACTTCAGTGAGTTATTATTTGTTAATACTTAACATATATTTTTAGTTTTTAAATCATAAAGTCCTCCATCCTAAAGTTTTCTAAATTAGTAATTGACTTATAAGCATTTATAAGAATGTATGTGTACAATAAAGTTTGAATTACATTTACCATAAATTTTTTGTTATAAACCTGTAATACACTTTCATATATGTCGTGATAGATCTTAATAGTATACTATGTAAAAATTAATCTCAAAAATTAAAGGAAGTACTCTAAAATTATAAGTAATAAAGAGCTTTATGATGCTACTCTTAGGAAAAACTTACATGTTGAAGGAATTGACTTTAAAAAATCATAGGAAAGATCACGAATTTAGTTCATTTATTAAAATAGGACTTAGATCCAAAACAAAAAAATGCTTCTAAAGCTATAATAAATTATGATAATTGTTATCTGATGTTTTATAAATATACACTATTCAGGTACCATTTACTTTCACTCAAAACTAGAGAATTCTTTTTTGCAAGGCAGCTTTTTACCTACTTTTCTTATGCAGTGGAGGAGGTTCTTTTGTGTGTTCTGTGAAGAGAATTTGAGTTTTTTGTAAAGATTTATCCCATTGGACAGTGCTGTTTGCTTTTGTAAAACATATACTTCTAAGATCTGAAAGTATAGAATGTCACTGAATTATTTAATTTGTTCCTTTACATTTTTACACCTTACTCTTTTTTTGTTGTTAAAAGTTTACATTTTAAAATCATTTCAACTTCTTATCATATAGAGTTCACTTTAGGATAGAATTTTTTTCATATGGTTTCACACTTAGAAATTTAATGACTAGAATAAGGCTACTAACACTTGGCTTGCTTCTCACATGAGACATTATACTTTGAATAAGAGTGAGAGTTTTAGGGCTATAACTTAAAGCGGATTTGAAACAGAATGCTAGCAACCAAAAAGCAGACACAGAATTTACTTTTTTTTCTTAAAGTGACTACTTCAGACTCTGGGTTGATGACTTCTTACCTGAAATCATGTCATGTCTGAGATATTTAAATTCCTCGAGTGATTGCAAGTGTGCACTCATTTTCTCTTTGTCTCTGTCTCTGTCTGTGTGTGTGTCTGTCTGTCTCTGTCTCTCTGTCTCAGACACACATTTTAGAATTTTTAGAGAAATTTAGGCATGCAAAAACTAAGTATTTTTTAATAATCTTTAAAAATCTAAAACCATTTTCTTAACTTGAAAAACTTTAGGGCCACTTTAAAGGTTTGTATGCATGGTTTGGTCATTGATTATAACTTTCTTGTAGTGTTAGGACATGTCCTCCAGGAGGTCAAGCATGGAACATGAACTTGCATAGGAAAACTAGTTTTACTTCATCCTTAATAGGGAGCTCTTTTAGACCCCTAAGCCTAACTTCAACACAGGTTTCTAGAAGAAACCTTAAAATAATCAGCCAAAGATTGACCTCTTACACTAACAATAGTTCTCCCTCTCCGACTCAAGCAACTCTGTACTATAAAGTAGAATTTTTTATCTCATTTATACTGCATGATTTTACTTACTGAAAATTTCCAATAGTTGTTTGAGATTGGTATTTCATTAATCATTTTATTTTAAAGTGCTTTAGAGAAAAATGATAGAAAATTGCTTGTTACCAGTATTGAAACTAGAACAGGTGTAGAGCATTTGTGTAAAGTAGATATCACCAGGACTACAGAAGAGATTTTCATGCCTGTGCTATTTCTCATTTACTCTTATTTACAAATTGAGCAATACTGACTGAGAGAGAGAGAGAGAGAGGAGAGAAGAAGGACAGAGATGGAGGCAGAGACTAGTCTTTTTGCTTTTTGGTTTCCTCGTCAAGTTCAACATCCAAGACCTTTTTATAATCTGCTGTTATTTGGAAAACAGAAGAATTTTCAGATTTCTGCCTAAAACTAATTCCAAACAATGATTAAGCTTACTATTCAGACTCTATGCCCAGAAAAGCCATTTATGATTGTCTGAATTATGTCAGGCTACATCTATCTGAACCACAGCCAAACCCCTTTAAGTTTCCTTCAAGAGACTGGTCACTTTAGAGTCCCCTTTTCATTTGAGCTTATACTTTAGATATGAACAAGGTGTTTCTCACTGGTATTAACACTCCTTTCAAGTCCTTACTTTCTCCTTAAAAATGAAAACTAAATTGTTGGTGACATTTTAAGAACTTGTAAGAATCTCTGAATTGCACTAGCATAATGTAAGGCCAATTCTTAATCTTGAACTCTCTTTACTTCTTTCCTATTACCCTTCCTCCCTTTCCCCTTCTCCTTCTTGTTCTCTTTTCCTTTTTCACTTCCTCTCTCAGTTTTATTTGGTTTAGTTTTCCTTTGAACTAAGTAAAATAAAAGCAAAACAAAAGCGTTTAGCATAATAGATATGCTTTGGCCTATTAAGATCAGTTAGAGGTTTTGTCTTTCTCTGCTCCTCATTTGCAGCCTGGCTCTAGGTACCTTCTTGGCTCCCATATAATTCTGCTGTAAATCTGGGAGATTTTTAAAATCATAATAGCTTCTACCCCCTGAGGTACTGCTGAGATGAAATAATGAATATAAATTCATTTGTAAATTTGGAGCACTCCAGAAATTCCACATAATAGTAAGGGCATTTATCTTGTGTCTTCACCACTTAAAAGTAAAATTCACAAATTAGGAAAAGTAATAAGAATGTTGTGTTTCTTTTGTTTATAAAAGTTAGAAGTTGGATGATAAACTTCTAGTAGCTGTCATCCACTAACATAAACCAGGAAATACATGAGCAGTAGTGTGTACCCATTTGCAGAAACGCAGTAGCTTTCTTTCTACTATGGTTGGAAATACAGGGATACTTTAATCCCATCAGATTCTGTAATTTCCTGAGGTGATGGAATTCAAGACCCTTTACTTGGTGGCTTTTGAAGCACAATTGATGTAAGTGATGCCAATTTGCATTATGAATTTTCAGCCTACTTTGGTGTTTCAGTTGTTCATGCTTCTTCATTGCTTTCTCTTTTCTCCCTCCTCCTTGTTACAGGGTGAAATGGCTCCGTTTTCTTGGGCAGCCCTACATAGTAAATTCAGGTCTCTGCTTACAACAGAACCTAGGGAAGATTTGTGACAGATGGGCTAAGTCACAAACTTGCAGCCTAAGGCAGAATCTGAAGAACTTTCCAGAGTGTGCCCATATTTACCTGATCAGAGAGAAAAGAAAATCTGCAGAGGAAGCTGAGCCTGGCTGCTTGTCATAGCTGACACAGAGCCATCTGCCACAAACCTGTGGCGGCTTCAGATCTCCAATCCCTGCCACCACCCCAACTCAAATTAAATACAGATTCCTAGAGACGTTATGATGGTTACACATGTCCTCGGCATCACATGTAGGAGACTGTTCAAAAAAAATATGTGGCCTGTTGTATAACTGCACTCATGTATCCCATATGTGGTGCCACATTGAATTTCCGGTTGAATCCGTTTTTATCCTTTGTACTGGATGACATGGTGCCTGAATTCTTTCTTTTCGCCGACACGATGGCAGCCAAACTGCAGCTTCAAAAGCTCACACTTGGCTGGGTTTCTACCTAGGTTGCCAGGTTATCATTGGAGCCTTCTTGTGTCCTCAAAGGGCCATGGGACCTGAAAGGAGGATCAGAATGCTACCGGACTAATTGGGCAGCCATCTCAGAACTGTTTGTGGGCAAAGGGCTTCTTTAGCACTTTTCTTTTAGCAAATTAATGACTCTCTGGCACAGGAGTTTTTAAGTGAAGGTATTAATAAGAGGTCTGGCAGGTATTCCCATGATTCACAGAGTTACATTTGCATTTAATTAATCTTAAAGAAAGTTGCAAGATAAACAGCTGTAATTCAGACAAGCATAGCAAATACAGTCAGTGGAACCATCTCACCTATCAAATGAACACTGAGATACTTTTTTTTTTTTCCTAGAGATAAAAATAGAGAGATCAAAATACTTAGAATAAAGCCAGTAATTTTGATATAAATATTCTTCAAAATTTGCATCCTGCTGCAAGTATAACCTTTTCAAGATAAATCACTTATGATTCCAGTAATCAGACTGCTGTATTTGTTGATATAAAGATGTTTTGAAAAGCTAGATTGTAAAATAAATTTTTAATAAAGTGCCCACTGCAATTTTTAATTAGCATATTCATTTACGTATAAGCGTGTACATCTCTCTGTATGTTTCTCACTGAATGTTTTCCATGTGTCAGAGACAACGAATACAATTGTTTCTTTTCTGGATGAACAAGGATCTGTTTTGCAAATGTTTGTAAGATATTATGACATTTCCAAGATTTTCTTTGCATTCTGAAAAGCAGGAGGTAAACATTTGTAGTCATTAAGGTAAAGTCTGTTGATAAACCATCTTCTGTTTACTGACAGGTAAATTGTAACTTTCCTAGCTCTTCAAATGAATAAGTTCTCTGCACCACAGAGTGAGAATCAGCCAGGGAGAGGTGGGTAGACAAATGCCACCCCTGGCTCTCGGGCTTCTAGAAGGACTGAGTGGTCTAGCAAGCATTGGAGATGGAATGGGAAGTGACACTGAAGTCCAGTGGGGCCCATTTGAGAGGTGGCAAAATCCGAAGCAGGAGCTAGACAAAGATTAGGGAGCCAGACATAACCCTTGGGGTAAAGGAGGTCTTACAGATAAAAGCAAGCAGGTGTTCAGAATCCATGAAGCCTAAGAATTTTAAAACAGAAACCCAAAGAAGCAGAAACAAACAATTCTTTTGCTCTTCTCCCCACCCAATAGGAGATCCTTGGACCTTCTAGCCTTTGCTTACTTGGAAGTCATGGAACAAATTACTACTTTCTCGCTCACATAGCAAAGGGTTTGGTAACTATTTCAGAATTCACTTCCTGTCCAAGTCTATGGAGCTTGGATCTAGCTAGCAGGGGTGCACCATTTGAGAGCAGAACTAAAGATATGAATATGGATAAAATGTTCGTAGACACTTCTTTGGGGCAAGGTTATACTTTATACCCTCTAGTAAAATAAACCAATCAGAAATGTGCTGTATCATAGAAGACATCTTCCCAAGATAATGTAAATCTCACAGCCAAGAAATGGTATTTAAGTTTTACTGTGTTTTTCTATCCTGAAAATAATGGGCTCACATTTTAGGGTGGATAAGATCTTATATGTACAAGAACTACCCGTGTGTTTTCTCACTAACTGATGAGCAAAAAACCCGTTAAATTTATTTCAGAGACTACATCCAAAACATTTAAATACTTTTTCTGATTTTGGAAAATATAATATTGAAAGTTCCCTTTGTATGAGTTTTTTCCTACACCCATATTCAAATCAATTTTTGTTTTCACCTGTGCCCATCATTGCTTCCAGGAAAAAAACTTACATGAAAGTTGTTCATCCTGACAGATTTGGTATTAGTGCATCTAAGCAATAAAAAGCTTTATAAACAATAATTCTAAATACTTAAAAAGATATAACTATATCTCATGTGTATATGTGCATAGGCCTCTCAATATCCATGACACGGTGGAATGAAATGTTAGTAAATCAACCAATATTTTGTTGAAGTCTGTGGATAACTAGGAATACAACTTCTTATTAATTTCTATTTCTCTTAGAGTCATGAGAAATGAACCCATTATTTCTTGTTTTTAACACGTTCTTTGAAAATTCTGTCTTTTAATCAGTTTTGTTGCTTTCATCCTTTTAAAAAATCATTAAATAGAACAAAGGAAGAGAAAGTATTGAAAGTACAATATGAAAATAGAAACTTACCACAATGGTGTATTTTTGAAAACAGTACTTTCACCTTAAGGCACCTTTCAGGTATTCCACGTTTCCACATGATTTGAGTGTGTCCCCAAAGTTTCCTGCATTGGGAGCTTGGTCCTCGGTGTGTCAATATAAAAGGCATTAGAAACTTGAAGAGGTAGGGGCTTAGTAATTAAGTCATAACCTTGGGAGAGATTAATGCTAATCTCTCAAAGTGAGTTCTCACTAGAGCAGACTCATAAAGTGAGGCCCGTCTTGCATGCTGCTAATTCCACTCCTTATTTCTCTGCCATATTGTGACCCAGCCGAGAAGGACCTTACCAGAAGCCAAACAGATGAAGCTGCCTGCTCATGGACTTTGCGCCTCTGAAACTGTGCACTAAATAATTTTTTTCTTTATACTGTAAAAGAAAAAAATAATTAAACAATTGTAATGTTGGATACAGTGGTACCTCAGTTCTTGAACTTAATTATTATTCCCACAATTCTGGCAGCAAACCGAATTGGACAAGAACCAAATCAAATTCAGTGGTGAGGTACAATGTTGACTTTATGGGGAGATTTGATTCAGTTCTCATCCAATTCAGTTTGTGACCAGAATCTTGGAAAGAATTAAGTTCATGAACCAAGGTACCACTATAGCTATAAAAGTCTGGCTATTATGAAGACCTTGATTCAGTGTCCAGGATGTTTACCCTAAACCTATTTATTTTTGCCATGTTCTTAACCTTTTGCTATGTTGATTAGGAACACATCAAGACCCTTTTCAAGATGTTCCTGGTTTAATACACAGCCTTCAAATACAGTTAAATTTAAATGTCCTACCCTTATTCTCAGTTCTTCAATCTTGCTACATAAAATATGGTAGAGGAATCCATAAATCAGTGGGAATCCTTAGCCATCGAGGGCTGCATATATTAATTTCAACACCTTGAAATGCATCTGGAAGCAAAAGTTTCATTTTATGTTGAAGGTGTTAATTATGTTTGGTATTTTTAAAAGTAAAATCTGTTTTTTAGAAAGCATCTGCTACCCAGAAATATTATGAGCTACAAAAGAAATTTCATGTAAGTCTCAGATAGTTTCCATGAGGGATGGAATCAGTCTTCAGGTGGTGTCCCATGCTGTCCTGTTTGTTTGTTTGTTTGTTTGTATTTGTGCTTGTTTTGGGTTTTGTCTTCATTTGGAGAAAGGACCTACCTATACAATCCAAGCTGGCCTGGAATTCACTATACACCAAGGCAGGCCTCGAATTTTCTATCCTCCTGCCTCAGCCTCCTGAGTGCTGGAATTACAGGGATGTACCACCACATCAGCGATGTTGTCCTTTAATGTGAACATAATTGTGTGATTCTTTTTCAATAGACTATTGACAAGCATTGCCTAACTCCTTTCTGTTTCACTGGAAAAATGGAGAATATTTATTATCAGATCTTATATTTAAGAATGAAGAGAGTATATTATAAGCCATTATCTTTTTTTAAATTTTATTTTATTGATACATTTTAGGTATACAATATAATGACATTCATCATTGGAAATTTGCACCTTTACATAATCTCTCTTG
>NW_004624732.1:43624849-43639387 GCF_000247695.1 Heterocephalus glaber | reverse complement strand
CAATCTTTATAATTTCTTACCCTGTATGAGCTTTGGCTTTGTCCTGCTCTTGTTTTTCTAGAAGCTTGAGGTTCAGCATCAGGTTGTTTAATTGGGCTCACTCTGTTTTCCTAATGTGAGTATTCACTGCTATGAAATTCCCTCGTAAGACTGCATTCATTGTGTCCCATAGATTCCAATATGTTGTATTGGCATTGTCATTTAATTGAAGGAACTGTCTGGTTTCTTCTTTGATTTCCACTGTGACCTATTGGTTATTCAGAAGTGTGTTGTACAATTTCTATGTGTTTATGAAATTCTTGTGGTTTCTTTTGCTATTGATCTCCAATTTCATTGCATTATGGTCTGATAATATATAGGGGATAACTTCAGTTCTTTGCACTTACTTAAACATGTTCTATTCATGAGTATGTGGTCTATTTTGGAGAACAACCTGTGTGCAGCTGAAAAGAATGTGTATTCTGATTTTGAGGGATGGAACACTCTGTAAACATCTATTAAGTTCATTTGTTCAAGAGTTTGATTGAGTTCTAGTATTTCATTGCTTGTCTTTTGTCTAGTTGATCTCTCTATTTGTGACAGTGGAGTATTGAGGTCCCACACTACTATTGTATTAGTGCTTATATGATTTTTCATGTCTGTTAGTATTTGTTTTATATAGTTGGGTGCACTAGTGTTTGGTGCATAGATATTTATGATTGTCATCTCTTCTTTTTGTATTGTTTCCTTTACAAGGATGTAGTGTCCTTCTTTGTCTCTTAATTAGTGTTGGTTTGAAATCCACTTGATCTGCAAGGAGGATAGCTACTCATGCTTTTCTTCAGGTTCCTGTTGCATTGAGTATTGTTTTTCACCCTTTAACTATCAGTCTCTGAGTTTCTTTTTGAATGAAGTGTGTTTCTTGTATGCAGCATATTGTTGGATCTTGCTTCTTGACCCATTCTACCAGTCTATTTCTTTTGATTGGTGAGTTGAGACCATTAACATTGATGGTTTTAACTGATATGTATTGACTTATCATTGTCATGACTTTTTCTTTTTGTTGGATTTGCCCCCTTTGCATTTAATTTCTTGTTGTGCCCAATGGATTAATTTTTCTGGGCTTCTTGGGGTTGTGATCCTCATTGTCTTTTCCTAGGATACTGTCTAAAAGTTTTTGGAATGCTGGTTTGGTATTCATGAAGTTCCTCAGGTGCTCTTTGTCATGAAAGTATCTTATGTCTCCATCAATTTTGAAAGATAGTTTTGCAGGGCACATCAGTCTGGGTTGGAGGTTGTTTTTCTTTAGGGCTTGGAATACATCACCCCAAGCTCTTCTTGCCTTGAGGGTTTGTGTTGAGAAGTCCTGTATTCTGATGGGCTTTCCTTTGTATGTGATTTGTTTCTTTTGCCTAACTGCTTGTAGAACTTTGTTCTTCTGTTGGGTTTCTGGAATGTTAACAATTATATGCCTATGTGTAGTTTTTTTTTTTTGATCAAGGCTATTTGGGGTCCTATATGCCTCAATTATCTGTATGTCAAGTTCTTTTCCCCTGCTTGGGAAGTTTTCTGCCATCACTTCTGTGAACAGTTTTGTTATGTCATCTGCACTCTCTCCTCTTTCTTCATTGGGTCCAATCAGTCTTATGTTATTCTTCTTGGCATCATCTAGCAGCTGCGGGATTGATTTCTCATGTTCCCTTACAATTTTGAAGCAATTTTTCTTTTCCTGGTCACTAATTGCAATCTTATCTTCTGCATCTGAAATTCTGTCCTCACATTGGCTCATTCTGCTGCGTAGACTTTCAATGGAGTTTTAATCTCCTGGAAATCTGTTTGCATCTGTTTTATGGATTCCATTTGTTTGCTATGTTGGGATTCCATCATGTTCCTGAGGTCCTCTCTAGATTTATTAATCATGTCTTGCACTATGGGCACAATCTCTGCTGTTACCTGAGAAATTATTTCTGATTTCATTTTTTCCAGATCCTCTTTTGTTGCCAGTTCAGGGAATCCAGGAGGTTGAGTATCAGAGTGTTCCTTCTCTGTTTCTCTTTGGGGGTGCTGTAGGTGATCTGGAAGTCTGTTTTTGAGACTTGTTTACATGTCTTCTCATTTCAATGGAGAGGGGTGCTGCTGGGCTCACCTTCTCTGTTCTGGGAGCAGCGATATGTCATCCCAGAAGCCTCCTCCCCTGTGCTAGCAGCGGTGGAATATTGACCTGGAAGCCTCCTCCTCTGTGCTGGGAGTGTTAGTACATTGGCCTGGAGGCCTATAAGCCATTATCTTAAACCTGTTTCATTTTAAATTCTGAATTGAAATATGGAATAACCAGTGTCTCTATAATACATCCTCACTTCAAAATTATTCATTAAAATGTAACTGGAAAAGTTTTAAAACATGCAAGCAATTCTAATTGCTCCTCAAAGATATGTACATATGTTATTGAAGTATTACAAACATAGCTGGGCATGGTGGCACACACCTGTAATCCCAGCACTTGGGAGGCTAAAGGCAGGAGAATCTCCACAAGTTCAAGGCTAATCTAGGCTACACAGTGAGCTCAAGGACGCCTGGCACTACAAAGCGGGACCCTGCCCCCCCCAAAAAAAATTATAAACAAAAGATAGGAATCAATACTAAATTGTAAATAATGTATATTTCAGAGGAGTGATGGTGGAAAAGCAGGTTGTGTCAGTAGGGAGACACCTTCACTGTACAATAAGCCTTCCATTTCTTAGGCTAGGTCATGATACATAAAGTCTTACTGATTCTTTATGGCTTTTTACATGTCAGAAATGTTACTGTTGCATAGACCTTTTCATGAGAAGTTATAAATACTTTGGGATCCATATGGGTAGTTGCTACCTGGTCATTCTCAACATTTGTTGACTTCCTGAACTATTAAACAAGTCAGAAAACCATTTTCTTCTGACAGTGACAGAACCACTGACAGTACTTACCTGTGTGACAGGAGCCAAGGACTTCACTTCAATCTAGATGTCACAAATGGGAGAGTGTCCCCCTTGCCTGTCCATGGGTTCCTTTGGGTGGGGTTCCTGATCATCATTGTTAATGCCTGTGGCATTACAAATGCAAGATGAAACACTATAGCTGTATAAATTTCCCTTTGAAGGGTAATGAGAGCAGGATAAAGGCAAATGTTAAATGAGCTCTGTTTTAATCTTGAAAAATTTAGAGCTCTGTGGTAGAGCAGAAGAGCTCTCAGTTTCTACCACCCTACCCATTTCCCACAGTGTTACTGTCTCCTTTCCTCCAGACAGAGGAAACTGTGACCTGCTTGCCATTCTCCTCCTGGGAAGGGAGCTTTCCCTAGGATGGTTAAGATGCTCTTCAGGGGCACATGTAGCTTCAGGGGCCAGGATCCTCACCTTGCCCATTGTCCTAAATTGGAATTAGGGATCAGTGTCTTCAGGGGTCCTCAAATTATCTGTCATTACCTGAGTGATTTCTTATTCTTTCCCATAGCTCTGTGATCATGAGTTTCAACTCTAGGAGAGGTTTCTAACTGTTCTCATAAATTGATTTAAGGATTATTGAAAGGTGGTCTAAAATGCTTATGTTACTCTTCTGTCAGTTATTGTGTTTGAATAGTAGACTAAGGTAGAACACTGGAAGATGTGGCACACACTAGGAATATATACTTGTTTATCTTTTCTCTGGGAATGTGAAGTCCTTTGAATGAAAATTTAAACGTTTTTATATCATTCACCAATGAGAAAATTAAAACATTGTATAGTGGCATATTTAGAAGCCAGAGCATGTTAGCAAACCTGAAAGCCTTTTTTGTACAAACCTTTCCTACATGAGCTCTTGTCCTTGTCACCTAAATACCTTTCAGCAAGCACAAGTTCAGTGTACCCAATTCACTTGGACCCCTGATTCTCTTCTATTCCTCTTTCCACCAGGCAGAAGATGGCAAAAGACATCAGACAGTATAGCCACACAAATGATAGCAGACACATTGTTAGTGTTGACAGGGACATGAGAGATCATGCACTGTGGTCAGTATTTTAAGTATTTTCACTGTAACTATTATTCCACCTTTAGGGAGGCATTCAGTCTCTACATCCCACGTCACACCCACCACTTCCTATGGTCTTACACTATATTGGATTCATATCTTTGGGAAACTCCTCTGGCCCTCCTAATAAGCATTTGTTTTTGTGACCTCTCCATTTCAGATATAGGAAAACTGAGGACATAAGGAGAAGGTGACTCCCTTTGCATCCTGTCGCAAAGGAGGCAGGTCTGAAACTCATAATTTTTCAAGGCTCTCTGTAGGTCATAGCCAGTTCCACTAGTGAAGAGCAGCCCTTAAAGAAGAAGGAGGGGAAAATATTTGTTTCCATCTCTTTCCCCTCTTTCCTCTTTCTACCCCTCACTATGGCAAGAAGCATGGGTTAGTAAGTTGCTCATACCTTTCCCCAGGTTTATTTCGGGTTTCACCTGGCCTTGTTTATATTTTAGATGACCACGAGGCAAGCAGTGTAAAAGAACTGATTTTTTGTGCTGAAATTTCCAATTCTGGCACCTGTGATATTTCTGAACAACGGAATCTGTGTTGCCCTTTAAAATCATTGAGTGATGAAGTTGCTCATCCAAGTAGATATAAGGCTGCAAAAGACAGCCTGGTGTTGTCACCTGGTGCAAAGGGCTGAAGAGCAGAAGGAGCAGGTGGTGACAGCAGCCGTACCTTTCACTGCAGTGCTGGGTCTGCTTCCTCTTATCCCTAATAGAGAACCCAGAAATTATATCCTGAAACTTACTTCCCCAGGAAGAAAAGGAAGGGGAGGGATAACTTTAAAAGAAGATACTCTGATATGGTATTAGACTGTAATTCATAGGGAAATTTATGCTTGAGATATGAATTTCTGAAAATAGAGTTATTTAAAGGAAAACACTGACACAGCCTTAATTATAGAGTAATAAATACCAATGGTATATTATCTTCTGATATTTCCTTACTCAGATATCAAAGCATGCAGCTGTTTTTGAAAACTGATAATCAAGTACAATATAAGTATATTACATCTTATACTTACAACACACCCTCCAACTAAGCAGCATCATGGAGCACTTAGCAGTGAGAAACAGAGCTGCTCATAGTAGAAACCTAACTAAACAAATTAGCTTTGAATTGTAACTTAAGAATCACAGTCAAAGCAAAATGTCTGTCCTTGCCAGGAAAGGCATTCCAAAGTCAGGGAGCACACCAAGTGAAAAGCCTTTCCTTCAGGATTATGGAGGCAGCTCTGAAAAGCCAGCATAACTTAACAATCCATCAGGAAAATATGGATCAGTAACTGTACAACTGAAGGATACATAAAAACTGTACAAAGGATTAATAGTGGAATGGGGAGGTAGAATGAATTTTATCGGAAAGTATTAAGCTCTTAGAAAGCTCCATTTATTGCCTTCAATCAAGGCAGCGGAAAGAGAGAGAAACATGGTCAAAGAAAAGTATGTGGACAGATGTGGGGGGTAGAAAGGAAATGAAGGTTAAACAAGGCCAATATGATTCAGAATAAAAGGGAGGGAGCGAAGTATAAGGAGCCAGCTGCAATTACTAAATGTTACATTAAGAAGAGCTGAAATGAAGAGGGGGAGTTCGGGGTATTTTACTAAGTGGATTAATGCGCTCTTCCTTGGTGTCTGAAGTTGCAGATTTTAATTTATTTTTTGCAGGGATTTGTTGTGAAACTCTTAATGGGGGGATAAATAGGGACAGTTATAAACACTTAGAAAGTAGAAAAAATATAATGCCTTCTGTCAATTGATTTACAATAAACAGGGTTTGAAGCTATGACAAGGTAGTCAAAAAATACGTAGTCCATGATAATAAGGAGAAATAAGAGGTATATTCAAAAAATAAGCAGACCCCCAAAATCCCACATACACGTGTGAAGCCAAAGACTGAATGATTTAGGAGCTAGTTTTATTGCCATTCTCCTTTCTCTGCCCGTTTGAAAACATAAATCATAACTCTGGCATTTAGAAGCCTAGTCATGAACATCATTTATTAATATAAACTAAACTCTGGGCTGCTCTTCGGTGGGTGGTAAAAACACAAACTAACAACAACTGGCCTAAATCAACTGCAACAGGATGATCCACTCAAACACAGGCAAGCTATAAGAAAAGAAAAACTCCTAATTTGCTCTTTTACATTATTTATGTTACTGAAGGATAAGGCCAAAAAGTGGAGCGAGTGTGCCTAAATCACAGAAGGGCTGGATGCCTTAAAGGAGATTTTTTGAAAGTTTCCCTAAATATGTACCCTAAAGAGGGGAGATGGATTGAAACCTTGTATAATTTACGCCTTTTCGTGAATCTGCTAATCTACTTCCTGGGAAGGTCAGAAAGAAGGAAACTCTGCCTTCAGCCGTTGAAGGAACCTAATTGTATTCTTACTGAGAATGTGCTGGGACTGTCATCTGGTTGGCAACCAGTCCACACATATATTGGTTCAGGCATTTGCCTGGCCAATATTAGGATCATTTAAATTGAAAATATGGATCATACGGTATTTAAGAATTACTGATATGCAGCTATTAATCTTGAAGGCAAGGAGAATTATTTGGGGTGTGGGCAAATCATTTAACTGGAACCACATGAAAAAGCACTTGGAAAAAATTTTTTCCAAAATGCTGTGAGGAAAATGGCATTGGTGGGGGAAAAAAACTACAAATAAAAAATGGAAACACAGTCTCTCTTGGGAAGAAGACTGGTAAAATCACTAAGTGGTGTAGCCTTATTGCCTTCAACCTGGTATATCATTGTATCTGCTGAAAGTAAACAGATTGCTAATAAAGAGACAAATACCTCCTTTTCTAAAGCTAACCCAGCAACCAGAGGGAGAAAATACAGAAGGGTGCTATGTGTGGTGGCTCTCAGGTGGGCTCTTTGATTTTAGGGTTCGCAGTAAGGGCAAGGAACTAGAGGTTTGTCATAGATGGCAGGCAGTCGGCGGGCTTTGGGGTCTGCATCTCTCCACTTCTATGCAGAATTCAGGACATCTTGGAGTTAAACCTGTGTCTTAAATTCCAGGGACAAGGTGGAAATCGTTTTGAGATCCTGATTAATTAAAAGGAAAGAAATCAAAGCAGGCAACTCTCCGTTTTCAATTGAATCAAAGAGTCATGGAGGGGAACGTGGTCTGGTTCTTGCAGCTATGTTCCGTGGCTTTCAGTTGGCTCGGCTTCTCCTCCACCCGCCTTTCTAATGCTGTGATACCAGGCCAATAAAATGGAATCTGCAAAATTGCAAAACAAAGTGTGTGTATGTGTGTGTTTGTATTTTACTGAAGATAATAAATTGCAACAATTTTGAAACTTAAAAATGTATGAGTAATGCAGTTTTAAAGAAGCAAAATGTGCTGGAGCAGAGTATTTATAGTCTCTTTTGTTAGAGGTTCTCCGGACCTCTGGGTGCATCAGCAAACTGTCCTCCTACACGAAGGAGCTTGCAGCTGCGATTTGGCCCCGGGCACCACTACCCAGAGTCACTGCCTAATGCATTTTACATTTACACCCATTATAAGGGAGAAGGGGGTGAGGAGGGGTCTCCCCACCTCTACACACCCTCAGCGATCTGTTTCCTTTTGTCGTGGCCATAGCTGACACGTGGAAAACGTGGTGTTCGGTTTTGTTTGCCTTTAATCTGTAATTAAGGATCCCTTGTCTGGGACTTGCTACCTCTTTTCTCCTTCCCTCCCGCTCCTCGGTCTTCCGCCTTCGGTCGCGTGCCGCAGGGCCCGGGACTGGCGTGATCTGCTGGCCCGGCCGGCCGGGGCGCTCGCCTGCCGGGGGCGCGCACCGGACACCCCAGCCTTGCTGGCCGCGAGCCCCCTAACAGCGAGTGCCTAGCATCGGAGCAGCTGCGCCCACGCTGCCCAGAGCAGGGGGAGCCAGCCAGAGGGGCTCCGGGCGGCCTCCCGTGCGCGCCTCGGGGTCGGGCCGGAGAGGGACCCGGGGTGGCCCGGCTGCCGCCATCGCTGTGCGCTCCTGCCCCCAGCTCTCGGCTCCTGGAGAGGAGCCCAAGCTCGGTCGACGATGTCACTCGCCGTCGACGATGTCACTCGCCCTCGACGCCTCGCTCGGTCCTGGTCCAAAACAGATGGGGACAGTTCTACACCTCTGCCAGCTCCAGGAAAGGAGAGAGGGACGCTGAGGTCAGAAGTCGTCGCGAACCTCGCTGGCTGCAGAGCCGAACGCGGAGGCTGCGGGGAGCAGGGGGCTCGGCGGCCGCGCTCACACGCGACCCACGCACCCTGGCACGCGCGTGCCGAGCTACCTGCAGACTCCCGCGCAGGGCGGGGCCCACGGGGCCCTGGCTCCCGCGGACGGGGTCGCTGGAGTAGAAGCGCAGCCCGCGGGGCAGAGCCTTCTCTCAGTGTCTGTTTCATTGATTTCGGTTCCTTGGGTCGACCAGGCTCCGTCCTCAGTCAATGAACAGGATGAAGGCGGGCTGAGCAAAACCAGCAGTACTGATTTGTACACCGTCCTCTCTCGACATCTTTTTTTTTTTATTTAAACTCCCGAAGAAGTGGAGATGGGCACTGAGACACTGTAGGCAGAGATTCTGACTATAAATTTTGAAACACTGCTCTCTGACTCTGGTATATCCAGTCGTGTGATTTGAGTCCCATGCCCAGGGTGCTTTCTTGTCCCACTTCCTGCCTGTATTTTGAATCACAAACTTTGTCTCTCCTCTTATCCAGGATCCTATTTCAGGACTGCTGAAGAGTACTTAAATGGAAGTTGACGGTAGACCATGTAAAAGCATTACATTGATATGTCACTCATTTGCTCTAACTTTTCGAAAAACTTAGGAAAATGTTCAATATTTTGAAACTTGATTCTTTTAAAACCTCCGCCGCATGAGTATTGTTATTTATCATTAAAGATTCAAACGAATGTACACATTTAGAACTGTAGGAGGAAATGCCCTCTGTCCCTGATTTCAGGAGTGCCTCTTTGCTTTCTATCCATGTCGGCTGTAGCATAATTCTCTCTTTTACACCAGTGGAGATTGTATGCAAAAGCGCTACACATCGGTGACCAAATACGAGATACATTAGCTTACGTTGTTGGTGACCGTCCCTGGCATGTTTCGCTCAAATGATTTGGAATATTCCTCAACCTGAAGGTTTAAAGGTATGGATGAGTGAGTTGGCTAAAATAGGAGAAGCCCAGGCCTGGAAGAAAGGGAAATGGGAGAGGGGGCCTACTAAGCCTGCACTTGGAAAGCTGAACAAGAATATAGGAGAAGTGCATTTAGAAGAAACTGTAAACAATGATAAGCAGGGCTTTCAAAAATCCTAAAACAGATTGAAATAGCTGATTTATTATTTATTCATCACTACACAACTCTGCAAATCTGAGACTAGTGTTTGGAAACCAAGTGTCTTCTATTTTGTACATCAAATCAGCAGATGAGCCTTCCTTCCAAACTGTGGCTCAAGGGTTAAAGCGTTAATTTTAGGAAAGAATCTCAGGAAATGACATTAAGATCTGATACATTTCCCTTTTTTTCTGGCAATAATATCCCCCAAAGGAAAAAAAATACATACTTATTGATATCGTGATAATGTTTCTCATTCTGAGTACAAGTGTCAGACTGATTCCTGTTTGTGTAAGTGTTTTTAAAACTGTGAGGACACTTTCGCTAGTATGAAAGCTGCTGAGCCAATGGAGGGGAACTTCTTTTAACTACATAATAGCAGGTTACATAGTAAACCAACACTGATGGTCAAATAGCCAATTATGGTATAAATATCCGTTGTTTACAGAGAGGTGTTAAATAAGCCTTTGGAGTACAAAGGATTAGGGCCGTCTAAGCTACAATTTGTTCCTCAACCCATTATGTGTTCCTTTAAAAAGGCCAGTGCCATTGTAGGTAATATGCACACTGAACATACTTCTCTATGTTGATTTTAGTTTGCTTTATTTCAATGCACACTGTTGTTTACTTTTTAAAATTTAAATAAATGTCAGCATTGTATAATTTCTATGTTAACAAAGCAGTGAGCAAAATCCCTTGTATGTTTATAAAATATTATTGTTTAATTCACATAGTTTAGAAATTCCAAATGTTGAGAATAGGAAGGAGGCCAAATACCATCTGTTTATAACTATGATGCATCGTAATATGTGTACTTTTAAAAGGAGTTTGGTCAATCATGCCACTATTTTATCTGCTCAGAATATGTTGAAGATTTAAAATGTAATTTACAGGATTACTTTTAGTGTGCTGCGTCCAACTGTGAGTTGTAAAGAAATCGCTCTCTTCTGTTTTTCTCAAATTAATCATGGAACAGCCCCCAATTAATGGAGGCTGTTAAATGTGTCGCTTTTTGCTTAGCTGCAGAATTCTTCTAACTTTGGCTCAGTCCACTTTCCTGATGCTGATAAAAACTCCAAGGACAAATGAAACAAAACATTCCTAGCTGTGTCTTTCTGCCAGGAGATAGTCACTTAGAATGGGAGGCAGGGTATGGTAGCTAATAATTAGCCAACATCAGCCCTCAGAAATTACCTGTGAAACACCCTTTGGTAGTGGGTTGAAAAACAACATTTGACACATCTGCTTTAAAATAGTACATTCTTGTCTCTGAGAGGTCTGATTTAACTTACCTTTTATTTCAAATGCATCTAATTGCATACCATGTAACAAAGGGAATGTGTTTACTTACAACAGATAAGCAGGTTTTTCTTTTTTCTTTTTCATAGTTACAAACTCAAGTTATTTAGTTAGGAAGTCTCCTTTTGCAAATAAAGAATCTCAACAACTAGGTCTTCAGGTCCTGGGAGCCATAATTTTGATGTCTAGCAGTGATTTTAGGGTTGCACACCTTCTCTCTTAAAAAGAAGGAACTGTTGGGCCAGGGATTTAGCTCAGTGGTTCTGGTGCCGGCCTTGCAAGCACAAGGTCCTGAGTTCGATCCCCGGTACCAAAAAAAAAAAAAAAATAGAAGGAACTATAGATAAATGCAGGTATCCTGAAAGAAGTTTGAAAATGTGGAATAAAACATTTATTAGCAAATGATGGTTTGATTGATTTTTAGTAAAGTAGAATCAATAAAAAGCTACATTTTAAAATATTTTTATAGATGAACACATGTAGACATATGAAAACAAACTCCCAATAAACTGGGTATGTTCTAAATATTTTCCTTCTCAGCAGAATATTTGAGGAAAAAATGGTGATGTATAAGTTCTTGAACATTTTAGTTTCTTAGCAATTCCATCTAAAATTATAACAACCTATATTATTTACTTGCACATAATCAAGAATATCAAGAGTACCTTTAATATGTAATCAAACTGACTGATACAACCTCTATTCATCTAATTTTTATATTTTAAAAGTCTATCTGTTTTCTTTCTGGTCAGATTTTTCCCACCAGAAAATGAATCCATTGGGTCTTTACAGTATAGAAATATGCTTAAGCTTGTTTTTCTTAGCACAATAAAAAGAAAATGCTGGCCTCCCTTTCCCTCCATAATTACTCAAGTGTACAAAGAAGAGAGAGCATATACAAAAGAAGAAGTGTGAGGAATAAACAGAAAAGAAAAGAATATAGTGTGGAGGGGAGAAGGAAGCTAGAAAAGAAAATAGAACTGAAGAGATTTGACTTACAAAGCTGTCCAGATTATTTTAAGAGGTCATGACATGGTCATTATAAGCATCATCATTTCCAAATAAAACCTTGATTGATGCATTGAGATATTAAACAGCTGAGGCAAACTCTTAAGTGAATCTTGTTTACATACACAGACCTGTTTTCCATTCAAATACAGCATTGTTTAGTGGAACTTGTACAAGGTGGGAGACAGATACGAAGCACTGGAAGCATTCTCTGCATTTAAGGAATTTACAATTCAGAAACAAGCCACAGATACATAAAATGATTATGATGGTGTATGATACACTATAATATGTTACCTACCGCAAGGGTAAAAATTATGATGATTTTTAAGTTAAAATTATTTGGACATGCTTTTTTTCTGAGTACTTTGGCTGACAGTTAATTCCTAAGAAAGTTAAATAAGCCTGAAAATGAATCACCCCTTCGGAGCTCCCCAAGTGTGATGAATTATGGTATATTTGTAATTGGGGTTGAAATTGGCATGGAGGTGTGCTTATCTGGGTCCCTTTAGAGCCAAAGTAGAGGCACAGCAGTGACTTGCCATCTACATACAAGTCATTGCTACAGCCATGTTATCTCGACAGCCAAATCACTATATAAAATAACTTTAATAAGTTATTATAGAGCCTTGAGTACATCCATATAAAAACCATTATTGAGTGGACGTTTATAGGTATCATTAAAATTGAGGAAAAGATTAAAGAGAAGAATTAAAAATCAGAAAAATATGTAGGAAGCTATTTGCTTTTTTCAATTAATCTAAAGCATGCCAGAAGCATTGCTCTATCTTGCTTTTTATGAAGAATAACTGACCAAAAGAAAAGTCAGTTAAGGACTGCAAATAAACAAACAATAAAAGCAACAACAACAAAAATATTGCTTTTTTAGGAGAGGATACAGAAAGTAATAAACTCACCCATTTTAAAAATTAAGAAGGAAAGACATAAAATTTAATACACACAATAAATAATAAATATTCCTCAGTTTCATATGATGGCTAATTAAGAGAAAAGCCTATGTGGAAAATTCAGAGAGATGAATATAACAAGGTAATTAACTATTCTCTCCTTTAGCCTTAAAGGAGAGACAGTAGGATAAGATTTCTTTTAAGTTAAGTCCTGCAGCAACCTCAGAGATCAAATCTGCCTCTACAAAAAAATAAAAGAAACCCTAATAGCTCTCCACCTCAGGTGCGGGTCTTCTTGCTAGCTCCATTCTGAGACCCAAAGTGTCATTCTCGGGATTTTTCGCTCATGGATGAAATCCTTCCTATCAGAGATGAACCATAGCGGTCCTTGACTTGTTGTCTTGGATTTTCTACTGTCTGAATCCACTATCTGGTACCCATCCTATTACACTCTGGTCACTGTTTATATTGTTAGATGTAATTTTTTATTGTCATTTGATTAGTCTTTATAATACCTTTGTGAAACGGATAAACCCTAGCTTTACTTGGTATATCCATACAATGCACTAAGATCCAGCCATGAAAAAGAAATGAAGTGATGCTATAGGGTAGAAAATGGCTGAATCTTGGAACTATCATGCTATGTAAAATAAGCCACAACAAAATGACAAGCATTGTGCCATTACAGTTATAGGAGATACAGTATCTAGAGAAATAAAGTTCAAGGAGACAGCAGAGTAGAGGTTACCATTCACTGGGGGGAATTTTTTTAATAGGTACAGAATTTCTGTTTGAATCAGACACAGAAGGTTAAAAACACATAGTTTCTTTTATATGAGAATCTCAAAGTGTAAATAATTAAAAGAGCAAAATAAAAGATGATAGGAAACAGGAAGATAGACTATAGGGAGATGGGAAGGGAGTCTGGGAATCGGGGACATGGATGGGAGTGGAAGAAGTAAAAGGATGGAGATGTGAGAGATCCATATATATTTTTCAATTCCCCATGATGAGTGTATTTACTATGTATCAAACATATACTAATTCAAAGGAGAAAACTAATGAATATTTTAACTAAAAAATAAAGATGTAAACCATAAAGTTAAAAAAAAGAATTTCTGTTCGAGATGATGAAAAACGTAAAAGTTAATAGTGGTGACTGATGGGTTGTGCCACATGCCACTGTACTTAACACCACTGAACTATGAACTTAAAAAGGGTTACAGTGGTGAAGTGTATGTATATTTTGCCATAATAAAAACTATATTTTTAAAAGACAAAAAAATCTTAGCTTGGGGGCCGGGGATTTAGCTCAGTGGTTCCGTCGCCTGCCCTGCAAGCACAAGAACCCGAGTTCGATCCCCAGTACCAAAAAAAAAATCTTAGCTTTAGTCCCAACCTTCAGAGGAAGCAGCTTGAAACCATACTTCTAGTAGTAGTAATTTCAGAACTGGGACTAGATGTGCAATCCAATCACATGATTCTCAGGCTCCCCCTTTCCCTTAGACTAGATTTCACGCTTTGTTCTCCATGTGAATTGTGGGCATAGGAATAAATTCTAGTTAGTCTTTGTGTTTGGGAGAGAGGAGGAGCGGAACTCGGAGAAGCATAAGGAAGAAAAATCAACGAAAAAATTTCTTCAAGTGTTTGTGCCATGGGGGAAGGGTTGTATACTTATGTCATGTAAAGGAAAAACAAATTTGAAGATATCATAGTGTTTGTGCTCTAAAGGATAGAAATCTGAAGTAGATAATTTATCATCAGAGCTCCTTAATGAGTTCTCAGATGTGCATGCATAGACCACAAGTTGGATTTTGAGTAGAGGATGAAGAGATGCTCTGCTTACAAAATTAGTAGAAATTTGAGGAGACTGTAAAAAAATAGTAGAAAGAAAAATCCTCACAGAATGGAGGGATATCAACTAAGATTAAGATAATATATTCAGCAACAAATTCTCTGATACATATATGTGGATAAA
>NW_004624732.1:43603268-43624720 GCF_000247695.1 Heterocephalus glaber | reverse complement strand
AAAAAAAAAAAAAATGAACTCAATTGGTTCCCGAGGGCTGGTTGTAACTAAGTCAATATAGCTGAGATCTGGATGTTTACCTGGGTACATGCTATAGATAACAGAGGCAGATGAATCTCCCATTAATCTGATTAACCCAAGTTGTTTGTATGTCAGGCCAGTCATAACTTGAGGGTCCACTGCATAGTCTATTTGTTGGATGGGTGTATTACACTCCATGTTGTAGCTTGTCCTCCATCTGTAACTCCAAACTTCCATTGAAAATTCCACCACAAAAAACTGGCTTGACTTAGTTCCACCTGTGAGTAATGAAGGCAAGGAGAAGGTGTGCAAAGGTGACCAAGCATGAAGCATGACTTGAAGACATCATTTTTGGAAAGTAGGAAATAAGGACAGGAGAGATTGAAGAGAAATAGAAGCTCTCTGAGACAAATACTAAGAAACAAGGGACCCATAATAAGGAAGTCTTGGGAAAAATCAGACAGCTGATTGTTGATGTTGTCAATACTTCATATTTTTGAATGTTCAACATCTATCTACCCTTCTATCAGAATCTCAACCTTATTTGAGGAATTCATTCTTACTTACTGAATATAATCAGATCTGAACTTGGAATAAAGGGACAAAAAGACAAAATTGCCATCTGACCTGGAGTAGCCCAACCAGACTGTTTTCCCCAAGGTAGCTCTTGGGGTCTGCCTCTTATCCTGCACAGCTCCCGGGGTTCCTACCAAACCCAAGCTCTGAAGCTCAGCCTCTCTCTGTTCTGTGCTTCATCCGTTAGGATTCTGTCATGTACTAAAGCCACAAACCCCTGGTGCAACTGACTTGCTCATAAAGAAAATCTCTATTTCAGATAGTCAGAAGTATAGTGAGGATGGTTATATCTTTTTATCCTACCAACCTCACATTAACTTCTCTTTAGCTGGCTCCTTTGGTCACAAGAGGACTTCAGCAATCCTGCCATCACATCTTCATTATATCCTTCTCTTTGGACACAGGAGAAGAAATTTGGTTTTTTTTACTCATGTGTCTTTCTACAGTCAAGGAAAGAGTTTGCTAGAAGCTCATAGGGAGAATTCCCCCAAATAACTCATTGCATCATCTGTGCACAAACCGGGGATGGTTTTTACAGATTAAAACCTGAGCCTGAGCTATATAGGTGAAGAATGAATAGATCACAATCAAAATTAGGATGTAGTTTACAAAGATAAAAGAGAAAAATAGCTGTTTAGTAGCAACCTCTATGCAGCTTCTTCCAAAAAATGCATTTATATCCATGCTGTCAAATTCGGTCTCTGTTGCCTTTGAACAAAGATTTCTAGTTAATATATTTTATTCTAATGAATTCTGGGATTACTTAAATTTTAAAAAGCTTTTGACAGATAAATAAGTTACTTTTTTCTTTAAAGTTCTTTTTTTATTTTTTAATATATGTGAAGGAATTTCTTAAGTCTTAGAAATGTATTTTTTACCCTTATAGGCATGAAACACTTTATTAATCATGATTTAGAATTTCCTAGTGATAGTCATGTGTAGTGGTACATGCCTGTAATCTCAGCTATTTAGAAGGCTGAAGTAAGGGAGCAATTTAGTGAGATCTTCCCTTAAAAAAAAAAAAAAAAATTAAGACCTTGGAATGTAGCTCAGTGGTAAAGATTTGACTAGCAGGTATAAGGCCCTGGGTTCAATTCCCAGTATTGCATGAAAAAAAATTTTAATAATAGTTTTTCAAATGTGTTTAATGCCTTACTTTTCTGTTTATTCTTGCATTACATTTTTGTTAATTCAGTAATGCATTTAGTCATAATTTTCATCTTTGTTTATTTAAAATTGCTATTAGGTTACAACCTGCCTGACATATGAACAACTTGGGTTACAACCGGAAATTTAGTTTTAACTTAGGACCAAAGTGTTGAGTTACAACCTGAATGCTTGCCACTTGTGCTTCCAGATGGTCTCAGATACAGATTTAACCCTTAAAGAGCTCTGGAAGGAACATTACATATCCTTTCCTGTGTGGGGTTAATTGAGAAATCCTGGGCCACGTCTTTCTAAGGACACTGAGATCTGCCTGTATACACAAGACTTTGAAGGCTGTGTAGAGGAGCCCAAGCCTTCAGTTGACCAACTTGAGATGCAACCAGCCCTTGCAAACAAATTGAGTTCATAAGTCAAGTGTCCACTATATCTAACATGTATATGGGAGGCATTGTATTAGTAAGAAAATATTAAATAACATTTGTATTGCTTCAAACTAAGGCACATGTTTTTTACTTGGTAACATGGTTAAAAGGGGAGCCGTGGGGCAAACATGGAGAACACATGGGTGTGCCCAGCCCTGGCTTTACTAAAGAGTTTCTCCCACTTTGTAGGCATGGCCTCTCTATTCCTTGGATTCTGAGGTAAGCCTTGTTTAACAGACAAAAGTCTTTTGGGGATTAGAGATAAGAACAGGGAAAGAATGGAGAGGGAGCAAAAGTTCAAAGGGTTCAGTTCGGGGAGGAGGTTATCTTGGCGGGAATGGAATTTGGAGACAGACGTAAAGGAGCAGAAGCAGCTGCTGTGTGTGAACCCTTTGTGGGGTGAGGGTGAGGGTTAAGGATAGTGGTGGATGCTGGGGTCTGCATGGTATTCAAGAAAATAAAGGAAGAACTTGAGTTATTTTGAAATTAGTTTTGATTGCCGTGCTGTTGTGGGAATGTATTCGTAAACATGATATTGTTCATGGGAGTTATTACTTTGTAGTGTCCAGAGGCGCTATTTGATTGCAAGTGACAGAAATTAACTCACACTAATCAAGCATAAAATTCGGCTCATGTGTTGAAAGGTTCTAGGACGTCATTTTGAGCACTGAGAAGATTCAATGCTCTAGCATTATCCCCTCAGACCCGCTCTCCATTCCCCTCCCTTGGCTCTTCTCTGGATGGATTTCTTTCCCTAGAAGGCTCCCCTATCCCAGGAATGAGCATTAAACACACATGTCTTCAGCCCATTTTATTTTTATTTATTTTGAGCCAGCATCTAACTAAGTTGCCCGAGCTGGCCTTGAACTTGCAATTATCCTGCCTCAGCCTCCTGAGATTACAGAAATGTGCCACCGTGCCCAGTTTAGAAGACTATCTTGATGGGGTGGGAAACATGACTCATGTACTTTGTATGCTCCTTACTGGCTCAGAAGAAAGAAGCTCTGATCCACATTAGACCCTGGAGAAAGGACACGTATTCATGTTCCTTAGATTACTTTCCTACACTAGTGGCAGGGAGGCAGGGAAACCCAGGAAGGCATCATCTCAAATGATCATTCTAGGGTTAATTTGGTTGGATCATTCAATCCATATTAGAAAAAACTGCAGCTCTCAGGCATAGGAATAAAGCACGGTATACTTAACACTGTATCTCTTCTTAAGTAAGTCTCTTCTTAGTTGTATTATTTGTATTACTATCACCATATGGGGTTGAATTTTAAAGTTAGATCTCTAATTGTCTTTTCAAATGTTTTCCAAATGGCTACACATCAAGGTAACTTTGGAGCAGGGATTTAGCTCAGTGGTTCTGCTGCCTGCTCAGCGAGCGCAAGGTCCTCAGTTCAATCCCCAGTACCAAAAAAAAAAAGGAATCAAGGTAACTTTGATATGAAAGTCAGTGGATATGCAAAAACAAAAATAAAAACCAGTAGAAACAGAGCTATAAAATAAAGTTATGGTAAGTAAAGCATACATTCATGGCTGGAGAAATTAAAGACTTAATGTCATATAGAAACACCTGAGTCCTTGCAGACCTCCTAAGAAGAGAAGATACTCACCAGAAGATAAACTAGTGTTTACTTTTGTTATTGAAACACTAAAGAATGACCTGTCATGTCCTAGACAGCACAGTTTAAGACATTAGAAACTGATTGTAGAATTTCCAAGACTGAGAAGTTAGTCCTACCATTCCATGACCTGTGGACTGTGATTCAGGTATCAAGTATCTGTTAAAAACTACTTGTTAATTTCTATAAGAAAATTTTCATTTTCAAAGATGGGAATCAGTTATGGGGGGAAAATGTCTTGAATTTAACAAAATGTGGGAGTGAAAATAGAACCCTAGTATTCTTTTCTGCCTACCTAATAATTACACAGCTAGTACTGAAGGTGTCAAAAGGGTTGAGGTTATAAACCCTGGTTGCTTAAAGTACTGGTCACTAGAATGATGTACATAAATGTTGGTGGTTAAAAGTGGCTCCGAAAGTACTTCAAGCTGTGACTAAGAGGATATGCTAATAATGTGAAAGAAAATGATATATCCTTGTATATATAAACATATTGGAATAATCTATTATAAAAGTCTAGAAATTTGTGTACATAGTTTACTACAGTTATGGTAGATTGAATTATGGTTCCAAATTTCTCCTATTATGTAATTATACATTTACATATGGTCGTTTATACTTTGTAGTACCTTCCACCTCTGGAAACAGTACTTTCCTCAGCCTGTTGGTATTGAGCTTGGCCATGGATGAATGTCAGTTGACCGACCAATGGAATTGTGTGGAAATCACAGTGTGCCCTGTCCAAGATGAAAGCCTTAATAGACATTGCTTGTTCTCTCTTCCTAAACCTTTTTCATCCACCATGATAATATATGGCCTGGGTAGCCTCTATTCCATGGAAAATGTGGAAATGCAGGAAGCAGACCTGAACCAAGCTTGTAGCCTGGAGCCCAGAGTTCAAAAATGAATTGCAGCAAATCACAGAATCCCATGAGGAGAAATAAATGCTTATTGTTTTAAGCCACTGACTTTTGGGGTGGTTTTTTATGCAACATTATAATAAGAGTAGCTAAGAAATAGAGTAGTATTTTTTCCCTCTGCTTACAAATGTTCTGAAATTGATGATGCATCTAAGAATTCACAACATTGTAGGACTGAGGAATTTCAGTAATTACATAGTTAATCATTTAATTAGACCTATGAGAAGTAGTACAAAAGGATGCAGAAAACACCAAATGCGGAGCACTAACCTAATCTGAGAGTCAGGAAATGTGTCTCTGAGGAAGTGACATTGATGCTGAGACCTAGCCTTTGGCTAAGAGAAGTGATGGAGGGGGGAGAGCCCTCCACGTGAAGGCAACAGCTAAGTCACCAGGCAAGAAGGGGAATCCCTAGGTGTAGAAAACTATCTGGAAAGCAGAATAGAAACTAGCAAGTGCCCAGAAGAGAGGTTCAGTTTATCACAGTGTGACAGGATGAAGTTTGTCTCCCATAAGATTTATACACGGAGGTCGTGACCACCAGTACCTTGGAATGTGACCTTGAAAATCTGGCCTTTAAAGGGTAAAATGAGTCAGATGTGTGGGCCCTAGTCCAAATGTGTCTGGTATCCTAATAAGAAGAGGAAATTAGGACACAGATAAACACAGTAAAAAAAGACACAGGAAGGGCACAGCCATTTAAAAGACAAGGAGCGAACCATCACAAGAGAGCATCCCTGAGAATACCTTAATCTCAGACTTCCAGCCCTCATCACTGTAAGAAAAGTAAATCCCTGCTATCTATCTAAGGTGCCCGTTATGGCAGTCTAGCAAACCAATGCACATACAGGGTCCAGGTCCAAGGGTAGCTGTTCAATACAACTCACTCCAGGCCCCATATGATCCCTCCAGATGAAGTCTATTGGAGGTGAGCTCACCATTCAAAATTACAAAGCACGCGAGGAACATTTCACCTAGAGAGATCTAGGAAAGTGCCGAACAGCAGAACATGCCCCAAGGAATTTCATATAGTAGAGCTATCCATGAGCTATCCATGAAAGACTAAGATGTGTAAGTTTAAAATGAATCAAATTTTAAAAGAGAAACTTTAAAAAAGTTTAAACATACTAATAGATGTGAAAAGAATTAATTAGAATGAGAAATATGAAATATAACTGAAAGTTAAATATAATTTATGGCTTTCAGTGCATAGTAATACACTTGGAAGGAATTCATGAACTAGGAAATAGATCTGGGGTTATAAAGACATACATATATATATATATATATCTTATGCCATGTATACACGTACAACATGTACATATAATAAGCATATGTAATTTCTCTATGAATACATACACATGTATGCAAATATATACACTAGGAGAGGTAAAAATAAAGATGCTCCTTAGGATACAAATCACATAAGCTTTCAGCAGTGGGAATGAAGAAACATTACCTATTAAAACAGATTAACTATAAAGAAGTTATAATAAGATTGACAACAGACTTTTTCATAGTAACATAATAGACAAAATAAAATACTGTAATAGCTGCAAAATGTTGAAAGAAAATATGTGTAAATCAATAATTTTATATCATATAAATTTTATAGATAGAGATAGAGATTTATATCATATCCTATGCCTATGTCATTCAAGAATTGGATCAAATACAAGTATTTCTTTCTAGATAAAGATTGAGAAGGTTTGATAGAATTTTGGAAAAAATCTAAATGAAAAGTTCTTCAATAGAAATAAATGGAATCTAGACCAGAATGATGTATTGGGAGTGAGAGTGACAAAATATAATGGTATGTATGTAGGTAAAGCTAGCTAAGCATTCCTGAATCAAAATAACTGGAATCTTTCTTGACTTTATTTATTTTGAGGGGAAGATGGCAAACTTATGTAACTCAACAGCACAAGTAGTGTTTTATTTCCTAAATTGTATAGTGGACAGAAGCTATGAATGTACTACTCTTTTCTTTCTTTTGCTATTAAATATGCCATAAGAATTTCAGGAATAAATTTATTACTTTTTTTAAAAGGAAGATGAATATGAAAGTCTGAGAATAGTAACATAGAAGACAAGTGGCAACTGGCCAGACTTTGAATGTCTTTATACCTTTATATTGTTTAGAAGGAAGGTAAATATATTCATTACCCCTAGACTTTATGAAACAAGAGCAAAAGAACAAAAATATAATATGTAATTTCAAATAATAGATATTTTTAAAAAATTGGTTGGCCCCCCAGAAGGAGGAAAACAGAAGGATGGTAAATAGATTCTCAAAAGAGACAGATGAAATAATTCCAAATGTATAAGACAGTGTAATAATATTAGCAACATAAAATTGTCACTAAAAGAGATATTGAAAGACTGAATGTTAAATATTTAGGCAAATGATATTTACTGAAATGCCTGGAAACTTTAAGACCATATAAATTTTGGAAGTAAAGTTCTAGGAAAAGGAACACTAGGCAAATACTGAGGAAAAAAAAAGAATCAAAAACACTGGTGTTGTTATATTACTGTAAAAAATAGGCTTTAAAACAAAATCCATTATAATAAAGTAAGAAATAAATCACCTGGAAAATGCAACAGTTATCAATCTGTGTGCACCAAATAATGTACAAAGTGAATAAGGCAGAAATTAGGCAAGTTGCAAGCGAAAATGAACAGGTTTACAATCAGAGTGGCAAATTTTCAATGCTTTCTCTAAGTAATTGGTAGATCAAATAGACAAAATCTTAGCAAGACTACAGAAGAGTTGAACAACCCAAATTACAAGTTTGAAATGGTGGATATTTATATTGAGCCTTGAACTCAACAGTTTGAGAATATGAAATTTTCCCAGCACATTTGGAGCATTCAACAAATTGGCCACTGGTTAATTTTAGGTGGTATCTTGACTGGATCAAAGGATACTGGGACAGCTGGTAAACAATTATTTCTGCATATGTATGTGAGGTGATTATGGAGAAATCAGCATTTGAATCAGGGGGCTGAGTAAGGAAGCTCTGTCCTCCTGCAGCATAGAGAGGCACCATCCAATCAGCTGAGAGCCTAAATGGCACACGAAGGCAGAGGAAAAGCAAATTCTTTCTCTGTTAAAGAGCTGGGACAAATAGTTGCCTCTTCATCCAGCTTTTTTGGAATTTGTGATCATTTCAAAATTTAAAAAAAAAACAACCAATAGTAAAACAAAGAAATAGATTACATAGTTTAAACAGTATTCAGTGGTAGATTATAGTCTTCATTTCCTATGATTAACAAAAAAAGATAAAAATAAGTGAATTAATAAAGAGTCAATAGGGGCCGGGGATTTAGCTCAGTGGTTCCGGCGCCTGCCTCGCAAGCGCAAGGGCCCGAGTTCGAGCCCCAGTACCCCCCCCCAAAAAAGAAGAAGAAAGAGTCAATATATTAAGGGCAAAAACACCAATAACTTGACTCTAAGAAAATAAGTACAAAAGAAAATTAAATGATCAAGCAACAAAATTAATGAAGTTGAAGACACAAAAATTAGAGAATAGTAATCTTTGCTCACCTTAGAACAGTAGTTGGGGCTTTCTGTCTTATGTGGTGAGGCAATGGACCATACTGCAGAGAGAGAGAAAAGGAATCAGTTTTTAGAATTTTAAATCTCAAAGCCCTGAACATTTATATATCAAACAGGGGGTCCTAAAGAACTCAAAACAGAACATGAATAACATGAGCAAAGGGTGGGGAGGAGTATATGAAAAGCTAGCTAATATTCCCTACCCCATATTAAATTAAGATCTCAGGGGTGGTGAATCTATGGCACATGTCCTGCAGTGGGCTGTTTGTATCATTGAAAGCTCTAAAAGGTTCACCATCACTACCATAGACTAAAGAAAGGGAAAACAGGACAATATAGCCAGAAGAAAAGCACAGAACTTGGATGTTGATGGTGCATCTGTGAAGGGACTTTGTGCCTTGATCCCCTCACACCTGAGCTGGGAGAATGCCCACAGGGCAAGAGAATACGGGAGCAGAGAACTCTGTGGTCTTGTATCCTGGAGGAAGCTAAGGAGGCCTCCAGCCTCACAGATCCTGTTGTGCCCACTAGGGCACAGAAGCAGCAGGCCACAGATGGTCACTGTGTTCTGACATCCCCATGACCCTCTGAATAAGCCCTGTAGTTGCCAAAGGCCAAAAAAGGTGGGAGATATTTAGCCTAACATGCCTCACATTGGGCATCGAAAGGTTAAGGTTAGGGTAAATTTAGAGTGATGAATAAGGACTAGATAGAATGGGGATATAGCACAAATTTGAATGAGTTGACAGTCCAGTACTAGAATGAGCAACACATCTATCAGTGGAGGTCAATGTGAGCAGATGATGGCTCCCACCTGGCCCCCTCATTCCTTTGTAAATCACGTTAGCATAGTTTCAAAAGTATCCCATTGTTCTTTATACATTATTGGATGGACAAATGGGTGGATTGGTGAATGGGCGGATGAGTGAGTGGGTAGATGGGTGGGTGGATGGCAAGTGAATGAATAGCACAAGAACATCAATTTGCAAACTACCCTCCTGCATGCATGCCCATCCTCACTCTGCTTTCCGTGATCAACAGCTACTAAGAATGAGAGAATAGGTTCTTATATCATTTTCTTCTAAATCTGAGATAGCCCTGCATTTAGCAGATAAGAAAGTGGCTTTGCGAAACAGTACATAAGAAAGGAGCATCATCAGGAATTTCAGAAACTGAGAAGAGTTTAAAAAAAGATATGACTCCCAAGTTTGCTTGTTTACTAAGGAAAATAAAAAGCATTTGAATTATTTTCTGCCCTGTTTGGAATTTTCTCTTTTTATCTTCGCCTTCCCAGGTTTTTATTTGTGTATTTAGCGAGATTTTAGTGGAAGCAAATTTGTAATTCTAAAGCAGTCTACAACTGTACACTCATACAGCATAACCAAACCACAGTTTTATGCAGATTTTTCTCTGTCTTAGAGTCTGTAGTTCTTAAAAGAAAGTGTGGATGCAGTGATGTGTCACAACTGCTATTAGAGAAGTCCAAGCGAGAAGAGTCCAACATGGTGATCAACCTTGACAGTGTTCACGTACAGTGTGACTATATTGTAATACTATTTGATGCAATCGTCTGTTTGATCAGTTTCAAGAGAGGAACATCACCTCACTTCAAACAATATGATACAGTCTCATTGTATGGAATTATGGCTGCTGTCAATCAGCATATGGCATAATCCTTAAAGTGCCGTCTTTGGGGAATGTCATAAAAATGATTGCAACACTTGCATTAATTAGTAAGTTTTTGCACTAAAATGAAGCAAAACCTGTTAAGACGATTTATCTGCGATATATCTCCGTTCATTTTTGTTATCACAGAAACGCGTATATAACCTATATGTTCATGAACTCAGATGATTAGCTCAACTTGTTAGAGTAGCCATGCTAATAAAAATAATATCCTGAGTATCAGCCCCTCTGTATGGATAGGTGAGCTACACTCTATATTATTTTGTTTCATGATGCCTCAGTATACACCCACCTTTATTTAACTATCTTATCAAAGTGATGGGTAGGTGGAAAATAAGGGAAAATATTAAATTACTACTAAATCTGTTGTCTTGACAAAACAAACTCAAAATTTAAGCTCAACAAATGACAATAAATGGCATGTGGATGTATTTAAATATGATTGATACAGAAGCAGAGTCTTTGGAATGTTTTTAATTTCATTTTGCCAAGGTTAAGAGACACATCATTTTGAAGGAATAAGAATTATATTTTTTGTTTGTTTTTCACATTAGTTATGAAATATTTTTCCTTTTGTTTAAAGTTGTATTTTTTAGTATTTCATTATAGTGTTTGCCATAGGTTTGGCTGTCATCACTTAGTAATACTGATATTTCCCAAAATATCCATCATTTGAAAGATTACTGGCTTGATATGATACATACTAATTTGGCCCAAGATTTCACACACTTTTTTTCCCAAACTGTCTTAATACCTGCAGAATCAACTGTGTGTGTCAGCAGTGTGCTGAGATTACAGGTGTGTGCCACCATAACCGGCCTAAATAATTTATTTAAACTGGGTGTAGTGGCACACTTCTGTAATCCCAGCACTCAGCAGGCTGAGGCAGAGGCATTGCCGTGAGTTGAGGCCAGCCTGCACCTCATAGTGAGTTCAAGGCCAGCCTGAACTACATAGTGAGAACTTGTTTAAATACATAAATATCTCACAGGGTATACCGCTGGAAAACGTCAAATACCAAACTGACTCTACTCTCTGCTAGTCAACTGGGTTGTTTAACAGCAGTAGATACTAGGTTAAATTCACTTAAGAGATATCAAATATACATAAATACATTTTATTTATGTATTTATACATACATATTCAAAATAAAAAGTGTTTGATTACTGACTGTTATAAATATTTTCCATTACTGTTCTCTTCTATGAATATGGATAAATGTATAAGTAATAAAATGGTCTATAAATTATATATGGTCCTGTTTTGATATTCATTCTTCAAATAATCACAGGTCCCAATAATAAGACAACCTACTTCTAAATTTCTTTTGAAGGCTCTGGTTGGATTGTCAACAATTTTACCACAAAGATTAAAATTCAGCAAGCTGCTAATAAGATGTGGTGATGTGAGAATCTGTAAAACAATACAGATGTATTTAAGAATATTGCATTAGCAGGACCGGGGATTTAGTTCAGTGGTGCTGCCGCCTGCTTTGCAAGTGAAAGGCCCAGAGTTCGATCCCTGGTGCCAAGAAAAAAAAAAAAGAATATTGCATTAGCAGAATGAATAAAAACCATTTTATATTTCCATAGTCCCAACATGTCAATGTGCCACAATTTTGCATTAGACATAAAAAATGGAATCTTTATACTTCAAAGCGTTACAGTCCTAACCAAATGAGTAAATACTGGTCAACATCTCTTGCCCATGAAAGATGGTAGGATCTTTGTGGGATCTTCACGGAGAATTAACATGTTTCTTTGTGGAATTAATCAACCTTTCCACAAAACCTGCCAATGTTATGAAACCTTCTCTATTTTGAAAAACATGGAAGCCATAGTGTAAAGATGTCTATGCTATTAAACTATTTTAATAGTCATTACAAAGGAGCTATAGGGAACTACAAGTATGTTCATTATGAGTTAGTAGTTGCATTAGTTGTCCATTGCTGTCTAACAACACAACATTTAGTGGCTTAAACAATAAACTTTTATTGCCCTACGGTTTCCATGGTTATGGAATTGGGGCACAGCTTAACAGAGTACTCTATTTAGGGTCTCTTGAAAGGTTACAATCCAGATGCCAGCTGGTAGCACAGTCATGTCAAGGTTCACTTGAGGGCTGGGGATGGAGTCCAGTGGTAGAGTGCTTTGCAAAAGGCCCTGGGTTAGATTCCACACACCACACATACACACACACACACACACACACACACACACACACACAAGTCCAACTGAGGCAGGACCTCCTTCCAACTTCAGATCTTCATTGTGGGTAGGTTTTAGTTCCTCACTAGAGGAAGAGAGACTCATTTCCTTGCTGCTTGTTGGTCAAAAGTTTTTCAATCAATTTTTTTTGCCATTTGGGACCCTCCAACATGGGAACCTGGTTCATCAAAGTCAACATGAGACTTTGATTGTAAGACCTAAGTTATAGCCCTTTATGGCCTAACCATGGAAATAGCATTCAATAACTTTGGTCACAGTCTATTTATTAGAAGCAAATCACTAGGTGCAGGCCACATGCATGGGGGAGGAAATTGCACAAGGTCATGCATATGAGGTGGTAGGAACATTGAGGGTCACCTCAAACATCTGCCTTAAACACCACAGCAGAATTTACTTTATTTATAAAGGGAGCAAAGGCAACCAGAAAAGTGGAAAGGAGAATTCCAGGAGAAGAATGGAGAGAGAGGAATTCTTTAAGAAAAGACACAATAATCCAGTGATATGAGACCCTGTTCTCAAGATTTTAGAAAGGGTTCGAGATGTAACTCAGTGCAAAGGCCCCGGGCTCAAACCCCAATACAAAAAAAAAAAAAAAAAATGGATTTATCTGAAAGGCCCTTAAATTATCTAGAATTTTAAAAAATAATGAAAAGAGCAAGACTTTTTTCCTTATTAGATTAACAATGATTTTTTAAATGAATTACATCCAGTTTAGGTTACAGGGAAAATGGCTTGTGCACAGTTGGTGGGAGTATAAATTGGCACAACTTGTTTGGAAGCAATTTAACAAAATACTTCAACATTTTAAGTCCATTTCATGTCTAGGAATTTATGCCAAGAAAATAAATTTGAACTTGCAAAGATGTTAAAAGATGTTTATTAAGGCACTGTTTACAAGAATAAAAAAATTAATGCAACCTAAATATCTGTTAATCGAATTAAATACATTATGAAATACACAAAATAAAGGCTACTGTAGGCAGGTAAAGGGAAACATTTGTACCATGGGCAGGTATAAGCAATATATCATAAATTTTTAAAGTTTATTCATACATTCATTCCAAATTTGTTTTTAAAAATATCAACCCTGTATTTGAATAAATAAGCAAAAGAACTTACATTTACACATCCCCAAATCATCAAAATTGTTTTTCTCTAATAGGGAAAGTATTGTGAGATATTTTAATATTTTACAATGAGCACTGTCAACCTAAAAGGCAAGTCAATGCACATCAACTGTGAAAACAGAATTTATTCAAGTCAAAGTGAAATGGCCACCCGGGACAATGCACATTCTCGTGCCTGGAGTAAGTGCTGTACAATGATGTGCAAGGGAACTAGTTTTATAAGAAGGAGAAGGAAGAGGAGGAGGACTGGAAGAGAGGGAGGTGAAGAGGAGGAAAAGGAGGAAGAGGAAGAAGAGCAGGTGGCAGAGAAGGGGAGGAAGAAGAGGAAAAAGGGGACCAGCTGAAGAAGGAAGAAAAAGAACAAAGGCAAAGGGTGACAGTGGACTGGTTTTTACTTCGTGTTAATCAACAGGAATAGCACACGTCACTGATTTTTCACTCACTTCGTGTTTTCCAGTCCAAGTTAGAATTGTGATGTGCAGGGAGAGGCATTCTCCAAGTTTTGTACTGTTCCAGTTGTGTCAGAACATTTATAAGGAACTAAGTTGAAGTTAGAGGCCAAGTTAGCCAGATATTGAGCCTTTAGGGTCCAGGAGGCCATGACTGCTGTCCTACAGCCCATGTCTGTCAGACGTTTCTTTTATTTATGTCTTCAGCATGTAGTGTTTAACAGAAAAGAGCAGTTTTCATTTTCAAAAAATACTAAATGTGAATTTTTGTCCTTTACCTTTTGGACACCGAAGAAAAGTTAACATACAATGATGTGTTTCATTTTATTCATCAGTTTTTTACTCATTAGTTCAGTTAGTATTTATTAAGCACCTGTAGAATATCTAGCACTATAGTTTTCACTGAAGAAACAATCTAATTGGTTTTGGTTTTTTTGGGGGGGTTTTTTTGGTACTGGGGATCGAACTTGGGTCCTTGTGCTTGCGCAGCAGGCAGTGAAACCACTGAGCTAAATCCCCGGCCCTTGAAGAAACAATCTAAATGAGATAATCTCTGACTCTAATGAAAAAGACAGGTAAATTTTTTAATGAAATGAAATGTATACATGCTCTCTTAAATGTAAGATAAGAGGGCTGGTGCAGAGAAAAATCAACTTAAAATTACGGAACAATCTATGACTATACGTTATCTTTGCAAATGTTTCATCTACCATAAAATTATAAATATCCTGAGACTGATTCTATAACACACTTTCAAAAAATAATTTCTTAGGGTCCAGAACCTTGTCAACGGTGGCAAAATTTAAAAAATACATTCAAGGTAGTCATTGGTGGCATGATGGTTTTCAAACCTATGGGATTTAGGGCCGGGGATTTAGCTCAGTGGTTTCTTCGCCTGCTGCGCAAGCGCAAGGACCCGAGTTCAATCCCTGGTACCAAAAAAAAACAAACAAAAAACAATCCTATGGGATTTAAAGCTTACTTGCAAATTCTAGAATATGCTGTGGTAAACTGGAATGAATTTAAAAGCTAAAAAAACATTAAACAAGTAAGTAAGTCTTCAGGCACAGTAAATTCTTAGTGTATACAAAAATATCCACACTATGCAAGATAACCCAGTGCTATAGTCCCCAGTGAGCACTGGATTCAGTGTGAGTACCCTGTTTATATCATAATAACACCTCATGTAGAAACTTTATTTGTCTGAGCACATATGACACATATATAAAATATATACCTAAATATACTTACTTAGTGGATGCTCATACATACAAATCCAGGAGACAAATACTGAGTAATCATTGAACCTTTCATCACTAACTTGAAGTTCTTTACTTAACACCAATAAGAAATTGGATGATAGAGCACCTACCTGAGTCACCTTTCTATCAGGACAGCCATCAACAGAAGCTAGTTAAAGCTGGAAGCATCTGATGGCACACCTGTGAAGACTGAGGAGCCGGCTCAGGAGTTTTAGCTGAGAATATGCATGGATGCGGAATTGTCACAAACATATTTTTGTCTGTTTGCTTTCTGCAGACAGTTAGTTGGTGTCTTTGTTCATATTTTTCAAGTGACTGGTGGTACTTGTGGGGGAGACTCATTGGGGCAATTTCCTCAGGAAGTACTTGCCCCTTTCCCAAAGGTTTTTATGCCTTATCCACAGAGATTTATGTCACCTGCCACTCTCCATTTTCATTTTCCTGTAATCAGTCTGATGACACACAGAGAAGGAAAGAAATGGAATGAGATTAGTAAAAGAAGAGTAAAGAACACAAAAGCAGAAGAAGATAAAAAATTGAATAAGGATAAAAGTACCAATTTCTCCATCTATTCATATAAAAACTTCAAGGCATTTGCTGTCAGTAAGGACCACATGGGAAGGGAGTTCTTTGAGATGAATCCAGCTGTGTGTGATTTAAGCTCCGTTGATATTCTGCACTCTGGGAGACTGGTAGGGATTTAGTGTTCAGTTGGAAAGTCTCTAGGCTTGAATCAGGAGCAACAGGCTCTGTTCCAAGCTTCCTGTAACTGGCTGCACAACTGACAGCAGTGAATGTATTACTAACTTGCTGTGGTAGCCCTGTCTGCTGAAGAGATACAGTAAAGTGGAACCTGCCCACCTCATATGCCTAATGGGAAGATGTAAGAAACACTGAGTACACGTAAGTGCTCTGAGAGATTCAGAACAAATGCAAAATGTAGACACTAGAACCAAATAAAGTGTACCTCCCAAATGAACTATGAATGAATATCTTCAGCTAATAAAAATATTTGACTAGGGGGCGGGGATTTAGCTCAGTGGTTTCGCCGCCTGCTGCGCAAGCTCAAGGACCGGAGTTCGATCCCCGGTACCAAAAAAAAAAAAAAAAAATGACTTCCCAAGAAATAGACTGGCACTTATTATAAAAATTACATTAAAATTAGTGTGCTCATTAATTATTTTCTAATTAGTATCAAACCTTTATTATTTTAACGAGGACGGGGAATTACAAGATAAAAAAGAGCTAACCAATAGACTGCTGACTACATATCAAGTTTAATTTTAAGTTATTTTTAGAAGTACCTACCTTAGGAGTGATGCATATTGTTCCTTCTTTTTTCAGAAAATGATTCTACATGTTGTTTAAAAAAAATGAAGTCTGGCATGTGTAACAAGAAATGAGCACATCTTCTAAATGGGCTGGATGCTGGAGTGTAAGTTCTATTCTCTCACACAGTAATGTAACTGGATTGTTCTTTAAATTAAGTGAATTTGTATGTCCGCTTTCTCTTAATGGAATCAGTTTTGATATACTCTTTGTTCGTGCTGTCACAGCTTCAGTGTAAGGGTTCTTTGTATTAACTTTTTAAAGTTACATTACAAAGAGGTTTTAAGATTTCCCAACAGGCTTTTATTTAACCAAAGCTTTTGATCTCAAACCTGCTGGGGCCTAGTGAAATCCTCACCAATTCTCCAGTAACTCTTCACTATTGGAATTTGAAAAGACCCACCTGGAGGATTTAACTCCCTGTATGGTTTCAGCCATCCTTCAGATCGCTCTATTCAAGCAGACAGGAGGGGTTCTAGTGTACCCTTTGTGATCTCTGAGCAGCCTAAGGTGTCCTTTGCAGAAGTTGTACTCTCGAGGAAATAAAAATCAGGAGGACACAGACCTATATACCTTATTTCCTGCTATCTTCAGTTAAAGGGGGATTACAGGGGGTCTGCCTAACATCTTTTGCTCCCTAAATACCTTTTGGACATGGGAACTCAATGAAAGAACTTTTCATTGCATCCATTACCCTACTGAGTGCATAACAAATTAGATTTAAAAGGCTACTTTCCCCCTGCAGATATTTCCATCATTTTCTTTAAAATTTCAATTTAGTGTCTAGTGACAAACTCTTCTATAATGTACTTTAAGACTCTATAATGCAAATCATGTTAACTGAACATTATTTCCAAAGAATTAGGCTTATGTTATTACAGGCAAATTGTAGTTTAAAAGATCAGGTAGAGAAAGAAGTAGAGAATTGATTTGTTTAAAGGATATTAAATATAAAATTGTATAAGGCAAATGTCATTCTAGATAACTTAAAAAAAATATAAACATGTATCGTTACATGTATATAAACATGTATTATATATTTATCCCCCAATTTCCATTTTTATAAAAATTTTGGAGCTGAATTTTACAAACACTAATGCCATAAACCAACTTATTTTGAAAAGGGGTAACTTAATTCTACAAAAATTCTCAATTGTAATATTTAATATTTTTATTTATTTTATTTAACAACTCCAATGTGCAGAGACTTTGGAACATGAAAACAACAGCAAGCATAAAAAGTAAAGAACACAAAACATGTTGCTGGGGGTCCACTGTAGACCTATGGACCACTTTGTGTATTTATCTTCCCGTTGCTAATGATGCAAAAACTCTCCATCATTAAAACAATTAGGGGGAAACTATATTGATAAATAGAGACTGACATATTCCTATATTACTGTCATTGTGCGAGATGTTATTACCTCTGACAAAGCCTCAAATTAGCTTTATATCAAAGAACTAGAAAGAAATATCTAAGTACTTCCAGAAGTAGTAAAATGTTTGCCATTCAGGGCTCACTGCTTTTCTCAGGCACGTGCTGTCACGAGGCACACACTGTCTATGACTAGACGTTAACAGCTTGTGTTACGAGGATGGCTTTGCCCCTTTGGGCTCTCACATGGCTACAGAGGAGCAGCCTTGAACAGTCTCACTTCAGAAACATAATACTTCCAGTTTATATATAAGGAAAAATGTTACCATATTTATAACATATGGAATAATTATTCTGTATCTTGATTTATTAATTTCCATAAACATTTGTGAAACATCTGATTTTTTTATGAGTATCTTCTGAGCAGAAGATAATTTTTTGCACCTTACAATAACTGACTCTATGAAGGTAAGATGCTCTGAATGTTTTCTCTGGTGAAAGTGGTCTCAGGGGCTTGCAGAACTATGAGTGGTGAGAAATACGAAAGCACAATTTTTGAATTTTGTGTATAATATAAATGGTACTTAAGATGTATTGTGTTAGAGCAATTCTTTGTTTCTTTGTACAAAAAAATATTTTTTAGGTGTCGGCAAAAGTTTTCCTGAAGGAAGTATTTCTCATAGTTCCAAATTTGTTGTCATCACTCTTACTCATAGTGTACATATTTATAATTTGGGGGATGTAACCCTGTAATATTTATCAGTTTAAGAATATTATAATTTTTGGATAAAATTTATGTTTACAATTTAGCTTCTAGAACCTTTCATAAAGTTGGAATCTCACACAGAAGTATGTTCATTAGAGCAGTATGTGTAAGAATGAAAAACTGTGATCATCCTCAAGGGAGAGAAGGATCAAGAAATAGAGGGAGGGATAAGAGATGAAAAAAGGGAGTTGGGATGTGTTACCTACATGTACTTACTCCACACAAAGAATGTAAACATTAAACACTGCAAACATGTCCAAAAAAGAAAAGGAAGGAAATCAAGGCATGGGTGTATGGAGGAGAGAGAGAGGGAAAGGGGGTGAAAAAGAGGAATTACGATGTTTCATGTACATGTACCAACTTCCCACAATGACTGTAAACATTATGTATTATACACATGTACTAATAAACTAGAAAAAATCGTGATCAATCTAAATGCCTAAAAAATTGGATTGTTAATAAGACACTAACCACCCATGGTAATAGCACTACTATCTTGCTTTCATGCTTGCCAAATGCTAATCAGCAACTCCTTAATCCATTTAATGTAGATGTTATTAAAATCACATCTTAGGGATGTAGAAAGTAAAGCACAGAGAGAATTACTGATGGTGGGTCTTGGATTCAAACCCAACAAAATTCTTTGCCACTGAAGCTCGTGAATTTAACCCCTATACTACTCTGTCTCTATGTATTAAAAGAATGATACAGTTTTAAATATCATGAAATGGAAAATATGTCTAAGAACTATTAAATACACTGTAATTTACAAAAGAAGTCACAAAGAGGAGTTATAGTATTTTGTCATTTTGTTCAAAATTATATACATATATATTTGAAAACCTGGAGAGAAAATTCTGAAGGATTATTTACCAGGTTGTTTACTTCAGAGTTTCTGAATTTCTATTTTACATATTTCTATAATATTTAGCTATTTAAAAAATATGCATGATCAAAAAGAGCTCTTTAAAATATCGATATATAATTTTATCAACCTATGCAGCATTATTTTCAGAATCCCATGTCCTGGCAGTCAATTTCACCTTTTTTAAAAGCAGAAACAAATTAAATCAGATAGAATTTTCATACTATAGATCTTAATTATCAGGGTCTGTTTGAGGGGAAAATAGTGTTCTATAATAAATGACAGTTTTTTCATACAAAAGGGAAATTTTCAATTGATTTGTCTTTTAGCTACTAAACAAAAGCATACATATTGAGTTACACCTATTTTATTTCACATTTCCTATATTAGGACACAAAGGTTTATTCTTTCAAAGGTTTTTTTGAGAGTCTCATAACCTTTCTAATACATAAAAATATTTATCATACTTGTGTTTATAAACCGTTTACATGGGCAGATATTGCACTTCAGCTTCCTAGGGAGAGAAAAATTTGTGCATTTTATTCTAACATTAAAAATTATATTTAATACACTAAACAATGAGTTGGGACTGGCTGTAGCCCTACTGCTTGCATTTTGGCACTGAAAAGAATAAACCATAATGGATCATGCTTTCCAAATCCCAATCCAAAGTTTTGCTTGCAGATGCTGTATTATTTTAAAAAGTAATAGAGAATATTTCCTGTAATCAAGGGTGAGTCAAGGAAAATGGCATTGAAGGGAATATATCAGCCAAACAGAAAAACCTGACCCAACACCAAGCTTGTTGTCAGGATCACAGCTGCCCTATCAACCAATGAGACTGGAAGGGAAGCAGCCAGGAAGTCAGTTGCTGATGCTGGAAGAAACCTGTTCCAGAGCCACTGGCAATTGGCCCTTCAGCTGCTGTACAAGCCCGTTGGGCCCAGAGGTGTTGGATCTGGTTTTGGACCACAGCAGGGGAGTGAAGTGAAGTACAACCAATATTGTCAACAGCAAGCTTGTCAAGTTAGTGCTGTTAATATATTCATGGGAAGACATATTATTCTGCTTTGGGAGTTCTGGAGGAAAGGAGGGCCCCAGGGAATGCACCGAGTAACTCTGCAAGCACAATTTACCTCTCCCATAGAAACTCACGATGGTGCTTCCATTTTCTCTGGCCTTTAGATTCCAGTAGGAAGTGTTTCTTAGTTGTTAAGTAAGGTCTTGCAAAATGTGAGGAGAGATGTAAATACCAACAATAAGCGGAAGATGTAGTTAGAAGGGACATGATACTCAGAGTTTAAAAAGAAGATAGAATTTTAATTCTGGCATTATTAATGCAGAGCCGTCATGTTCTTTTCCTTCAATAGAGAAAATAAGTGACCCACAATGGAAAATAAATGACCCTTTCTGTGATTAGCAACTCACTGTGTTTGTTTAGTGTCAAGAATGTGGCTAGTAAACTAATGAAAATGTATAATCATAGACTACCTCCCCAAACAAAAGCACAGTAACAGAGAAAGCATGTCTGGGCCAAGCTCTTGAATGACATCTCTGCAGCTCAGGGGCAGGGGCCCAGCAGAGAATTCAACCACCTGGAGCAGGCATTTCATAAATGTTGGAAAGTGAGTGCAGCTCATTGAGAAGTGAGGTTGCCTGTGCATCTGTGAACCTTGCAGAATAGTCAAGCAGTTGTGTGGGCACCAGGCTTCTATTACTGTGCTCTCACTTTGGTGCTGAGACTTGGTAATGCTTTAGGATCATTTCCCTTACTGATAAACTAGCTGGTCCTCTGTAGTACCTGCTATGCGATCCTGAACTAGTATGTTCTCAATAAGTGTTTGCTGAGCACACAGGAGGTGAGCCCCTCCCAGGGCACAAGAGGGGGCTTCCAGGCCACCATACCACCCTCACCAGCACACAGGATGTGAGCCAGTGAGCTGCAGGGGGCGCCAGCAACACACTCCACCCTTGTCAAAATGAGAAGACACATAAACAAGTCTCAAAAACAGACTTCCAGATCACCTACAGCAACCCCAAAGGGAAATGAGATGGAACACTCTGATACT
>NW_004624732.1:43513815-43599795 GCF_000247695.1 Heterocephalus glaber | reverse complement strand
TAAGAACCAAGATACTCATGTGATGGTAGAGGATCCCAATGATGAATGTAACTGTATTGTATACCTAATATGTACCAATAAACTTAATGGGGGAAAAAATAAGTGCTTGCTAATTTCAATGATTATTGGGAATTGGGAGACATCTGGGGAAGTATGAAAGACATTATATGGCCCACCACTTGTTTATTCATGACTTGTTGTCTCCCTTTTATTTTTTACTTTTATAATTTTACTGAGGCATGATTGAAAAACGGGACTTTATATACGTTTAGGGTATGCGATGCAATGTTTTGATATATGTAAACATTGTGAAATGCTTATCATAATAAATCTAATTAGCATATCTCTCACCTCACACACTTACCTTTTCATTTATTTTCTTATTTTTATTTTTAATTTATGTTTTGGTACTGGGGTTCAAACTCGGGTCCTTGCTCTTGAGAGGCAGGCACTGGAACCACTAAGCTAAATCCCGGCCCAAACTTTTTATTTTGAAAAGGTAAAACAGTGGGTGAAAAGAGTTAACATCTACTTTCATCCAATTTTAAATATACAATATATTATTAACAATGAGCACACTGCCCATTAGGTCTCTAGCATTTATATTATAACTGAAAGTTTGTACCCTGTGAACATTATCTCCTCCTTTTTATCTTTAGTCCTTAGCTTTTAGTTGAAGATACAGAAGGTATAAGGCAAACACAAATGAAATACAATGGAAATATATGAGTGTATACATAAATAAAAAATTATCACACTCATACACATAAAGAGAAACATTCATAGTGACCAGAGTTTAACTTTCCAACATGTTTCTGGTGGAAGAGATGAATAAAATTTATGGTAATAGCTGGCATTCATTAAAATACTTACTATTGATCAAGCTCAATGTTAATTGCTTTAGAGTTTAGATATATTGATTATCTCATTCAACTTTCACTGCACCCTTAAAGTAGGTAATATTTTTTCCATTTTACAGATATGACAACTATGGCTCACATTGTTAAAATACTTGTCTAAGGTTATTAGAGAGGTAAGCCAGAAAAATCCAATTCAGTTGCTCTGTGGAAGAACATACAATATTATGGCTTGGGATCCTGGAACATTGTTCAGCTTAATCACAACTGCACATTTAGAACTCAGTTGAGAACTGGACTATCACTAGGATGAGTGAACCTATAAAGACCATGCTATCATTCTGTCTCCTCAAAAGCCACCTTCCCCTCCCTGCCTTCTTCCCGTGTGGCTGCCTCTGTCTCTGAAGCTCCTTCCCTCAGGCCGCACATTCTCAGGCCTTGACGCCAGCCCAGTGATCAGGATCACTGTGCCCCTGTGAAGTTTTTGTTTCTAGGTCAGTGCAGAGACCCAGGCTCTCACAGGAGATAACAGCTAATCTCAGGCTGAATGATGTGGCCAGCTAGAAAGGCTGACTTTGTACCTTGGCTAGGCCAAGGTACCTAGTTTCGCTAAAGCACCAGTCTACGAGTTGCCTGTGATTGTTTTTCAGATGTGATGAACATTTAAGTCAGTAGGTTTTGAGTAAAGCAAAGAACCTTTATAATATGGGGAGGTCTCAGCCAGTCAGTTGAAGGACAGATAGCCTGAGGTTTCCTAAGTAAGTCAGAATTCAGCCTGTAGATTGTGTGCATGCTCAACATGTGCTATCAATTCTTTTTTCCATCCTCCTTCCTCAGCCTGCAAGAACGCTGGCATTACAGGCATGCACCACCATCTCCAGCTCCCTGAGTCTCCATCCTATGGTCTGCCCAGCTGATTTCAGACTTGCTAGACAATACTGTAAGCCAATTCCTTAAAACCTGTCTGTCTGTCTCTGTCTGTTTGTCACCCTCTCTTCATACACACACACACACACACACACACACACAAATTCACGCGCACTGTTGTTTTTGTTTCTCTGGAGAACTCTGACTAATAGCAGGCTCATGAAGATGGTGACCTTTGATTTTTTTTAAATAAGCATTATATTCAATATAATGAAAAGCAGTAAGAATGGAAACCAAGCAGTTGATATGAGAAATGAGTGGCAAGGCTAAGAATACCTCAAATCAATAAACATGAGATTACTTTGAGTTTGCACATGGCATATCAGACAGTCAATCACAAACAAGAAAAGTTCCGTTGTGTTTAAAGCTAGTGCTTCTAGTGAGAGAAAAACTAGCAGGACAGCTTAGTAGAAGTTCAGTTAGTGAGAGGGATAGGAAACACTTTTTAGTCAGCATATACTGGAGTGGGGCTCTTTTAAGTACCTGATTTCACTTATCATAATGCCTTGCCTTGCCACACCCTGACTTTTAAGCTCATGAAAGTTGCCAGTGGTTTCTCAGAAAGCAAATGCTGGAATTTCTTCTTGGCTATGGCTACCCCAGAAAAAGTCATTCTTGGGCTTCATGAGTGCACCGGGCTGGCCTCCTCCAGAGCTGCTGAGCGTGTTACCCTTGGGTGTAGACAGCCACCTTGGCTTTACGCTTCCTCACCCCTTTTTAAGTTTCAGCCTCAACATTCTCTGTAGCAACTCTGCCTGCTCATTCCCAGACTGAATCAGGACAGCTTATGATAGCTTTCTAAGCTCACAGCAGTTTTCAAGTCATTGCCAATGTGATTATGTGTTTGTGAGCAATTATTTCTTTCCTCTGGTCTTCCATACCAGGGTGTAAGCTGCATGAGGACAGGAACTGCGTCTATTTTGTTCCACACTGTAAGTCCAGAGCCCACTGTGCCAGTCTGAGCATGGCAGTGACTCAAAAGTGTATGTTGAATAATTAATTTAAATTAATTTGAAGCCAAATATGAGGCAGAAGCTTATGCTTTTTGTCACTGTGTCATACATGTTTCTGGCTTTTTGAAAATCAATAGGTGAGCACCTGACCTCTTGGCTTGGTCCCTGCTCCCATTCAAGCAGTTCTGAAAAAAGAAGCCCATTCTTTAAACAGCACCTCAGTGGGTTTTTGTACTAAACAAAGAGCTTATCCTCTTTAAGATCAAAACTTAGAATGATATCTGGCTTTTCTCAACCTCTGCTTTAGCCCAGCAGACCAAGTTTTAAAACATATATACAAAATGTGTGGCAGTGAGTTTTCTTGACGCAGAGTAAAAGTTTTGTTTGCTTGTTTGTATTTATTTCTTTATTTATTTTTGAGACAGGCTCTCACTATGCAGTGCAGACTGGCCTCAAACTCACCATGTAGCCCGGGCTGGCCATGTGCTTGTGGTCCTCCTGCCTCAGCCTCCCCAGTGCTGGGATTACGGGTATGTGCTGGTACTCTTGGCCCATAATAAAGGTTTTTTTTTTAATATTAAAGTATTAAAGCAGACACTTCAAATATCTTTGAATAAATAATGATTAGTTCAAAAGCAATCAGAAACATGCAACTACATATATAAAATATTGTTAATGAAACTTGGCAAAAATACTAGTTGAATCTGTATTTTTAAGGCATTCCAGCTGAATGTATATGTGCTGCCAAAGGGAGCACTAGTCTAGCTAAATGTATCAAAACTCCAGTACTATGTGTTTATTGATTATAAATGTTGTATAGGTCTATTTATTATGTCAAATTGGAAACAATATCTTCAGACTATTCAACCTATGACTGTATCTCAGTGGCATGGATTTAAATGCCTCCATTCTCCTGGTGCGTTGGTGCTCCAGTGAAACCACAAAGCCAAAAATCGAAGTGCATAAAATCCAAAAGACCACATCTTCTACAATTTTTGTTTGCCCTGCCCACTTACTAAAGTGCTTCTCAGATCTTGGAAGGTGTAATCACCAGCTGTTTCAGCACAGTGAAGCATCTGCTTCAAACTTACCAGGTAACCTTGAACAGTACATACATTCATAGTTCAGCTTTAGTTTTATACAGTCAATATCTTGCTATTCATATATATATACACACACACACACACACATTTTAAGGAACAAATTTAAAGCATTTTAGATGCTATACAATTCTTTTATTTATCATTTTTTAAAATTCATGTTTATTGGTACATTTCAGGCATACAATATGATGACATTCATCATTGAGAATTTGTACTTTTACATGATGTATCTTGGTTGTTATTTTTTCCCCATCCTCCTGCCCTCCCTTCAACCCCTCCACCCCTCCCTATTTACAAAGACTTTGTTTCTAGTTTTTCCTTCTCTTATATTTATTCCTTTCCCTTCTTTCCTTTCCCCTACCCCTCCCACTTCCCCTTCCCCTTTGGGCCTTATCTTCCTATTCGCTATAAAATTCTTATGGAATTTAAAATTTGACTTTAGTTTTCTAAACTCATATTTCAGTTTGTCCAGTCTAATGATTCACACCTAATGCTAAATGTGGGCTCTGTACACACACAGTTAAACCTTAACAGACAATTCTGTATCAGTTAGGAATGTGCACAATTCCAAGCTACAGAAAAGCTGAAAATATGACTTAAACAATTGCAAGTTACAGAAAAACTGGAAATAGGAAATATTAAACAAATAAAGTTTTCCTTATCTCCCCTGACAAGATGTCTAGAGGTAGGGAGCTAGGGGCATTGGGTCAGCAGTTCAGCGTTAGGACAGATGTCAATAAAAGTTGTCTTGGTCCTTTCTTCAGCCATATTGCTTCATGGTTACAAGACAGTTGATAGGCTGTGAACATCAAGAAGGCAGAAGATTTCCCAGAAAACTGCATTAGTCTTTCAACCATGTCTCACTGGCTAGATCTGTGTCACATGGCTATTCCTAGTCTCAAGGGAAGCAGGGAACTGCTGAGATGGGCTTGTTCTTTACCTTTAATTATAGGTGAATTGGATGTAAAATTCTAAATTGACAGTTGTTTTCCACAGCACTTTGAGATATTATTCTATTTCCTACTTGTTCTGTTTTTGTTGATGAAGATTCTGACTATCCTCCACAGTTGTTTTGTTAGTTCCAATGTCTACCATTCTGACCACAAATTTGCTCTATTGTTGAAGCAGGAAATTTTATTCTTTCTTTCAGACACAGCTATTTACTTATTTTTTGTTATATTACATCATGAATATCCATAAGTTAGCAGAGCAAAAATGGTTTTTATGGGCTGGGAGGTAGCTTAGTGGCACAGCACCTGCCTGGCAAGTGCAAGGCCCTGAGTTTGATTCCCTGTACCCCCAAAATGGTTTTTATTAGTTCAGCTTCCCATGTTGCTAGAGACAAGAAGCCTTCTATAATTTGTATTGATTAATTTTATCAAAACACTATTAAAAGATTGCAACATTCTTACAATTCTTGTGGTTTGTATGTGATTTTAGGAACAGAAACCTCATGTTGGACTCAAACCTACAGCTAATGTATATCACAACACTTCCATATTGTGTTTTGGTGACTTGATTCTATACATTATGCTCATGGCATAAAGAATAGAAGAAATAATTTATATATATTTATATCAGTCCCTTATGTAAAATGATGATATCAGGATTTTCTCTACAATATTAGATATTCTCTATAGTGTATAGGATATTAATTATTTCCATTCTTTGAGATCCCCAATCATCAACACCTTACCTTCTCTACTGTTGTTATAATTCTCCAAAAAATGAAAAAAGATGAAGATAATGAAATAATCCGGGAGAAGCCAAAAAAGAAAAAAGATTAAGTAATAAATTGACTAATGGTAAGGAATTAAAAAAAGATTAAAGGAAAAAGAAACTGATAGAAAACTCTCAGGAAAGAACATGAATAAGGGAGCTTACGGGTCAATGCAGAGAAGGGAGTGGGAGGTGCTGGATGTTAAACTATAAAGTCTTGGGGTTGAAGAAGAAAATGAAAGAGCAAGCATCATCTTCTGCCTAGTGTATGCTGCACACATTCTTGGTCACTTTTTGTGCTTATTACCTATGAAGCCCCAACAAATGTGTGAACTGGGAGTGATTTTTATGTTTGGTAAATCAGTTAAATCACAGAAGTTAAATAACTCATCAGAGATCTAAAGAGTTAGTAAAAACCAGAGCCACAGATCACACCCCCATTTGTGTGTTTTAACCAAAAACTGAGGCAACATTGGAAAGGTCTCCCTGCACCTTCTGGGTGGGGCAGAAGCTAGATGCCCTGTTCCTTTCTTCTATTCTTTGCCAGCTATTTACATCTTTGATGAGTGGAGGACAAAGGAAAATGCACAGAAGAGAAGCCTGACAAGGCGGAGAAGGGAGGATGATTCATTTATAAGCCCTTTGTCCTGGGGAACCACGACAGGCCTCCTAGGAGGAAAATCTGTGTCTTTGGAAGCCACCTGTGCTGTGAAGAAAGCGTCAGCCAGCAGCTAGAGGGGACCGAAGTGTGGAGACATTTCAGACCTGCCCACCTCAGCAAGCTACAGAAAATATATCGTGAGAGTTCTTCAGATTTTCTCCCTCCTCTTCATTCACGAGATTATATGCTTCCTGTTCAATGCTACCAGTTGAGGCCAAGGCTCTCTCTAGAGCAGAGAAATAGCCAGCCAGTGTTTCTTGGGCCTCTCAGAATGCACAGGATTCTGTGCCATTCCTATTAAGGCTCCAAACAACTTAGAGTTTTGTGTTATTAACAGATCAAACAAACAAAAACCAAAAGCAAGAAGACTAGCATTCAACAGAAATTTTAAGAATTAAATGAGGATGATTTTTCCACTCAGGACACTGAATAGCAAGTCCCCATGTTGCAAAGAGGGGGTTGAAAGTTGTGTCGGATATGTGGCAAGGCAAATTCACCTTGTCATCAAAGTTCAAAAACATCAGGACTCTTTCATTTTTTAAGAAAATATTTTTACAAGTTTTTTGCTACTTTTTAAAAATCACTATTTCCATTGTGCAGTTTTTGTCCTCAGAGATGGAAATAAAGAGCTGTCCTAATTTTCTAATTCTAGTTCAGTGTTATCTCGGATCATCTCTTGATAAAACCATCATTTAAAATTGTCCATTCTAATTAGAGACAAGTCTGGGGCTTTTAATCAAGAGGAGTGTTTAGAAATGAATATTTAGAGCCTGTTAAATATTTCAGCCAGTTGGTGAACCTTAAATCTACAATTGCTACATTGTCCAAGCTTTTGAACTCCCTTTCCCTTTTAAAGTTACCTAGGTTAAAAATTAAGCCTTTACGGTGAAGGGCACCTGTATTTGCTCACTCTATTCTGTAGCTATGCTGAAATGCTTTACAGCTGTCTAAATTAGCATAATTAAATCCACATCAATTAAAACCCTCAATCACCTCTCTCCCCTTCACATGTAGATGATGACATTTGTCTAAGGTGGGAAGTAACAAAGGAACTTTTTAACAGTTGAAGACCCGGCTGAAAGGGAGGGTAATAGGATTGATCCATTGTCCCGGGTTTACCTTAACACTGCCAGAAGTGGGCAATGAGAGTTGTTTGGCCCAAGAAACAGGCAGTTTGCATTTCAATGCTGCTGGCCATTAGAGATGTGCATTTTATAATAATCCTCTCCTTCCCTTTCTCTTTATCCACCGGTAATGAGGGTAAACAAATCACCATTATGACTTTGGTGGTGCTAGTTTTATTTTTAAACTAGGGAAGCCTAGTGACTCAGGATAGTGACAAGACTATACCATGTGATGCTGGCAAAGAAAATTCCTGGAGATGAAAACTGACGTGGGGTCCAGGGGTTAATTTCTGAAACAGACAAATTTGCATACAAATGAAAAATGATGGGATTTCTGTTCTCCTAAATTTTCAATGTCATCAGCATCAAACAGCAGCCGGTGCTCCCTTGCTGTTTGAAGAGTACGCAGTACTTTAGAAGAAGAGGCGCCTTGTCTGGCATTCAACTGAATGCAGGTCAATGACTTGATTTGTGCAACTTCGTAGGGAGAGTGAGCTTTCCGTGTAGCTTTGTAATTCTTCCAGATACAGCTTGAGTGATATTTATTTTTATAATTATAAACTTTTGCAAATGAGCCTTGAGTGGCAGGTGGTAAATCCCCGTGAGCCTTTCCCTTGTTCACCCTCGTGACTTATTTGACTATGCTTAGCTAACTTTTTCTTTTTATAAGATGATAGAGGATGAGAAGTCTCTGTCCGAAATTATTAGATTTTATAGGACATGGTGATTTTTATGAATTTCCCCAATTCACATGATATTTCTTTATTCTTACTCTGATTTTTAGTTGTTTTGGGAGGACAGTTTTTAACCTTTTCCCTCTCTCTACCATTATTAAGGAAAAAGTCATATATAAACTTTATAAGGAGAAGGTCCAACTTTCCAGATCTGAAATTACTAAGAAATCCCTTAAAGAAACAGTAATGAGGCAGCTAAATTTTGATTACACATAAGCCATAAAGACAATGTAATGGCAGGAGAATAAACTGAGAAATCCACTTGCACATATTAGCCTTGTCATATGTATCTCTGGCATGATAAGCACCTTTAATATATATGTAATGAATTTATCAGCACAAATACCTAAAATTTTCCACAGGGTTTTTTAAAATTGTGATTATGACTTGCCTAAGAGAGATTTGGGGCCAACAAGCAAAAATATTTCAAAGTCCAGATGTCCTTTTTAGACAAAGAGTTTTATGTTGAAACTAGACTTTTTTCACCTAACCTTACGTAGCCAATATCACAAAGATATAATTAGAAAATTTGGTACAATATTTAGCCCTGGTCACTGGAATTGTTTGAATGCTTAGTGACTGAAATTTGTTTGCATCCTAGTGTGCTATGAAGGCAAACTTCAAAGAAAATATTCTATCATCTCCCAACTCCTGAGTGTCTTGGAAGTATAATACAGGAGGGTTTAAAACTCCCTGCTGAGGAAAGGGCAATTTGACACTGAAACTACTGTTAAATCATTATTGAAACACTGGTTTGCAAAAGGGTTCTTATTAGATAAATATAGTTAAACCTTTAAAAAGCAGGGGGAAAACATACTCGAGTCACAGGGGGAAAATGTGGGGGAGAGAAGTCTTTAACGTTGGACAGTATGTGTTGACAAAATTTAGAGATTTTAAAACATGCATCTACACATTTATTTTATAAATTGTACATAAGACTGGCTCCTTTTCCAGTGCAAAATCAAATATTTAGATTTGCACAAACCTATGGAAGCCAGATTTTAGACAAAAAGAGATTTTTTTGTCAGACTGTCAGTCTCTGAATTTCATCACAATCTGTTCAGCTGTTTTTGTTGCAGGCAGGCATAAAACGTACTGGATAAGTGGGTGTTTATATTTATTATTAAAATGGGGATGCTGAAACCTGTTTTCTAATGGTCTTCACATTCTTAAAGTCTGTACTGGTCACAAAGAAGCAGACTAATGATCCATGTGTGAAAATCATACATGGAGGTGGAGAAAGACAGTCAAGGCAAATGCCAACAACCAGCAACTCTACAAAATATGTTTTTGGGCTTTTTTATTTTTACTTTTTGAGTGACCCTGGCATTTTGCCTCCATAACTTTTCCTGCTTCTGTATGTACTGATTCCTTTGAATTTTTTTTTATTTTATGAAAGGATACAACAAAGTTTAATAATCAAATAATAAGAGAATAAGAAGTTATTTCACTGTGTATCATTATCTTCAAAGTAGTTCTTCCGAGTACAAGACATAAACCAAAAAGATTTTACAAAAGAGAAACAAACAGATAAGAATAGGAAAATGATTTGCTGATGGCAAAGCTGAATATGCTTTACTTAATGTAATGATCTCTCCATCACACCTCTGTAACGATCTAAAAGGAAGAACTTGGGTTAGGTGTTTCAGCATCATGTAATGTACGTGTATGATTACATGCAAAAACTGGCTAAAAGAACATTGAAGATAGAACTTGAGCCTCCAGTAGGCCGGATATTATAGTGAAAAAGACTGGAATGAATCTGGAATAATTGTTTATGGAGCTATTTCTTGTTTCACCTAGGGCTCTTTTGAATACATGGTGCTAGATATATAGAGAACCACGTGTAACAGAAATGAAATTTAAGACATTTCCCTTTGTAAGTGAAACTCTATTACAAAAGGAACATACTTGTACGGTTCTTACTAATTGTTTGACTTTGACAGAATAAAAATTAGAGGTCTATTTTCAAGATCTATAGTAGAAATTTTATCTTTTACTCTGTGTATTTTTCTGGTTGGGTTGCCGTAACCAAATGTCACACACTGGGTGACTTAACAGGTGTGTATTCTCTCATAGTTCTGAAGGATGGAAGTCTAAGCTCAAGCCTAAAGTCTTCTCCTGGCTCGAAGGTAGCAACTTCTTGCGGTGTCCTCTCATGGTCTTATTTCATGCAAACACAGAATTTCAGGTGTTTCTCTTCTTAAAAGGAAACAACCCTATTGGATTAGGGCCACAGTATTATGAATTTATTTAACCTTGATCACTTCCACAAAGTACCTATTTCCTAACACAGTGACATTGCCAGTTAGAATTTCAGCATGATGTTTGAGAGTATTCAGTCTACAACACTGAGATAAACCCATAGTGTTACTGGAACTCAAGATTTCTTTGTTTCTGTCTGAGCTTACATGACCTGGGTGAAAGGCTAGATTCCGTATTCAAATCAAAAGTTCTGATTTGCTGTTATATGTTTATTATTATTTGTATACAGAAAACATGAACGCTTGTTGCTTTGTATATGTGGTTTAGTAGATAAATTATTTGTACACATAGGCTCTTTGGAGAAAAATTATTAAAGTAATCAAAGATGTTTAAAAATTGATGAGAATCACTGGAGAGAAGATTACCTGTCTGAAGAGGTGAATTAACATATGGAGTCCCTTGAGATCACTTCCAGTTCTCACATTGGAGTATGAATCCAGCTATATGTGTAGTATAATTTCTCCCACAGAAATGAGGAATTACGTGGTACAGAGAACCCATAGACATATACCAAAACAGTGTTTCTGAAATTTTGTTGTGTTTTGAGAGAGGGTCTTGCTATGTAATTCAGTCTGGCCTTGAAGTCTCAGCAATCCTCCTCTTGCTTCAGCCTCCTAAGTGCTAGGATTATAGGCCTGTGCCACCACACTCGCCTCTCCTGCAAATTTTTAAACAATTAAATATTGTGACTGGATTTACAATGAAAAATAAAATTCTTTTGCCTTCCTGTGTACCTGGGGCACACAGGAAGATAAACTACCTGCTCCAGGTTTGGCCATGTGATTACATCCCAACCAATTGGACCATAGATTCCAGAACTGTCCATGAAGTCATAGCAGCCAGAGTCTAGATCCCATTGTTACTACTTTCAAGAGGCACCCAGAAAAACTCTTACCTCTGTGGGAGCAACAAATACATTTTATTGTTGATTCACTGAGACTTGGGGGTAGTTTTTTATAGCAGATATTATTATTTGTCCTTACTAACATAATACTAAGGAAAATAGCATGAATCTTGGAAAATAGTGTAAGTTTTATCTTTGAACAAGTAATAGACACAAATACAAACTTTCCATTTGCCTGATCATTTTGATAAGTCACATCCAGTTGTTGTCCTGGGATCACTTTTGTCTCCATCAGCAAAGTTCTTAACAGAATCTTTCTGAATTCACCATTAAATAGTATTTTCACTAGGCAGACAGACACACAGATTACAAGAAAGTTTCAGGATTCAACCTTTTTCCCTCTTTGATACTGTCAGACACTTGGACAGATGATTTGAAAAATCCAGATCATAGGCCACTTACACTTTCACCTTTCTGTAAAAGATAATGGGCCCACAATAAGCTTCTGAATCCCATTTGTCCAACATAACCATTGTTTTACTTGGGGATGGCAAATAGATTGTGCCTGTTGTATCTACAAAGAGTTTGTAGTGGCTACTGGGGACACTGTCTAGGGTGTAGAGGTGGAACTTGAATTCAGTGGAATTATCTTTGTCTGCCAAGGACTGGAGTGGAGAACGGAGGTGGTGGGCAGTTACCATTGTCTGGCTTATTCTGCCTTCCCAAATATTGAGTTTCTATACCTATCTATCAATGTTAAATAGGGTCTGGTACTACTGAAAATGTTAGAAATTTTCACCTAAGGTCAAATCCGTGTTCCAGTAGCTATTGTTCTATTGGGCAACACTTTAGGTTGCTATTTTTGGAACTTTGATCACTGCACTGATTTCTCTGACTCATCTCCAATTCCATGACAATGGCTTTATGTAGGATCTAGTATACAGAGTTTAGAATTCACAGACATGCCAACAGATTTTGTGCCTTCAATTTGAATAACAAAGATAGTGTAAGGCCCTGGGTTCAATCTCTAGCATCACCAAACCAAACCAAACCAAACCAAACCAAACCCAAAGTAATGGCAAGCATCTGAAAGTGAGCATTATCATATATTGATGATAGCATGATGATGTATGTATAGCATCATGATGTACAGCATGATACATTACTGTAAATTTTTCTGCTGTACAGCCTAGTAACATGCATAATATGTAAAATATATTCATACTTTGACTCAGTAAATGTACTTTTGGGGATTTATTCTTAAAATACCAGTGGACATTTATACATAGGATATCAGTTCCAGCCCTGTTTTTAATAGAAGTATCTACATTAAAAGATTGGTAGGGCCGGGGATTTAGCTCAGTGGTTCCGCTGCCTGACTTGCAAGCACAAGAACCCAAGTTTGATCCCCAGTACCAAAAACAAAACAAGCAAACAAACAAAAAAGATTGGTAAAATAAGTTATAATATATTCATATAAGGGAATACTCTGTAGTCCCTGAATAAAATAAGGCAGCCCAATGTGGGATGAAAAGCTGTCAATGATATAAAATAACTTGAAATACAGGATATGGGATAATTAGTAGCTTATGAAGCAATGCCTGTAATACTATTCTATCTAGTGTAAGACTGGGCAGAAGCAAAGTGAATAGCTTGCTTAAGGTAGCTGTGTATTACCTACTTTGGTGTCATTCAATTTTTAAAAATTACCTTTTTATCAATATTTTGATAAAATATCAATATACTTTAACAATATAATTATTTTGAGCAAAATAAATGAAATCAGAAAATGATAATTTCTCTATTTTAAGATACAATAAAAATCCTAATTAATAATTCAAAACCCATACAGAAGTCATACAATTTTCAAATATGTATATTTATATTGAAGTTTACTATATGGGAAGACAATAATCCTAGAGGAAATGGAAACTATAATGGATGGTCTGCATTAGGAAGTCTGATTTTCTATTCAAATTTTCATGGAAGTCAGTTTCTGGAGAATTCTAGATGATTTACTATATGACCAAAAGACATAATAAGAAATGGTGAATTCAGTCAAGAAGATCAGTATGTGTAATTATGGGGCACAGCTATTGAATTTACCTGTCCAGAATTCATCCCGCCTTTCTCTGAAGTTAAAAATAGTAATGCCAGGAGGTTGCCATTTTTTAGTAACTCAGGTCTATTTGCCCCACTCTGCTCTGGCCAGTTCATGGATATGGAGCCAAAACTATAAGCATAAGAATTGGATTTGAAAACATAATTTAAAAAGAGTAGTTGTAGCTCAGTGATACAGCATTTGCCTAGCATACAAAAGGTCCTAGCTTCCATCTCTAGTATTGGGAAAAGAAAAAAAAAGAGTCATAGCTTCAGGGACCCTCAGAGATCTTATTTTGCTGTGTGCTTTTCTGTTTGTTTGTTTCTACTTTTCCAAGCCTTAGCCATTCATTTCTTTAGCAAACATTTATTTGCAAGTTCTGAACAAAATAGTAAGATATTTCTGTCTCATGTATTCTGAAATGACCAATAGTAAAAACAAATCAGTATATCGGACAATGATGAGTGCAAAGAAGAAAGAAATGAAAGGGAGGAGGAAGATAAGTTCATTGTTGAGGTAGGAATATTTTTTTTTTTTTGGTACTGGGGATTGAACTCAGGACCTTGCACTTGCAAGGCAGGCAACAGCAGAACCCCTGAGCTAAATCCCTGGCCCTGGAGCAGGATTTTAGAGAGGTATTAAAAGGGCGGGGGATTTAGCTCAGCGGTTTCGCCACCTGCTGTGCAAGAGCAAGGACCCAAGTTCGATCCCCGGTACCAAAAATAAATAAATAAATAAATAAAATGGGTATTAAAGAAGGCCTCTCTGAGGTGATGTGTCAGAGATCTGCAGGAGGTATGGGAGTCACCCACCGGGAGATCTGGGGAAAGACCTACAGGTGCTAAGGTCTGAGGAGGGACAGGATTGTGCCTTGGGTTACCGTGTGTGTGGAGCAGAAATAGGGAGAGGGCAGGAGGAAGGGCATCAAAGGGGTGTGGGGGAAAGAGGCAGGTCAGAAAGGGCCAAAGGGGTCAGAGTGAAGAGGCTGCTTTGCTGAGTGCGATGGCAGCCACTGGCAGGTTTCCATAGAAGAGTGACGGTATTTGAACTACCGTTTAGCCCAGAAACAGTACAGGCCAAAGCGGGAGGGGGGCAGTTTGAAGCCTCCTGCATTCATTCATCCAGGTGACAGGTGATGGCGGGAGGTGTTGAGGAGGTGATGAGAACCAGTGCCTTTGGGAAATAATCCGTTGTCCAGCTTTCTCTTTGATTCTTCCAGTAATTCCGTATCTTTTCAATAAATTATTTTTCTTGCTAAAGTCAGATATATTGGATTTTTATTATTGCAACGTAACAAACCCAATAGATTAAGAATGTCTATAAATAATTAGAAAAATAATAACCTTTTGCTAACTCTGTGACCTTGAGTAAGTTACTTAACCTCTCTTCATCTCATGTCCTCATGGGTTAATTTGGAAAGTAGTATTAGGACAAACCATTTGAAACTGACATTTTTGTAGGTTAAAAGAGGTCAAATATTGACCCTTTTATATGGTTGACCTCTAGAACTTCACTGATTGGTAGCTGTGAGGATTAAATGAGTGAATACATGTAAAACATCTATGATCATGCCTAGGACATCGTAAGAGCTAAAATAAGTGCTAACAATGACTGTTCTTATTATTATCGGTATTTTTCATGTCCAACATCATTTCACATTCATTTTGTTTTTGTAGCACCATAGTAAGATCATTCACATGTTCAAATAAGGCTACAGCCCATTCAAAATTGTTCACACCTCATGCCATTTTTGCTCAAAACACACCTATCCAATACTGCTTTGCTTGTTTAAATTAGCAAAATAATAAAAAATAAGTAATTTGTACATTTTATTTTCCCCTAATGTTTAAAAATAAAATTTTTATGTGTGACATTTTCATGTTTATTTTAATTGATTAAATTCATGACAGAATAGTTTGGTGCTCTTGATTTTTAAGATCCAGTTCAGTAATCATGTCACCCCCTTTCCAAAGATCTTTGCTTATATCTGCAGGCAAAGAGATGTTTTATGGAAAGTACATGCAGTATCAACACCTTTCTGTTTATATATTATCTCCTCTGGCTTGATTCTTATTTATATGTATTTCTCCACATCTCGCAGTGTCAGGTACCAAGTGGCTGCCTAGTAAAAGTTAAAAATTCACAAGAAACGAAGGACAAATTAATGATTATTCTCTCTCTTTTATTCATCAGGAAAACAATACACAAAACAAGACACCAAATAGTGAAGTGGACTGCCCAATTTCACACAACTACTAAATGAATAAGCCAGGAGTCATGCCCAGATTGCAAAAAACTGTGTCCAGAATGCCATCAAATGTGACATAAAGCCTCAGACCAAAATGAAGCAGTAGGTGTGCTCAGCCTTGAATGCGTCTACCAGAGGAAAACCCACCCCAGATGGCATATCCAATTTAATCAACATCACCTGTGAGCCAAACTGAACAGTAAATGTTAAGACAGGATCACTAATAATGGGGACCTGGAATGTAGCCAGAATTAAAACAATGATCTGCTTAACAATCCCTCTGGGCTGGATGCATGTGGAGAACGGATAAATGCTGGATATCGAAACAGCTGTTCTATGGCAAACTGAAATGGGGCAATCATAGATAGGAAAGGAGAAGAAACACTTGAAAGTTGTCTTAAATGAAGTAGTGCTTTAAATAGTGTGTGACCTGGCTGTGGCCTTTTAAGTAACTACCCCACATGAACAACCCTGGCATGCATCTCCAGAGAATGAGGTAGCTCTTAGTGAACAAAGCTCTGGGATTATAAAAGTTAATGACAACTAGCACTACCAGTCCTAATAAACAGACTCAGTCTAAATGAATCATCTTGCAATATGCATACCAAATTAAAATTCCATACATCACTACTTCCTGAACTTTCCTCCTAATCATGATCATTTTCCGTAAACTTCTTGTAGACATTGTATAATCCCTTATTTTTCATATACTGTCCATTGCTTCATTATTTAAAAATTATAATTACATGGCATATTCTCATCAGAATCATAAATTGCCTTAGAACAGAAACCAAAGTTGATGGTCAGAATATTTAACAGCACAGAGAACAACCAGAATGCTACTTGTTTGCCACCCTGGGACGCAAGGGTTACCTTTCCTTTGGGTTGATGACTCTACTCAATGAAGTATAGTAAGATTGTATGCATAATGTTTTCTTGGAAAGGACTTCTTGATTGATTCTCCAAGTTCATTTTTATATTGCTCTGTCATTTTGGGAAATCCCTTATCAGTGTGTAATTTATCATGCACACAACTGTATTAAAATAAGCATACCAAATACAGACATAGTAGGAATAGGGACCACCAACCAAATAGGCAGACAGGCAGGTAAGAAAGAAATAGACTACTCAAAAAAATAAAAGTAAAAATGCAAAAGTCATTTTAAAATATCTACTCCATATCATTGTACTGATATTTGGGAATACAGAAATAAAAAGAACTCCAGTTTCTTTAAGAAGTGTGTAGAGTAATAGAAATACACATTTTTTAAAAAAATTATGGCTACTACCAACTATGTGACCAAATGTTTTAAGAATACGTTCAGGGGTAATCATTTAATAGCTGTACTGTCACTATTGACTTGGTATATATAGTCAAATATCATGTACTGTATATAAGTGTTGGATCAACTCCTCTAAACTTCCCAGGGCAGGAACTCCTATAACATCTTCCTCAAAAGGAGGTTAGTAGCTTTGTTTGAGTGCTCACAGTACTGGGGAGAGAGGCTACTGCCTCAGGAGGCAAGCTACATGTTTTTAATAGAGAGGATTTTCATATTCATAGCTTGCAAGATATACTGTAACTATATATTTTCCTTGCACACCCTTATCTAAACTATTCAGTAAGAATTTAAATAAACTACATTTTGGGTTGGGAGTATAGCACTTATGCATGTATAGCATTAGAGCAATTGCTTCATTCATGAGACCCTGGGTTCTATAACCAGCATCACAAAAAGCAAAACAAACAAATATACAAAAGAGATAAAATTCATCTTAAGATCCAAGAAGGTTTTTTTTTTTTTTCTTTTCTGGTACTGGAGATAGAACCCATTGAGGTACATCCCCCCAAGAGATTTTTAACAGGTAACTAAAATGTTTTTTCAGTTCTACATTTTAAAGAGTCATCAAGTGTCACTTTCACTAAATCCCAGTAACTCTAGGATTACATGTGAGGAAAATGTATTATGTGGTAGGGAAACTTCAGGGAAGCAAAGAAAATCCTCGCCCTTACTGTCCTTATTTAGTTAGGTTGTTTAATCCATGAGGGTAAATTGTTTACTACCAGTTCATTTAGCTCTTAAAAAAAACTTTCAGGATTCCTTAACCATTGTGACCCAGGCAAATAGTTAATGGGTATCCACAAAACTCTGACATTCTGGTAAATACACAGAGATCTACCTAGATACCATACTAACTCTCAAGGAGGTAATAGTCAAATTAAGAATGGTAGAGATGTAAGTAAATCACATCAGCACATGTAAGGAGACATAAGCAGTAATCAATGGTTGCCACAAAGAACAGAGCCACTTCTTGTGTCCTACACTGGTGTCACCAAGAAACTATGTTTCAATGGCAGAAAGTATTTCCATAGTGAAACAGTACATGTTTTAAACCTGTGCGACAGTTGTAGACCATTTAATGAGCATGTTCTCTGTAACTTTCTGCTAGGTATTGTAGGATCATATTGATGACTTGAAGAACTTTAGCAACTGGATTTCAGACAGTTAATAAGACCCTAATGGGTAATCTATTGAAAATTCCCTAAACTAACATTAAATGGTCACTTAGGTATACCTTTGGGACTATTTTTAATATAGCTAAATGTATCTCCATAGAAAGATACTTCATAATTTGAAGAAAATGTGGACGATGACATGTGCAGAGTCTCACATGCTCTGTCTCCCACCACCACATAGAAAATTAATTTGTTTTGAGCCTGGTCTCTGAGATATCTTCCAGGTGACCAAAATAATTCTACTGTCTCTCTGACATTGTTTGGTGTTGCTACCAATTAAACTCCAACTGTAAAGCATCTTTTTAAGAGCACAGGGGTGTTACATTACAGAGAACAGATGTCAAAATAAAGGTTCAGTAACTTGAAGCAACTAACATAAATAGGATGTTCAGGTATAGCTGTGGCCATGAGAGAAGAATTATGTTTTGTGTTTCATTGAATGATGCTAAAGACAAGCTCTTTCCTTGATATGCCAACAGAAAGAATTTTGTTAGCAGTATTCTGTGAACAAAACACTTAAGAGAATGTATGTATACAATAGTTTAAAAAAAAGGGTTACTGACACAGATGCCAATTTGGTGGGGCATATGGAACATTTACACTTGCCTTTTTCTTTCTTTCTTGCTACAGCTGGTGCTGATTTAGTATGTGAAATTTTACTAGCAGGAGTGCTAATCAAGACAGAGATTCTGTAAGGATTTAGTCATTTATGTAGGGGAAACTATGGGTATCATTAAAAAGTAGAAGATCATCTTATAGAAAAACATTATCATTAACAACCTCATTTTTAAACTAAACAGACACAATGGTACTGGAAGTATCACTTTAGCAGCCGAAAAAGTCAGAATGTTTTCATGATAATGTTCTGAGAGGATTGAACCCACAGTTTAAAGTTTTGGTAGAAGCACATTAAAGTTCGGTAGTGTCAGAGTAATGCAGAAGGATGAACAACTTAATTGTTAGTTGTTTAACTTTTCTGTGTAGTGGTTCAGCAAAACTGCTCTTTGGAAAGATGATTGTTTAAGGAACAAAATTTGATTATAATGGGATAAAAGGTGAATAGCAGAAGTTGGAGGAAAAGGAAGACTGTAAGATTTGATATTTCCTTTTTATATTTGAATATAAAGTTTTGCAATATGAGGCTTCATTTCATATAATAGTCTCATGGGCCATTCAAGAATTCATAGAAAAATTAAATTTAAAAAAATCTTCCTAAGTAGCAACAGAATAATTGTCGGTACAATGAACATGCTGTACAGGTGGCTTGGTAGAGTTGGAGACCTGAATGGCAGCTACAAGACATCTGCTGCCCGGGGAAACTTGCAATGTGGCAAAGTGGAGTTTGTAGCTCCCGGTGGAAGGATGCCAGCTGCCCACGGCTCTGCGTCTACAGATGAACGGAGCGACTTGGGTGCCTGGGCGGAAGCGGTGCATCTTTACATCCTCCTGTCCCTGAGAACTGAAAGGACGAGAAGGACCTGCAGTAAATGACCAGTGTGATGCCACCGGCTGAGCTGTAGATCATCTGTTATTGCCAAGGGTTGTGTCCAGCACAGTGAAAATGAGCACGTGCCTGAAATCAGACCATTTTTATTCTATTTTCGTGCTTAATTTATATGCGCCACTGCACGGTGTTTATTTTTGTAGTATCATGATTCACGTTTTAAAAGTCCCCAGAAGAAGTATCTGAAGAAAAATAAAATTTGCTAAAATACAAGCAACAAAATAGTTTATTATGAAATAATTAGAGGTTATAAGTATTTTAGAAGGTTAACCGTCCTAATTCTTTTAGAATATTTTGACCAAAAAATGGCACCTTTAAAAGCAGAATACCCATTATAATTTTTAAACAGCCATTGTGACTAAGTGATCAGTTCAAACTTGGTTTTTGAGAACTGCCATAGGCCAACCATTATGTTAAAAGCAGGAGGGACAAGAATTGCATAGTACAGCCCACAGCCTTTGTTCATAATCTAGAATATTTACATATTAGTAAATCTTTTCATTATTTTCTTTACTGTTATTTTAATGACATTTTTACTATAAAACCTTTTTACCATCTGAGCTATTAGATTGAAACAGGGAGAGTTGAAGACTTACAGACACACAGTGAAAAGGACATTAAATTTTCAAATAATAAATACTAACTTTTCCTCTTTCCAATTTTATGCAAAATTCCTTACATCTATATTGCCTAAGAAATGAAGTTTCAAGAAAGAAAACCAGAAAAATCAGTTAATTGAATGTTTGGTTGCTTAAACAAATTTGAAAGGAGAAAGCATTACAATTATTTTTAAAGGCAAAAATTAGAGAAATTTAAAAAATATTTCTAGCCATATGTTTACTTACACACAATTTAAATTTGCATGGACATCTAAGCCTAAGTACCCTTTAAAAATTCTTTTCGTGTGTGTTGAAAGAAATAACTTCTGAAATTTCACTTTTGAATATTGTTTGAGAATTTTCTCAGCGAGGCGGTCGTTTAAGTGGACAGGATTTCTGATAGGTTCTGGTAGAGAAGCCCATTATTTTCCCTTAAAACAATCTTAAATTAGCTGTTAATCATTCTGCTGTCCATAGTGATGAGTAATAAGGAAAAATAAAGTGCCATATTTGAAAAACAAACAGCTATTCATTTTCTTTATAATCCATGAAGTTAGTCAGCTACCGAATAAATTAGGACAGTTCACAAACTGTTAATGGTGACAGCAAGCATATGGCAAATTTGAACTGTCTGCAGGTCAACTTTTACTTTTGCTTTCCAAATGTCTGTCAGTCATTGTTAGGCTTTAAATGCACGTGTTAAGGGGTGGAATTCAACAATATAAAATCGTTCCGTAAATTCTTGAAGCAAAGTTTTTGTTTTTGCCTTTTTCTCTCATATACAGCCCTTCTTGAAAGCAATCTTACAAAACCTTACCTGGAAAGAACAAGTCCTTTGAAAGGTATTTTGCCTTTTTGTTCAGTTACAGAAAAGATAAATTATATACTGTGTGTGCGCACATGCGTGAGTGTTGATATGTGCACACGAGTTTCTCACAGTATCGCTAAGGTGCTCAGATTGGTGCCTTTGCCAGTGCTGTGCTTGGTTCTTCTGCTGTGACTGCACCTGTCACAGTGGCAAGGAAGAGCCATCTCTTCCTTTCTCTTTTCCCATCAGAGCACCCTAGCTTTCTAAAGTCAGCCACTAGAGTTTGTGGCACTGGAGACCGATGGCAGTTGGACCGTTATGTACTATTCTGACAGAAGTGGTAATAAGAGGACCAAGCAAGTGCGTCAGGGTAAAGGATGAAGTGGAGCTCCTCTGGGTCAAAGAGGGAGCAGTTTATAGGAAAAGCTATGAGAGGAAAAAAAAGGGGAGGAATAGGGCTGGGGATTTAGCTTCGTGGTGCCGTGCCTGCCTGGCAAGCACAAGGTCCTGAGTTCGATCCCCAGCACTAAAAAAAATAAAGGAAGAATAGAATCGAAAAGGAGGTTTGAAATGTGAGAATCCTGACAAGACAAAGCACAAAACATTCACAGGGATATGAGCGACCATTCCGAAGTATGGATGCAGAGATGTGTGAAGGACCTGGGGTGGGCACTGCCTCAGTTTTGAAACTTTAGAACAATTGTGGCTCTGGCTCTGCAGAGATTATGGAGTCATGTATTGAAGAATAGGAAATGCTGTTCATTTCTCCAGGACAAGAAGAAATCTGATCGTACTTCAGAAACCCCTTTTGAAAATAACAGGAATACATCTGGTACACCAGCTTTTTCAGGAATCCCAGTGGTGGGATGTCCTCTGGAGGCAAGTCTAGGGGTAGGAGAGGCTGTAAAAGAAGCCAGCTTCCTCAAAGCAGGGGGGACAACAGGCTCTCTGAGGAGTGGAAGCCTTGCAGCAGCACATCAGAGTGAGAAGCAAGGTGACACAGTTACCACCACAAGTGACAAGATGGAGATGGTGGACAGCAGCCGTTGCAAGGTAGAACAATCTCTCTTGTCTGGTTGCTGCTACCTAAAGGGGAATACGTTGCCTCCCAGGCACACAGTGACAGTAACAGAGAAAGAGCACAATGACTGTAACCTGAGAAGTACATGGAAATAGGTGAGGCTGGGCCACCTGCACCAGCAAAAGTGCTGCCTGACTGAAGGAGGCTCCAGCACCGAAGAGTGGGGTCGGGGGCCGGGGATGGATCCGAGTTACTGCCTTGGGTCAACTGCTCTGGTGGAGGCTGTGGTTTTGCCCACTAACACCTTTTTGTACGTTTTCCTGAAAAATCCTAAAGAATCTTTACCTAGATAGAAATATTGAGTCACCATGGAAATTATATCGTGTGGTATAAAGGATTTTACACTGTCTTCTTTATGCTGTGGTCTAAGATTTTTGGTAGACCTCTGACAAATTGTTTAGCCTCCACACGGAGCACATGAGTTTCCATGTGAGCTTCCTGTCTGTGGGCCTACCTATTTTAGATATGACAGTATTTGTGACGTTGATAACTACTCAGTGATAACCAAGGTTGCAAGAGTAGGTCATGAATCATGCCAGCTGGCTGTCCTACAAACTCACGCCATCGACCTCCGCTGAGCCCTTCTTGCTAATCTGCAGTCTTTTTATTTGTCTCTTTCCCTGTTGTATTTCCCACAGATGCTGTTTCAAACTCTTTCCATTCTCCACAAGTCCAAAAAATTATTCCTGTGCATTTCATACCAGTGTATGACCTCCAACTCACTTCGCAGTGGTAGAAATGACCCAGTCCAAACTCTAATGCCTGAATCTTCCAGTGGCTTTGGGGACTTGGTTCTCTTGCAGCATTTTGGCTTTCCATTGCTTGTCCCTTCAAGCAGAGGCTTCCCTACAGTTCTCTTTGATCATCATCATCTTCTTCCTAATAATAAACCAGGTATGAATATAGCAGCATACTGCATCCATTCTATCAGCAATTCTGTCAATTATATCTTTATAACATTTCTCTTTTAAATCTGCACCTGATATTGCCTAGGTTAAAAACGAATTATTTTCTCTCTCTTAGATAGTGTCATTTTCTGTATTTCTCTCTCTCTCTCTTTTTTTTTTTTTGTGGTACCGGGGATCGAAGTTGGGTCCTTGCGCTTGTGAGGCAGGCGGTGGAAACACTGAGCTAAATCCCAGGCCCTCTATTTCTCTTTTTTTATATCCACCAGCGTGTACTTTCTAAAGCAGAGGCTTGATGAATTTTCCCTAGGTAGATTTTCTCTATGCTTCTTCTACTTTTCATTGTGAGTGAAATGCTTTGATTTGTAAATAGTGAATACAATGTTTTGTGAAATACAGTACACTAGAAGAACATATATGATATGTAAGTGGCATTAAAAAATACAATGATCTGCTTACAACTCAGCTTAAGAAACCAGATGTTACCTTTAGTTTTGAAAGCTTTTGTAGTGTGATTTCCTGCTCAACTGCATCCTCTTCTCACTGCACCATTTGAGCTTCCCTTCTTTGCTCTATGGTAACCACTCCGCTGGGTTATGTTTATTCACTTGTTTTTCTTAAGCTTTACCATCTATCTGTATATATGAATGTGTGCAGACATAAATGCATATGTTTAAATATAATGTGTATCATTATATTGCATTATATTTTTATGTTTCCTATTTTTGAAATTTATATAAAAGGAATAATATCAATGTTTTCTTCTGCAACTTACTATTTCACTCGCATTGCATTTTGGGATTTTCACTCTTTCATAGTATTCCATTTCAAGGATGCAGTTCCAATTTAGTTTTCTTTATACTCTTTCAGGCATTTGGACTGAGTTATTATTACAAAAATTTTACTGTAAATGATCTGTGTGTTTTCTCATGTTGAAAAGTTCAAGAGGTTTTCTAAGTCATATACCTAGAAGCAGTATCTCTGGGCATTCACAAATTGGGCATTACTAAGCAATTCCTACTTGTTTTCCAAAGTAGTTTTGCCAACTCACCCCACACTAGTTGTGTGTATGCATGTTACCTATGGCTGCCATTTTCAGACTTGAATTTTTGCAATCTGCTTGGAAGTGCCATATTTTACATATTTTCTTGATCGTTTTTGACATTGGTAAATTTTTCATACATTTACTGTCCATTTATCTTCTGTAAAGGACTATTTCTTATATCTCCTTTCTATTTTTAATGAATTGATTGAGTTTTTAATTTTAACTGATAGGATTTTATTATTTTAATTTCTGAGATGGAACCTTCCTAAGTTGCAGTAGCTGGAAAACACAAGATCTTCCTGTCTCATTCTCCCGAATAGCTGGGGTTACAGGTATACCTTAGGTTTTAACTCATAGGATTTAAAAAAAAAATTGCAGTAGGACTCCCTAATCAATGTTTTGCTTTTTGATTTATGCTTACTGTTCTTTTACAAATTATTTATTGGGCCAGGGATTTAGCTCAGTGGTTCTGGCAACTGCCTCACAAGCGCAAGGTCCCGAGTTCAATCCCTGGTACAAAAAAAAAAAAAAAATTATTTATTACCAGGAAGTGGTAAATGTGTTTTTCTGTATTGTTTCTTAATGTTTCAAAGTCTTTTTTTGGTTTTCATTTAAATTCTGGATCCACCTGGAATTAATTGGTGATAGGGTGGAAGATCCAGCTATGTTTATTTATTCTCTCTGCTATCTAATCATAGTTTCATGACAAACTCATCTTTTGTTAATGATTTGCAATGTTAACTCCCTTTTATGTAAGGCTTCCATTTAGGAGCATAGATCTGATTCTGGTCTCAGTCCTGTTCCACTGGTCTATGAATTAATCTCCACAATAATCCCAAACTACCTTAATTATTGTGTGTTTATATCAAGCCTGATTATTTGATTAATTGAGTCATTTTGCTGATTATTATTGTTTGGGTACAAATTTCATCAAGCTATGCTTCAATTGTTTACAACAAGAATTTTGCTTGTTTTCATCTTCTTCCATTACCTTTTAAATTGTTATGGTCACTAATGACATCTTTGTGCCCATAGTATACATTTGTCTTTTAAATCATGATAGATGATAGAAAAAAATCATGATAAGAGATAAAAAAATTTATAAACAAAATATGCACTGCTATTGGCTTTTATGCTTATTAGGTAGCATCCTTCGTTTATCTACAGTTTCACTTATTGTTGAATGTCCTTTCATTGTAAATGAGAGGTCTCCCTTTAGCATTTTTTTTTTTTTGGTACTGGGAATTGAACTCAGGACCTTGTGCTTGCCAGGCAGGTGCAGTGCCATGCCCTTTAGTATTTTTTGTAGGGCACATCTGCTAGCAACAAACTCTCTCATATTTGCTTATCCTATGTTTTAAATTCACCTCCATTTTTGAAGGATAGTTTTAATAGATATAAAATTCTTGTTTGATAGGTTTTTCTCTTTCAGTGCTTTTAATATGAAAATGTTACCCCAATGTTTCCTGGGCTTCAGGATTTCTGAAGATTAAAGATTCTCCTATGTGACGAGTTGCTTCTTTGACTGCTTTCAAGACTCTTTTATTCATCTTTGGAATATTTGGCTATAAAGTGTACTTGTATGGATCTCTTTGGGTTTATCCTGCTTAGAGTTCATTGAACTTCTTGGGATTATAGATTCATGTCTTTTATTAAATTTGGAATGTGGGTGATCACTATTTATTCAAGTAGCCTCTCTGCTCCTTTCTCTTTCCTTACCCCCAAATGAGATTCCTATTATGACTAGTTAGTATCTTGTTAATGTTCCATAGTTTGTTAGCTATGTTTACTGCTTTTCCCACCTCTCTGATTGGATATCTCAATGACTTATCTTGAAATGTATTGATTGCTCTCTTTCAAATCTACTGTGGAGTATTAGAGTGAATTATTCATTTTATTTATGATAATTTCCAACTTCAGAATTTCTAGTGTTTAAAATAATTTTTTTTTTGGTACTGGGGATTGATCTTGGGTCCTTGTGCTTGCGCAGCAGGCGGCAAAACCACTGAGCTAAATCCCTGGCCCTAAAATAATTTTTATTTTTTTATGTTCTTATTTTCCATTCTTCTCCTTTTCTTTAATTATCTCCATTTCCCCTACTTCTTTAAGCTTATATAAAAAGTCTTTTTCTAGTAGGTCTAATGGTTAGGCTTTCTGCATGGACAGTTTCTCCCTCATGAATGAACCATTCTTCTTTATCTCTATTCATCATTTTTAGCTGAATACTAGATGTCTGAATATTAAAATATATCAATACTGAAAATCAGGTTGTCTCCTCTTTCTTGGATTTGTTTGTTCTTGTCTGTTGTGGGTTGTGGTAGTTTACTTGTTTAGTGAGTTTTCTAAACCACATTTTTATGTAAAATATGGATTTTTTTGGCAAGGTGTACACACTAAAGTTTGTGTTTTATTAGTTCAGTGGTCTGCATAAGTTTTAACACTGTTAAGTGTTTAAGAACACCTAAAGCTGTCAAAAGAATTCTAAAGGAAAAAAATCATCCCAGTCTTAGTTTTATTCTGTGTTTGAGCACTTCTTCAACTTAGTCAGGATCTCCCTAGACAGTTCAGGCTGGCCTTGAACTCACTATGTGGTCCAGACTGGCCTCAAACACACGGCGATCCTCCTGCTTGAGCCCCTGGAGTGCTGGGGTTACAGGTGTGTACCACCATGTCTGACTGCTGACCCAGGCCATTTAAAAATCTCTTAGCCTTCACTTCCTACTTGATTGGAGATTGAAGGACAGCTAGAGGTGAACCATTGGGCCTGCTGAGGCCTCTCCCAGAGCATCCCACCCTGGGCACTAGGTGGCTTTCTTTAGTCCCTGGCATACACGGACCCTGTTAAAAGCCTTTACACCCACACGTATCTTCTTTTCCAAGTTCTTTCTCTCCAGAGGCTTCTTGTTCTGTACACTGCATGTCTTAAGCTTTGTTCCCTGCCCCAAGCCACCCTGGCCAACATCTGTAGCATTATATGATTCAGAAAAACTTCCTAAGTAGCCACCCCTGCCCAGGGACACTGAGTTGGATGTAACATAGAGAAGACATTATGCTGATCCTGGAGGAAACTACTAGACAGGTTGAAACCCACAACCACAATTATTTGAGAAGAAAGCCTTTTTTGTTCCCTGTGGCACTAACACTGCACCAAGAATGCAGGCTGCTTTCTCATACTGCTGACGATTAGGGTGTGGGAGGGCAGTCACTTCTAAATGCCAGAGCATCCTCTTACCACAGAGCTCCGGGCTCCCTCTTCACCAAGGCATCCCCTCTGGATGTTGTAAGTTTTTGACTAAATAATAAATTCCTCAAAACTTGATTTTGACAGTTTTCACTAGCTTATTAGTTGCTTTTTGAAAAGGAGGGAACACTATGGTTTCCTACTCAGACATTTACGGCCCCTTTAGACAGTTTTTGGTTCATACTTTTCTATGTTCACTTAGAATCAGTTAGTACAAACCACAAATCTGATATTGATGTTGGTACAAGATACAAAAGATTCCATTACTGCAAAGATCACTCATACTGCCATTGTATATTTTCACCTGGTTCCCTTCCCCTCCACCCCCCTATAATCTCTGACCATCACCAACCTGTCCTTTTTCTATCAATCTGTTATTCTATGAGTGTTATAGCAATGGAGTCATTCAGTATGTAACATTTTAGCATTGGCTTTTTTTCATTTAGCATAATTCTCTGGAGATTCATTGACATTGTTCATGTATCAGGTTTATTTATTTCATATTGTTGAGTAGTATGTATTTTATTATTTGGATGTATCACAGCTTTTCATTCATGCCTTGAAGGGTGTATGGATTTTTTGTTTTGCATTTTCTTGATTTTTACTTTCTTTTTTTTTTTTTTTTTTGGTATCGGGGATCAAACTTGGGTCCTTCCACTTGCAAGGCAGGCGGCGGAACCACTGAGCTAGATCCCCGGCCCCTTGATTTTTTTTGTTAAAGATGTGGTCCAGGTTAGTTTCATTGCAGAACCAAATTTTGGCTGTATTGATCCCCTGTATTATATCTTTAATTTTCATTTAGTCTTTCTTCTCTTATTTTATTGTTTCTTTCCATTTACCTTGTTGTGTTGATGTTCCTCTCTGCTGTGACTTCAGGTTTGTGGCCTGTCACTAAACTATGACATTCAGGTTTCAGGTCACCAGGATTTAGCAGAAACCATTGGGCAAAAATCCACGTTAAATCTCTTTAACCCCTTGAGTTATTTGTCCTTGGATCCTATGAACTCATTTGTTATTAAGATTGCTCATCCGGGTATCACACATACATGTCTTTTGTGTCTTGTTCACTGCTCGTGGGTATATTTTCCGGAGAGACTTTTCAGAAACTCCTCTGCCTCAGAGCCTCAAGCCACTATCCATGGCCCCTGTTGTCTAGAAATAGTGTCCATGTTTCTTAACATAAATAACCTTCTAGGGGCTCAGGCTTCAACATTTCATGGCTTTTATTTTCTGGCCTTTTCTATATGAAAACTACGCCTACTTCTTCTCAGTATTGGTCAAAATAATTTATTGGTGATACCTTCTAATTTCTCTTCTAATTTCTGTTTTTCCTTTGAACACATATGGGTTCTGTTTTGTAACATGAGTGGTTATAACAATACTTCTCCTTTACAGCAGTGTTCCGTGTTTGCTAAAGGATTGAGTGTATGCCCACCTCTCCTGTTGGGCTTTGAGTTCCTTGACAGCAGGCACAGTGGTGACACAGAGCAGCTGTTTCCCAATCAGTGCTGGTGGAATGAACGAGTGTGATTTGGAATTATTCTCATTCAAAAAGTATTATAGCCCAAGTTTAACTTCAGCGCTCTGACTACAGAACTAATTACCAATAAAGTAATAATTTTTGGAATAGTCTCTAGGATTTCTTTTTTCTGTGGGTTCAAGTACCTGTAGCCCAGCTCTTAGATGGTATTCACCAAATTACACCAAGCATTTTGGTTGTACCTTTGGGTTATGGAGTCTAATTGCTTATAATGAAACACTGGAGTCATAATTTGATGGTCTGTAGGTTTCTCAGCTGTTTTTCTCTATGAGAAAATGTATAATGGGACATTTTGCACGTGACTGTCTATATTTTATATGCAACACATCAGTGTTGTGTAAATTTTGTGAACAACTTCTATTATCTTTGAAACCACAGAAGCAGCAAACAGTTATAATTATAGTCTGAAGAAGCTATAGTGTTTCAAATGTGCCTGCAGTAGTGGTATTACAATGGGAATGTTCTGTTTGCCCACAGCTTTCACTGTGCTCAGTGACATCACAATCGTACTAAATTTTAACAGAAACCTCTGTCCTTAAACAGAAACAGCTTTTTTGAAAATCTAAGAGTTTTCTTTCTTCTGAATTCTTTGATTCTCCACTGAATAAAAGTAGTAGAAATGGTGACTATCATGGCATAACTATGTTCTATGTTACTTCCCGGCTGGTTTTACTATCCTAGAGTAATAGGTATTCTACTTCACACCACATGGGGAATGAACACACATTATTTAAAACTTCTTTCTGTGCATCTGCTACTTGTCAACTCATGCTCTTCTGATCCTTGAAGATTTGACAACCCTGTGATTTGCTATAATGGAATTACTGAAAAGTTATCAACAGAGACATTGCAATGTAAGAATGCAAAGTAAGTCCTTAGATGTTTAGAGGGAAATAAACTTCAAAAAGGGAGTAGTGGCCACAAAGGAGTACCCGAATCATACAATTTTTGGTGTGCCTCTGTGTCTTCAATTTTGTCCACAAGGAGAGAGGATGTTTACATTGCTTTCTCTTTTCCTGGGCTGTGACTGACTTCTTTTATAGCTTATTCATCAGTACCTCATATGGCACTGAATATACCTCATATGGGGAAGCTAAGTCAAAAAATAGACTACTCGGAATTAGAAAAGTTGGATTCTAGTCCTGCACCCTTCTGTCATTTTTGCTACTAAGTTCAGCAGAAATATTGGATCCGTCTTTCAACTCTTCTGAGCCTTTGTTTATAAAGTTGAAGTAAGTGGTAGGTTGGATAGATGACCCTCAAAGTATAGTCTCCTAACCAGTAACATTAGCAGTCTGAGAACTAGTTACAGAGCTAACTTTTGGGTGTTCCCTGGGTACTAAGGAATCAGAACTCTGAGAGTGGAACCCAAAAATCTGTGTTTGAATGAGCCCTATAGTGGATTCTAATGCACATTAAACTTTGAACACCATGAGACTAGACAAACTTTTAAAAATTTTTAGCTGGAAACTTCCACAAGACTCAATGAATGTAAATTTAGCCCTCCATGGATGTTAAGTAGACATATTCCTCTACTTGTAGTAATTACGTTTGAAGTTTGTATTCCAAACACAGATTTAGAAGCATATGCAAGAAAAAAAGAGAAAGAATACTGAAAATATTGTCCAAAAAAGTAATTTCTTTGGGAATGTTTTTGAATGTAAGCATTTGGAGAATTTGCCTCCTCTTAACACTGTAAAATGAACTTGGTATATCTGTAATACATGTATCTTGATGTATATTTCCACTGAATGATCATCACTATTTAATGCCGTGTTTCATAAAAATAATTTAAAATTATTCATACTTATTGTGATTCAGTTCTTGTGTTTATAGAGGGGAACAATTAATAATTTGTTCTACATAAGTGCACATATGGCTAAAATTTTTGTTATTGAATATTTGGGCCTTTGGTCTCCTATATAGGAAAATGTCCTTGTGCTTAACCACTTACGTGCTTTGTTAACATATGCTTTACCTAACAGCCTATTTGGCTTCATTTTTTATTAGTATAGAAGAGATTTTGGTAGTGATTTTGATTTTTGAAGACTAGTGTAATTATATTAACCAGAGCTTTATGCTTTCCAAGGTCTCTGAAGGAAAGAGTTGGGGAATCCTTTATTTGTGGTCTAAATAAGTTAATAAATATGCAACAGAAAATGCAGAAAACCAGTTTTTAAATAAAAATAACATAACGTATTATAATAAATTCTGAAAGTAAAATGAGAACTTGAGAAATGGGAGAATTTTTTCTTTTTCTTTTATTTTGATGAACAAGGTAAAATCTGAAGACTTATTCTCAATAAGCAGTGGCTAGATTTTCACTTTAGGTAACAGAATCCAAAGTTAACTCAAAGGCAGAAAGTGAAGAGTGTGATATGCCACATTTCAAGTGACTGTTATCCTCATTGATTGCCAGAAGCTTGTGAAAATTAGCTAAAACTTTAATTGATTTGTTTTTCCTTTGTAGCTGGCAGTAGCCTAAAAGAGACAAACTAAAAGCAGTAAAAATCAGTTGCTATTATAAAATCAAGAAATATGCAGAAAACATTTGAGGCATTACTATTCACTGATACCAGGTACTGTATTTGAAACTTGGGATGGACCAGTGAATAAGATATTTACAAGATTTACCTATGGGAGATTAGGATCTAGATAAGAAGACAATTATCATTAAATCAGTTACACAAACTATGATTAAATATACAGTCCAATAAATGCTATTAAGGAGCTACATATACTGCAATGAAATGCGTAATACAGAGCCTACTTTGGGGACCAGGAAAGATTTTATATAAGTTCCTGTGACTGCTCTTTTGGCAAAAGAAGGTAGGAGGAAAAAGCAACGTGAAAGTACCAGTTAGGGGACAGTGGTGGTTGTAATGATCCAGATACTCTTCAAGGCCTTTGGTATAAAAATCCTGGCAGAAGTGGAATTTACGTTCTAAAGCAAGAGTTGTACAACCTGATACAATAAAGTAGCAAGAACAAGCAATAAGGATTTGTATAACTTTTATTCTGGTTTTCGGTTATTGGATCACAAATCATATCATGATTCGGTGGCTAAAAACCCTAATGCATTGTACCTTGTGGTTCTATGAGTTTGCTGGGCTCCCCTGGTGGGGACTTGGAGAGTCTCATGTGATTGTGGTCATAGGACAGTGGGTGCTGGAGTCACCTGAGTCATCGATCAACATGGCCTATTTGTGCAGATGCCCGATATTTCAAGACACCTCCAAATAGCCATTCTTTTCACAAGAGCAGCCTGAGCTTTTATATGGTGGCTCACAACTCCAAAAGGAAGGAAATTAGAGAACTAAGTGTCCTCATGAAGGACTCTTAAGCTGGTGCTGGCATGCAAAGCATCATTTTTGCTGTATTCAATTGGCCAAAATAGCCACAGGCCTGTCTGGATTCAAATCGGTCAAAGAGCAGACTTCACATCTCGATGGACAAATCCTGAGTCACAAGAAATGACCCAGGTGAGCCCCAGTGACCTTTGCTGTCTGCTAGGCCGTGCAGAGCCCCCCTCACAGTGGCGAGGCTGCCTCACATGACCAGTACAGGGCTCTGTGACTTGCCAGGCTAGGTGTTAAGAGTCACCTAAGGCTTTTGCCTTATTCTTTCAGGTTGTTTTCTCTCAGGAGTTCTAGACACTATCTTGAGCAGCCTTTTGGGGGGCTCAGGTGGAAAAGAAATGAGACCTCTTGTCATCAGCCAGCACCACCTTGCCAAGTCTCCGATGACTCCAGCATCATGACAGACCCCATGCTGAAACCACCCATTTAAGTTGCTCCTGAATCCTACCCCACCAGAACTGCGTGACATAGTAAATGTTTATTATTGTTTGAAGCAGTAAAGTTTTAGGAAATTTTGTCTCATAACAATATAAAAATAATGCAGATGACTTTTTTGGAGATAATCTGAGAGTGGTTTTTATTTCCATTTCATTAATGAAGCTCATATAGTAGTTCTTGACTCACCTTTCAATAACCTTATGAAAGAAAGAAGGTCATGGTATCCTGGTCCCTCAATAGCCTGCCCATGGAGTGGCTTCTCAGAATACAGTAGCACAAACACTGGCTGCCAGCAAGCAGGATCTCATACAGATGGCATCCTGGGTGCAGAAGAAGTACAGTCCTTAAGCAAAGACAGACCAACTAAGACCAGGTAGATGGTCACTCTTTGGAATGGATGACCAACTAAGGCCAGGTAGATGGTCACTTTTTGGAATGGATGACACAATTGTTGACAACCCTGGCCATGACTGTGGAATTGAGAAAGCAAAAGTTTCCTGAAGATCAAAAAGACTGCGTCAAAGCTGTTTGTTTGTGCACATATCCTTTTCTTCTATCACAGAGTGTGATTAAACTGGTCTACGAAAGACCTTGCTCTTCAGGAAAACACCAGTTGCTGCTCCTGGCTTGAGCTCCCCTGGGAGACCGACTCCTGACTTCCTGGCTGACTTGCTCTTGTCTCAATATATTTCTGCTTTCTTCATATGAAAGATAAACTTGATGTTTTTATCTAAGGATTTTGAAGAAATAGCAGTTGAAAATCAGAAAGGAAGACCCATAAAACAAACTCTTAGAACTGCCGAGTGAGTTATAAACTAAAACAACTAACTATCCCTGTGTTTTACAGTTCACAAGAATTTCCTGTATCTTTGAAGTTTTTAAGAAGACAGCCAAGAGAACAAGCTATAAGCATAATTTATTAATATGATTTTGGCACAATTCTTCTATATATCAGTATTTTTCTAATATTTAATTGTGGAATGGAAAATAGGAATAATTACAGAGCTGAAGTGGTTTTCAGTTGGAACATTTTAGAATTCTTTCTGATCTACAGTAGTACTACAAGTAAGATACATGTATTAAATTTGCATGTATTGTCATTAAATGGACAAGAATGAAAGACAGGACAAAAGAGAGTATTCCTAGAGGGCCAAGTGACCTATAAGGTGATTGGGAAATGGGCCAGACAGAACGAAGCACATACAAAGGTCAGCAAGTGGATTTCTTTGGAGCACAGTGTGCTGAACAGTCCCCACTTGCTCGTGTACTGTCTCGCACCTCAACTTGTCCTTCCCTACAAGCAGCATGCACACATTCTCGTATAGGCTTTCCTTGCCTCCTGGAATGAGGTACTATAAGCCTTCCACCCTCCCTTAAAATATTCTGCTTCCATTCCCTAAATAAAAACTCTTGTGTTGATATTGGGAGCTAGGATTTAAAAAGGTCAGTCTATTTATGTATGGAAACAAAGGGTTAAGGTTAATTTTTTACATGTGGATACCAGGTGTTCTAGTACCATTTGTTGAAAATATTATCTTTTCCTCTGCTCTTGAGTTGAGTTTATGTTCTAGAAAATGTTAATGTTAAATAATCTTTCAAAAATCAGTGGACCATATATATGTTTCTAGATTCTCCTTTTTATTCCAATGATCTATATGTCTTTCCTTATGACAACACTGCCTTAATTACTGTAGCTTTAGAAGAAGTCTTAAAATTAGGTAATAAATATCTTCCAACACTGTTAAAAAAAAAAAAAAGGTCAATGTGAACAGAGATGAGGTAACCTACCAGAGTAAACTGGTGCAGGACTGTGGGCATGGTGAAGTAAGCTGGAAACGACCACGTAGGTGGACCAGCGTAGGCGGGGCCGGGGGAGGAAGGGCTATGGGGACCAGAACGAGCACATAGCAAGTGGTGACTCGCACAAAGGTTTGGTATTTTCAAATCAAACAGTGCAAAACATGATGAATTGCACTTTGCTCTTAGATGTATATCTGGTTCAGAAACTTTCAGTGAAGACAGCTAACAGAATTAAGTATTCTTTTTTAAATTAAAAAAATAAGCTTTTTGAAGGAAAATTGGAACTACAGAAAAGAACAAGAAGCAAGAAGAAAGAAGCAGAAGAGGGGGGTAAAGGGTAGACAACACCCATAAATTTACACTACTTATTTGGTGTATTTTCTTCTTTCAGCCTCCTGTCCCCTTTTGTGCTATGCATACTGCTTTGCACGCAACACACACATATACAAATACACCATGTAATTTCATATTTTTATTTTTTCACTATTATAAGTATTTTTAATGAAAAAAATTCAGGGTAAACGTCACAACAAATGACTATCTCTTTCAATAAATGACTTTCACTGAGTGTGAAAATGTAGCCTTTGTGTCTTAATCATCCCTGTCTTTGAAGACATTTAGGATGGTTTGATACTCACTGTCATAGAATTATAATTACCACAAGTAAAGTTGCAATGTTTGAATTGGGGGCAAATAGTCACAGCTCTAATGACAGTCTCCCTGATGATCAATCTACCTTCTTTTCCAAACAGTTTGAGGAGTTGAGGAGCTCTAATAACATTTAAGACACAGAAATGCCTTCCCATTTTATTTGCTGTATTTAAAATACACACATACACACTTTTTGGAGTAGGTCTCTCTGTGAAAGCGCCACTGAAGATGCTGGAGTGGGGAGTGGTCGTGCACGCCTGTAACCCCAGCTCTTGGGAGGCTGAGGCAGGAGGACAGCTGCAAGTTTGAGGCCAGCCTAGGCTACATAGTTTTCAAATTCAGCCTGAACTCTATAGCAAGACCCTGTCTCAAAAGAACAAAAACCCCAAAATGTAACAAAGTTCCATTGAAATGAACATTTTACAGAATGTTTAGCTATACTATGAAAACCTTCATAAACAAAGAAACGATTGTGGTAGTGACACTGTGTATCTCTTTTTCTCTTTTAGAAGCTCACCTTCTCTAGATAAAGCATGTTAGTATTTTTACACCTTTTACTGTTTAAGACTGTTTGCTTTTCACTAACCTTTTATTATCATATAAATATTTTTATAAGTTGTTATGAGTGCATCCTTCTATTAGTTTCAAATTCCATCATGTCATAATCACACAAAAGACTGAAGTACTGATTATGCCTCAGATCCCCTAGTTGTTAATGATCAACTTAATGTTAAAAGCCATTACTACTCATTGACATAATTCTGAGAACATTATACTGTAGAAGTTCACCTTTTGTGTGGAAACAGAACGACAAAATTGAAATGTTAAAAGTTGAGTGTCTGAATAATAGCCTGTGAAATCATTTAGACAAGACCATTGTTGCCTCTATTGTTCAAAGACTAGAGAGTGACAGCGTGAGACAAAAAGCAGAAACACCACTGCAGCTCCACTTGCAGGTTTGAAGGGAGAGGGAAAGTAAAGAGGGTCCCTGTTCGGGGCTTCTCTCCTGTAAGGTCCTCTTCTAACCACAGAGCACCCTCCTCTGGCCATTTGCCAAAAGGGGACACTGCCTCAAAAGGAAACATTTGCCTGAAAAGGGGACTGGAGATAGGCAGGGTCTTGCTGCCACTGCTTTACAAGGATTTTCCTTGTATAATGTTGCCTGAGAGTGGCCCAAACCAGGCACCATGGCCTTTACTATGCTGCTGACTCCAGGATTTTAGCTCATAGAGCATATAGAAACTGGCAAGAGGCTTTAGGAGGGCACTAAGTATACAACTGCCTTCTCAAACAACCTGCCGACTCACTGGTAGATTGTCACTTGGTGTCCGTTTTCTTTGGCATCTTTGGTCAATTGAGGCAAATGAACCGTGAGAAAAGATGGTGCGTGGATGCAGTAAAGTAAAGGGTGAACTTACGTGAGCCTCATGCTTGTTTGATGGAGCCAGTGGGATATAAAACAGAGGTGAAGGGAGGGGTATAAGCTCAGTGGTAGAGTACTTGCCTAGCATGCATGAGGCCCGGGGTTTGGTTCCCAGCACCAGCTCTGCAATAAGTAAAAACAAAGCAAAATAAAAACAAAATAGGGGTAAGGCTGGATGAATAGCACAGTGAGGAGCACTTGCCCAAGCCACAGGGCCCTGCATTTGAGCTCTAGCAGTGGAACACAAAACAACACAATAAAACAACGCACAGTAAAGGTGGAGTCCATTGGCGGATCATTTTGGCTTCCCTCTTCATGAGTGTCTTTGGAAGGTGTGATCAGAAAATGTGGTGAATGCTGTTGCTACATGCCATCCCATGGAAAGGCAGCCTCATAAAGACGTTACAGTCTCTCCTCATCCACAGTGTTCATCAGATCTGTACCATACGACTTCTTGTTTTTTCCGAAAGTCAAAATGACTATCAAAGGTAAAGTTTTGAATCAATTTAGAACATCAAGGCAGGCACGATAATGCAACTAAAAAGTTCACGAGCGAAGACTTCCAGAACTGCTTTAGAAAGTGGCAAGAATGATGGCATAAGTGTATTTGAAGTGAGGGGGAGTATTTTGAGAGGGATCAATGGCAATGTGTCTTTCACTGTAATACATTTAAGAAAAAATTTAAACATTCACCACATTTTTCTATTATACTTATATGTTCCAGTGAGTTGCAGGTGTAGAACAAAAATTTCAGAATTCATTCTGAAAAATGCATCCTTTTCTTTACTTGACACCATTCACTGAACACCTCCCTGCTTGACAGACTACTGGGAGCACAGAGGGTACAATCTGCAATGGTGTCAGGTTGGTTTCTCAGTCTGCCAGGAAGGAGAGTCTACCAATAAAGCTTGGTAAAGAAGAGGATCTGATAGTTTCCACCCAAAACCTGTCACAGTGTCTACATCATAACCTTCCCCAGTTAAAACCCACTTGTTAGGGCTGGGGTTGTAGCTCAGTGGTAGAACACTTGTCTATTTTGTGTGAGGACTGGTTTAGTTGAAGCCCCCCAAAACAAAACAAAAAAAATCTACTCTTGTTTTTCTGCCACTGGAAATGGAGACTGACAACAAAACATTTATTAAGATCATTGTATAACCCAAAATTAAGTACAGTAGTAATAACCTAGCTGAGGTTGCAGCCTAGCAGTAGTATATCCATCCAGCATCCATGAGGTCCTGGGTTTGATCCCTAGCAAAACAAAACAAACAAACAAGCAACAATAAGTTGGGTGTGGTGATGTCTGTTTGCAATCTCAGCATTCAGGAGGCTGAGGCAGGAAGATCACAAGTTCAAGCCCACCTTGGCAAACTTAACAACTTAGCAAGACCCTGTTTCAAAATAAAAACACAATTTAAAAAGGGTATTTGGAAGAGTTACTTTAAAATCAGGCCCAACTGCTATTGATGAGTTAGGATGCATTAGCAGTGACTGCAGTGGACCCTAATTAGGAAAGGACAACTGCCTTGGGAAAAAGTAGCCTGAACCTTTCTTTTGTTATGCAATTATATTATTTTCAAAGTTAGTATTTTTCTAATTGCCTTCTATTTGAATTGTCCATCTTCTTTTATTTAACAGGTTGGCTTTCTGCTTCACCTTTTATGCTCACTGTACCTTCTCTTCTAATCAAATTGATCTGGGTTCCCTTTTTGCCATATGTCAATCTTTTCTTCCAAATTCCTCTACCCTTTTGTTCCCAAACATTTTCTTCATTGCTTATACCTACCATACTATTTTTAGTTTTTATTTTATTCCTATATATATTTATTTACATATTAATATTACCCCTTACCATTTATTACTGTGTTTATATTCTGTCATTACTCAATTTACCTGCAATGGCACCCCCAAAGGCAGTCATTCAGTTTACCCATCCAGTTTCTCCCCTTGCCTCAATCTGTACCAGCGTGGGAGATGTGAAAACAAAGAAGTCATTCCTATTTTTACAAAACTTACTCCAACAGAGAAACGTTTTGAGATAGTATCTTCTCTGTGTTTGGATGGCTTTTGAATGAGATGTAGGATTTGGGGAGGCCTGTGATGTCTCTTAGAACACCTAAAATATACCCAAAGAGGATAAAAAAAATTGGCCTCCCTCCCTGTGGAAGAAGAAATTAGCAGCTCCTATTAACCCTTGTTAGGTTTTCCAGAATGTAAAGATATGTGTAAGCTAAAACACGATGGAGGACAGGCAGAATTCGAGAGGGAGTGAGGGTGTGTGGGGGCTGTGATATTGGCTTTGTTCATAGCAAAGGGAGCTCGGGAAGGTAATGAAGGTCCTGAGGAGGAACAGGAAGGAGGACAAATGAAACCACTTGCTACCTTTGACATGGTGGAAAGAAATAGCATCGGTGTATTCGTGTGCTTCTGAACCTTAGTTCTCCCGGCACTTGGAGGCGGTGGGAAATCCAGATGCGGTTGTTGATCTCACAGAGTACATTAGGAGCCCATCCAGCCCTTGCAGCTCTATCTGGAGGCTGTGTTGGCAGCAAACAGATCCACTCCTAATGTAATTTGAAGGGAAAACTTAATGCCTTGGCTCTGTCACTGAATTTTTTGTTTGAAAGAGCATATAGATTATTTATAGTCCACCTAATAAACCTGAGGGTCTTTTAATAAAGTCATAGATTATATTGCCCAAAGAGTTTATTGAAATAATATCTGAGTTTGCCTGTGACAATGACGTACCATAAGTTTATGGCTCTATCCTGTGTGGCATAGGATTTCCCATCTTACTCCAGGGTATGTGTGCAACATTTTAACATTCAGAAGGAAGATGAAAGAGTGACTAGGTCACTACACTAGCTACTCTCACATTTTTTCCCCTCAAAATAAAAACACAGACCAAAGCAGGTTGAGGGTAACTAATAAAGGATTGGGAAGAGACCAACAATTTGCCTCCTAAAGCAGGGACATTTAAACCCTTTGAATAACTTTTTTGGGGGGAAAAACCCGTGAGTTTTATACTTCATAACCATTTTTGAAAGGAACTCCTTCTTTCCTGGTCAGAAAATGAGGGATTGAGGTAGTTAAAATCTTTGTCATCATAGCCAGAAGCTTTGACTTCAGCTACATCTATTTATTCTCTGACGAGCCTGAAGAGCTCACAGCGGTCTGACAGCACAGGATTACTGCTCACACCTTTCACACTGCCTCCCTCGTCCACACCCACATTCCCACAGGCAAGCATTTCACCATCTTTTTAGAATTATGGTTGTTTTCCCTTCCTTAAAATTAAACCACTCCGTCACATTGTATTGCGTGAAACCCAAAATTTTACAAAGTTCCTGATTGTTTTCCATTTTACCTTTATATTGTCTCCCATAAATACATGGACGCCAAACTCCCCTCATTCCCTGTCAGGGCCTTGTTTGCTCTAGCTGGCTCTTCAAATCTCACTCCTCACTTGAAATTTCATTTAGAATCCCTAGACTCTCCCTGTATTCCTTACTCTTGTCTCCCTCAACTGCCATTTATTTAACCTAAGGGTGACATTTTCTAACTCCATAAAGCCTTCTGAGGTAACAATCTTTATGAAACACACATGATTCTATTGTATTATTACTTTTTTTCCAAAGGAGAACATGGCCAGAAAAGAACAATGGAGAATTGTTTTCTTCCAAATAGGACAAATTAATAACAAAATCATGGAAACCTTAGAGTGAGAAAGAATTTTAAAAAATCATCTTGTCAAGGATCTTCATTTTATTATGAGAAAATAAGTGCCCCAGAGAGTTGGCATTATTTTCGCAAAGTGACATGTCACATTAACCATAGCTGGAGGTAGGTTCTCCAACTCTCATTCCAGTTTTGTTTCATTCACCACCCTGCCTTTGCTGGATACCCATCTCCATTAAGGATGGGTTCCCGTGCCCAGCCTACAAATACCAAAGTCCTAATACACTCAAATCACTTACATAAAATGGCATAGTATTTGCATATAATCTGCACACATCCTGCTGTATATGAATCATCTCTAGATTATTCATAATATCTAATGGAATGCAAATGATATGTAAATAGTTGTTATATTGTATTGTTTGTACAATAATGACAAGAAAAAGTCTGTTCATGTTCAGTACAGCTACAATTATTTTCCTGAAAAAAAATCTTGTTTTGCATTACTGGGGATTGAACCCAGGGCCTTCACACTGGTCCACATGCTTTATATAGTTTTTAGTTTTGAGACATGGTCCCGCTAAATGGCCAAGTTGCCTAGGCTAGGCTCAAATTTGCAATTGCTTGCCTCAGCCTACCATGAGCCACCATACTAGAGTCTCCCAGTTAGTTGCACTTGACAGTGTAGAACCTATGGATATGAAGAGCTCCATGCAGTTGCTCTAAGCTAGGAGTGATCTGATCATAGCAGTTTATATGGAGAAATGATTTTTCAGAATGATTTATTTCACTTACTAGGTATTACTAAAAACTCAATTGAGCGCTGTCTAGGTATCAGGGGTCCATAGTGAATAGATTCATGTCATGTTCATAAAGGTTGCACTGACGTGAAGGAGATCATTGGTACAGAAACAAGGGACTGTAATGACAAGTCATGATGTAAGCTGTGAAGAAAAATGAAGAAGCACAAAAGATAGAGGGAACAATTGGAGTGGGGCAGTATTGGGTTAGAATGGACAGGTGGACCTCTCTGAGGAGGTGAAATTTAAGAGAAGATCTGAATGAAGTAAAGGAATGATTCTTGAGACCACCTAGGGAAGAACCTTCCAGACAAAGTTAACAGAAAGGGCAAGGGGCCTCCAGTGGGCAAGACTACAAAGAAGTTTCAGTTTGAGAATGCAGCCACAGCTTTCAAAAATAAGTTATAGAGTGTTTAGTGTGTATTGTTTGACTAAAACCAAGAACGTTTGAGTTCTTCCAGCCAACACTTTTAGGACAGAATTTTATCAGATTCACTAATTGTACATATCATGTTCTTCGACTGTTTTTAAGAACTCAGAAAGCGGGCCATATCATTCTTGCCACAAAGATACACTTGCGGGAAATATTTTTTGAATGTGAACATTTCATAACAATCAGAACCATCCTAAAAATCTAGGGTTAGCTTTAGTTAAGTGCTTCTGTCAAAGACAGACTTTACAACTAGCAGAACTAACTGTTTCTTTGGAGTTCAGTACTGTCTTTCTACACTTCAACCCAAAGGGATGCTACAGGGGACTTTTCGAAAGCGAGCCTGTCTCATAGAACACTGGAGCAATGAGGGGAGTTTTGGGCATGAGCTCTTGCTATTTTTGTAAACCTATCTCCTGGGATTCCTGATCCCCTAATAAGGAAAAGGCTAGCCCACTTTGACCTTTATAGACTGTTGCAAAGTCATTGCTGAGCTATTATTTGAGTAGCTTGAGGTAGAATAATGTTCAACTCAGCTTCCTGGAGTTGCATTTGAAATGCAATTAATTGACTGCTGTTAGTTGTCAATTAACATTTATTATCAATTAGTTCATCAAATTGATTAGTTGGCAGGACCTTAAAGTCTAAATGCACTCCTTTCCATTATAAATATGTCTATAAGAGTAAAAGCTGCTCACTAATTGATGTCAAACTGGAATTGCTTATGTCGGACTTGAGTCTTGTCCATATTGCATTTTTAAAATCTATATCAAATGAACTTGGAAATACATGTAAAGTTTACACTTTTAAAATGTGCATGCTGCAGTTTGCTTTTTGGAGGTAATAATTAAATGTACCAGGTTAGAGCTTTATGCCAATGCCAGAAGTAATATTTAATAAGACTTGTTATTTTATGTTTACATGTCTAAAATGATTTTACTTTGAAATGAAAGCATTGTTTCTTAGTGTTACTGGAATTTTTGTACACATTTAAATCATGACTATATTAGTTTTTAACACTTTTTGAGTTAACTAATATGAGCATGTAAGCTTTCAGTAGGTTTCTGGGGGAAAGTAAAATATGAGTGTATAATATGCAGTTATTCCTATTTGAAAGACAGGCCTTTTAGTCACTTTCCTGTCCACAAAAAAAATCTTTTCTAAAATATACCCAGCTTCCTATGTTATTTGGCATTTTATGCATTATCTAAAGACTAATTAATAGATTTTCAATCCTTCCCTCAATTCCCCTTTCATTAAAAAAGACTATTACCATTTAAAAAAGACCCATTTTTGTTTAGGAAAAGGTGTCTTACAGATAAATGTTTAGGATTCGGCATATGATACTTTGTCTTATATTTTGTACAACCTGGGATGGAACATGGAACAGAAGTATAAAATGTACTCTCTGTCTATTTGACTAAGCGTAAGATACCTACAGGGACTATTCACTTTTATTGCTTTTGTATAAAAAGATAATTCCTACCTCCTCCCACCCCAAATTGTGACCTAAATATGGCTGAAAGACATAACATGTGACCTGCTTAGTGCTGCTCGCCATGGCCTGGAGCCACAGCAGGAACTCTATTAGAGGGAACAGCACAGATGCTACCAGATGGCCAACATATTGTCCAGAGATGACCCATGTATAATTGCAGAAAGTTCAATACATTCAGGTTTTAAATTTAATTGCATTGACCACCTTACCTACTGCTGCTGTGTGCTTTAATTTATTTAAGGTGGAAATATAGTTGCGGGGGGCGGGGGAGGGGGCGGGATCAGTGTTATTTTACTCTCTGTTCCCCAGCACCAAATTGCCCAAAAATGGGATTCCAGGTGTTTCTGGCTACTTGAACTATGAGCAATTTGTGACATATTTGCTTGGGCTTCATTATTTGGGGAGAGGGTTTTGTTTTTTAATCAGTTTAGCAACAGATAACATTACCTAAGTGCACAGAATGCATTTTCATGATCCTGGCTTTTTTGGAAGGGTAGATGGATGAGATGGCCTCTTTGGCCTTCCCTGGCTTACTTGAAAATTTACTTTTATCTCCCCAATTCAGCACTTCAGTTCTAACAGGGTGGTACCAGGGTAAGCTACTCTAGTCACCATGAATATATATTTTCGGTAATATAATACTTTATTTTTTGAAGGGATATTAATTTGACTTCAATATATATCCCATGTTAATATATATCCCATGTTAATATATATTGTCACTTAAAAACCTGCCCTTTAGTTACTATGGGTTTTGAACCTTTTCTCTTCAAAGAAAAATGGCAATTACATGTTATGTAAGGGTAGAGAACTATTGTTCCAGTTTCTTTTTGCAGGCTGTTATTTCTTAAAATGTTTCTGCTAAGCAAATGTAATCATGATGGCATGCGTTATTAATTCAAAATAGCTTCTCAAATGGCTCAAGCTCTGGGATGGCAGCATGTCTGTTGTGATGTTATTTGTCATAATTCTTTGCTCTTACATAGTGCCTTTTCTCCAGGCCACTCACATACTACATTTGCTTTGTGTCTATATTCAAGACAAAAGATAAATCCTCATTTTGTTGGAACTTCCCAATCTATTGCATCTTTTCATATTTACTCTGTAGACCATCTACTGATAGGTCTGATTGGTTTCCCTGATATGTCCTAGAAAGAGAATTCATGAAATTGTCAAGGAAAATTATATTCCCCTGCCATAATCTGATTTGAGAATTAATTTTTATGGTGGAAGCCATTTTATAATACACTCTGATGTTTTTCTGACCCTTGTTTTTCTGACACCATTAATTATGCTTTACAAATTTGAAATTTGAATCCAAATCATTTGTACCAAAAGAAGGATATTTTATGTGCTTCAGATATCTTTAAGTTTTTGTAAGCTTATGTTTTCATAAGATAGTAAGATGCAGAGCACTGTGTTAAAAGTGATAATTATAGAATTAAAAAGATATCCACATTATTGTTTTATGATTTGAACTCTCTGACAGGATTTTGGGATATCACAAACCTGGTTGGGTAGCGTCCCTTTAAAAGCAGAACGTCAGCTGTTGTCAAATGAAATGGACCTCCAAAACTTGCTGTTTATTCATATCCCAGTTAAAGCTGAAACAAACAACTGAAACTAATCACGCTTGAAGTTGGGTATCGCCTTTGTGAGCTTTATGAGCCTATTTTTCTGAAATTAGAAATTGCCTGAGTGAAATGTTTCTAGCTAAACTGCTTTCTACTGAAGTCATGATTTTTACAGTCAGATAAATGCCCCTTAAGCTTCATTTATGTAAGCATCAGTGACATCCAGTGGCTAGCAGGCTGATCACAAGTGCATCTCCCCACAGTGTGAGGGATCCATGGTACAGAATGGTACTGGAGTCTCCTCTGCATTTGATGATGCTATTTCTAGTCAAGAAAGTTGGTTTTACCAAAAGTGGTCTTCTGCTGAGGGTGACTAAACATTCCACCCTGAACTCTGAAATAACACTGATAGAAACGAGGCTTGACAATTGGAAATAAAAATGCACATAGAGACTACATAGGAAAATACTATTGCTTGGAAAACATAATTAGCATCTACACTAAACCCGAAGCTTGAAGCTCTGCAGGTGTTATTTAGAAATGGTTATCAGGGAGCTTACACAGCTTTCAGTTATACAAAGAGGACTTGTAAATTCTAGCAAGATTGGTTCATTATGCAGAGTTGGATGATGGTACTGCTAATGTTTCAAACACATATGCTTCGTAAAATGGTCCACCTTAATTTGAAAAAGGTATTACTTGCAATTATGTCAGCTACATAAATTTATTTGCAGACAGTCAATTCATATTGATCATAACCTGACCTCACAATGACCTTGAGGAAAGGTAGTCTGTGACGGGTATAGATATTGGGATCAATACCAGAGCACAATCGACTATACCTAGTTACTGATAAATGAAGTAAAAAGGTACACTATTTTCAGAAACAAAGATAATAACAGCTCATTTAGTCAACTGTTTATAAAGGTTTAATATTGATACATGTAGTTATAATGACATCCTTGGGCATTTTCAAATGGCAGAAAACAATAGGGTGCAGAGTCACTGAGCACATTAAGTGGAAAGAATCATTACTTTCCAACTCCAAATAAGAAATTCCACAATATTTATGTCAACATTGCCGAGAACTGGGCCATTCTGTAAGTCATACAGACAGATCATGATTCCAACTGCACAGGGCTGTTTGCTTCAGCGTTCTCTATGTGCCAGGTCTTGTGAAATGAAGCACCCTATTATGTGGGAACAAAGGCTCCAGGACTGCGCATTGTACGTCAGTACTACCCTCTCTTGCACATTTGCAGGAGAAATAGCTTGCCTATCCACAGGTATAACCAACTGTAATCATGAGGAAGAGAGCATTTGGTCTCAGCGCATCTGCTCCATATTGATGCATTCCCCTCTGCTGTGGAAAGTTAAAAGAAAAGATGTTAACAAAAATTTCCCTCAATCGTTCCTTTCTCTTTGCTGGGAATTCTGCAGGGTGAGCACTTGGCAAGTTACGCAGAACCTAAGTAAATAGAGTCCATTGGCAAAATGGTAACAGGTTGTGTAGCTTAATTGAAGGAGAGAAGTTCAGGAGCCAGCCTGGTGTCTGTGGCACCCAGTTGGTAAATGGTGCCTGTGGTGAGAGCAGAGTGATTTTGCAGGAAGCTCATTTTGGGGAACTAGTCAGCTTGCTACTGTGAGCCAAGAAATATGAGGATTTGGTTTCAGTGTGTTTTTCTTTTTTCTTTTCCTTTTGGTGTAAAATATATTTCTATATCTTGAGCTTTGTTTATCTTTTGCCAGTATAATTTTAAGAAGCCTGTGCCAGTACTCTGATATTGTCTTCCTTAGGGAGGGAAATGCTGAGAGACATTTGTGGCTATTAAAACCTGCAAACAGAAAGAAAAGCCTCTGTTAGCACAGATTCTACTTGAATGTTTTTCCTGAACGCTTAAGTTTCCTAGTTGGTCCCCATGGTTAATCCCCAGGCCATATTTCTTGAGTCACGTGCTTTTTTGCATGGTCTTTCTGTTTTGTGTGCCCTCATGTCATTTGCTACCTCCTTTTCCCTCGTCTTCTTTCATGAAGCTATTTATTAATAAACCTGTGTTTTCAATACAGTGTTGCATCAATAATCCTCGAGTGGTTCCGTCAGTCAGCATTCTGGGAAATCCTATGCTATATTGGAGAACTGTAAATCTCCATTATTGTTTCCCATAGCACAAATAAAGAACACTCTCTTACGTCCATGACATCCATCCCTGCTCATTTTTAAGGGTGAATGTACATTCTTGCCTAGGTGCAGAGAGGTGCTAATCTCATGTTTATCAGCACATGGAGCACTGCAGCCATCGGTGACACTTTGAAACACCTATTATCAAAGGACACACTAATTTAAAGTATTACTTGTAATAATTTAAAGTATTACTAATTTAAAGTATTAGGAACCAAATCATGTACTTTGGTTTGCTTTGGTTTTCCCTTTTCCTGAAACCTTTAATCAAACTACTGGGACTGATGAATTCTGGTCTGCAGTATTCAGTTCTGTATATCTGATTTTCAGCATGTTATTAACTGCCACAAAGAAAATATCAGTATTTAGAAAGATAAGAATAGACTTTTATATACCTGCTTGGTAATAGACAGAAAGAGCAGAACATTCTTTGACTCGAAACTGGGATTTCCCCGAGGGGTTCCTTTAAGAGCTACAACTTGCATATATTTGGCAAGAGAACATCAACCTTTAATATTTTTAAAAGTGTGTTGTTAATGTAGTTCAGGAATCCTAAGAAAACTTCTGTGGTAATGGCCTAGCAATCTCTGTCCACTCTGATCCTGATTTCTTTATGACTGATATCTGCAGCTCATTTCAGAGCAGATTCACTTCTTTTGGAGGGGGCACAGCAGCTGTACTCTGGGTTTCTGACTATGTTGCTTGGGTCATAGTCGCTGCTCTGGCTCTGGGCTCTGACCAGGGGCCTTCCTGCTGCTGAGATGTGAACTAAGTCATCAGAAGGTCTATTGATTTTTGCTGCTGACTTCTTACTTTATTTTCTAATTTCAGTTTTGGTAAGAATCACCACTGAGAACCAGAAGCTGTCATTGCTGCTAGGGTCCTGTGATTCCTAGCACTCCGCTACTCTCTGTGGACTCCACCTGGGCTAACCCACCTGCCTGGTCCCTGGATGGCTACTTTGGCTGATCTTGCACTGTCTTTGTCCAAAATTTTCTTTCAGATTCCATGTCAGTTATATCCAATCTTTTGACCATTCTTAGTAACTGCTATGGACTCTAGGATTCTAGGACCTATGATGGCATTTCACATGGGTCTGCCTGTTGAGCAATCCCATACTCTAGATCAGTGATGGTGAACCTTTTTGAGCTTTCAATGATAACAAACAGTTGGCTGAGGCATGTGTGCCATAGGTTCACCACCACTGCTCTAGATTGTCTTTCAGAACCCACAACTCCTTTAAAACTCTGATGTTTTGTTCAGTTGGAGCTCCTTTGTGTTGAATTGCCTAATGATGAAACTTTGGCGGATAAACAAATTATCCTACTGGACCTAAATATTATAATAAGAATAATGAGAAGCCTGAACGATTTTTCTCAACACTAGGGGTTGATGGTAGAGATTATTTTTAGACACTGATGTTTTGCATAGCAGCCATAGAATGATACCCTAACCCAGATATGTATAAGGTCAAACACCTACAGCATGGTACCCCAGGAAGTGTCACATGCCACTGTGCCATGTAGGGGCAGAATGGCAACAGCAATGGAAAGTGACAAGGTGAATTCCTAACTGAAGGTCACAGATGGGCATTCTAGACAAGTAACATTTGATTTAGACCCTGAACCTCAGTGGCTTACCATAAACCTATGTTCAACAGTTTCAACTTGCTGAAATTTTTGTGTGTATCTTGAACCTTCTGGTCATTCAACATCATTATTAGTACGTGGAATTCCTTTGTGGGCGGCCTTTTACTCTGACAGGGACAAATCATCCTTGGTGAGAGACAGACATCTCGAGGAAAATTATATCCTCATTTACGCTGCTCAGCCCAGTTGTGTTAAGAAAGTGGGTGTACTCGGCACATATGATCATTTTTCTAGGGGTTAAGGCTTTTTCTACAACCTTGACTTCTGGGACTGAAATCTCAAATATTTTTAAGACATGAACACAAAATTTTTAAAAAAGGGCAAATTTTCCATTTATCATTCAGAGAAATTGTCCTCCAAAGAAGAATCCCTTTGATACGTTTTCTCCTAGGGTCCCCCTGCTGAAAAAATACCTTAGATACATTAAAAATGTAAAATTGCAAAAGCAATAACACTTCACCATATTAATTAATTTTGAATTACAGCTGAACTCTTACGTAAGTGCCTAGGACACGTGATAATACCAAATTAATTCTTTATGATCAGTACTATTGCAATCAATACTAAATGAATTCATAATGATAAGATACTTAAAATAGAGAGTTACCACAAAACAATAAAAAGACCATCATCTAAACAATCGCACACTAATAAAGTATTAGCTCAATAAGCTGGTGCTATCCATGACAATCAATGGTAGATACTTAATTTATTTCAACTTATCCATGTCTTGCTTTCCTGTAAGGGCTGTTCAAAAGCATAGTTCTTTGCTTCTGTTGTAAATTGTTTTGAGGGGAAGAAATACAGTACTCTTATTATTAAATAATTTTGTTGTAACATTTATATATCACATCTCTGCCAAAGAATACAAAGCAAACTATATGTACTAATTTACTTTCCAAATGTGCTCCTGTTTGCCTCTACTTCTTCCTCACGAGAGCCATATAATTTTTCCTTTCTTAATTTCTCTCTCTATCCTTTCCTCCTTCCCTCCCTCCCTTCCTTATTCCCTCCCCCCCCCGTTCTTTATGGGTGAAGGTCCATGCAACGTGCATGGGACCAAAAACTAGGAAATGGCAACGCTGGCCTCTACATTTTGCCCTTTCACTTTAATACCGACACTGTGACAATGGATGTTAACGATTGTATCACGCCTGTTCTTTACTGAGCATTAAACAATTGATCAATCATGAAGTTAAGAAACAATAAAGATCCTCTGTTTTTCTTCCCTTCCTCACTCCCCTCTTACCTCTTACCTTCTCTTTTTATCTTTTTCATTTCTTTTCTTCTTCTTCTGTTTCTTTTTTCCCTCAATTCTTTTCTTCTATCATAAGAACTGTTTGAGCACCTTCCCATATGTTAGGTATACTCTGAGCCTTACAACTTCGAACGTGGAGGGAGTACTGGGCTTTGTATCAGATTTGGATCAAATCTTAGTTTTTTTCATTTTGTTTACTTTTTGATTCTGGGCACTGTGGCAAAGATAAATTTCATTTCAAATTCCTCTTTCTTAGGAGCATGGAAAGCATCCTTACATTTAAATAGGTCTTGTGACTAGCTCTGGATAATAAGTTATATGGGTAGAAATTGTATGTGTCACTTTTGGTCCAACTCTGTAAAACAGTCATATGTAATTCTTCAGTCTTCTCCTTTCCAACCCACAAGGAGGCTTCATGTTGAGGTGGTGGAGCCACAAGACAGAAACAACCTGGTTCACAGAGCCACTGTGTATTAGTCAACGTTCTCCAGAGAAATGGAACCACTAGGAGATTTAATAAGGGAAGTGGTTCATTCAACTATGGAAGCCAATAAATTCCATGATATGATGGCTGTAGGCAGGAGAACTGGGAAAACCAGTAGTATAATTCAATCCCAAGGCCTGAAACACTGACTGGTTGTTGGAATTTGAAGGCTTGAGAAAACCAGGAGCTTTGACATCTGAGGGTAGGCAAAGTGGATGTCCTAGGAGAGGGAGTGGGAGAGGGAGAGGGAGAGGGAAGAAACTCTGCCAAACTCTGCCTTTTCTCTTCTATTTTGTTCCATTAGGGTCAGCCCTCAACAGAAATAATGCCTGTCCACAGTGGTGCATTGGTGAGGGCAGATTTTCTTTTTTTCTGGTACTGGGAAGTGAACTCCCGGACCTTGAGTTGGCAAGGCAGAACCACTGAGCTAAATCTCCGGCAGGGGGAAGATTTTCTTTACTCAGTCTACTGATTCAAATGCTCATTGTCACAGACTCCCTAGAAATAGTGTTTACCAGAGATCCAAGAAACTTTTAACTCCATCCACTTAATGCATAGAATTACCTAGCAAGAAAATAACAGCCATAGAAAGGTGCCCAACCCATGGGGTACATAGTGTGATGCAGAAACAAACATTGCGATTACATCTTTTGAAATTGCTTGTTATTGTAGCTTGAATTTAACTTATCCTAACTAAAACAGGCAAAAACCTCTCTGAGTATCTGTTTTTTCATTTTGAAACAAGGATAATAAATTTCTTTTTTTTTGAAACAAGGATAACATTTTTCTTACCTACATAATGAAATTACTGATAGCTAACATCTTATGCAAACTATTGAAATCAGAAGAATATGATGGTTGAGTTGAAATACTTTGCATACTAGAATTACAAATCACAATTTTATAGACTCCATTTGGCCCAAATATTTGTCTGTCTATCACAGTAGCAGGCAATGCTATTTAGCTGAAGATTTTATAAAAACAAAAATGATTTTTTAAAGGAAGATTAATTACTCACTCTTGGAAATGATGGGCTTTGCCTGTAAGTATTCACCATGGTGGGTGTTGGTGGTGGTCTCCTTTTTCTTCCTCCTGAGGTACTGGTACTGTTGTACTAAGTTACACATTCCTCTCAGCTGGAGCTCCCTGAGTGAGTTCCACCCTACTGTACTCCATGGTTTGCATCAAGATTTCCAATTTATACTTAAAAGACTCATTTCCAAGCTTGAACTTCATTAGTACTTCCTGAGACTGTAAGACTTTATGAACCAAAATTTTATTAAAACGTTTGCTTCCTTCCAGTATTCTGGCTGTGTTTTCTCCCTACCAACCTTGAGAGCTGGGCCATTTTTCACTCTGTTGGCTTTCTGTTTCTGTGAAACACAATTCCATTCAGGTAGAAGATGGCATTTTGAAGTACCCTGTAAAGAACAAAGAGTTGGTAGAGTTTCTTTAGTTTGTATTTAAAACTGAGCCACTGTCCCAGCTCCCAATCTACAACAGTAGATCCCATTGACACTAATACCTTTGGTTGTTACAGTTGAAACCAATACCGTTTAGTTATTTTAGCCCTACACAAATGTACATCAGTACTATTATATGATATTAATGTACTAAATCAGTATTGTTATAGTTATCCTAGGATGTGTGAACTCATTCTCTCCTGTAGCTATTCCTTTGGCTGATATTTATGGAATGATTACTATACGCCAATCAATGTTTAGGGCAGTGTTGGGGGGGCAATGCTGAAGAAGACAGCCATTTGTGTCTCTGATCTCATGAAGTTTACTTCTAGCCACAGGAAACAGACTGTAAACATTGAACCCAGAATAAGTTCAGATTATGAGAAGCACAAAAAGTAATGGTGAAGAGAGACTGAGCATGAAGTGAGTGGTTATTATGGGATGGGAAATGAGAAAGCGCCTTTTGTGAAACGTGATGACATATGGCGTGAACTGGAATGGCAACAGCAGGACTATTTCATCTATTAGAGATTAGAGCATGATATCTGTGGCTATTTTTTTAAGAGCCCAAGAAAGTATTTCAGGCCCTGAAAAAATGTTATTGGAATTAACTTATGGAGAGAATATTGTAAAATTGAAATAACTAATATTTATTTAAAATGCCAGTTGTAACTAATCAGCTGCAACACAACAGTTGCAATTTTGTATAACTTCTTCTGCTAGTGCAATGTGAGTATATTTGAACATGTTTGATCTATACTGGGAACCCACAAGGGTCTTGGATAAGAGAACGAGGTGAGTGAAGATCTTGGGGAAGATATTATAGGCAGAGGATGGTTCAGAAGAGAAATGAGTTTGATACAAATAAGGAAGAGAAAAAAAGACTTGCATGGAGAACAGGGAGTGAACAAGAGTGGTAGAGGATGAGGTTGGAATTAGTGTCTGGATAGTGTAGCTTCATACAAGGTAAGAAAAATGGAATAACAGGATTCTCAGCAAACTCACCTGGTCTCATTCAGAGGTGTGGGTTTGAGTATTATATGAGCATACTTTGTTCTCTTTTTCTTGTGTGTTTGTCATTGAGCAGTTGTTTAAGCGAGGAATGAAAGCTGTTAGTTATTTTTTATATATTTTGGCTCTTCTTCTACACAGATTCTTGCCTTGATGCCTCCACTTATGTGCTCAGAAACAAATACTCCACAGTATGTCTTTGTTTTTATCATTCAGGAATAGATGAGAGCATCCTATATACTGCAAGTAACTAATTTGATGATTGAAATAGAGTCTTGACTTTGACACTTACATCCAGATATATTTGTCTTGTTTTGTTTCACCTCACTTCAAAATGAGTTCAGACAGTTTCAAAGCCAAGGGGAACTCTGGGGTATCTGGACAGAGGTTGATGGCATAAGCTGGCCACTCCATGTCTCAGCATAGAACCAGGGGATCCTTCCACAGTTATGCTCAGTGTCATTGCCCCAAGTGCTGGATCATTCACACTTGTTTCATAACTATGCTCAGTTACCCGGGAATGTGAAAAATATCTCAAAATAATTACTCTATCAGGTGTGGCCAGAACCTTCTTTTTTGCCATTTAGTGGAGAAGCCAGGAAGCAGGCAGTTTACTGCTTTGCCTGCCAAGCCACAGAACATCTCTGCTGCTTTACTTTTCCCTCCAATTGTCATTGAAAATAACTAGTCATAATGCCTTTGTAAACCCTGCCAGGCCTCTGCTATGCGTAAATCATGCTCCCTGCCAGGGCCCCTTGGTTTAGAGACCCCATTGTGGGAGTGATTTAGGTAGAGGCGGGATCATGAATAAAGAACACTCACCCTCTTCTTCAGAGGCAGGGGAGGGAGAGCCCCTCCCAAACATGTCTTTTCAGGACCAGTATTTGGCTAAGAGCTTTAATTTCATTAGACAAATGGGGGCTGGGTTTTTCCATGCATCTCAGCCTCCTTTTAATGTGTAAATGACCTAGGATTTGCCACTCATTACAATGGTGATATGATTACGGGCCTGAAACAGACCACACTGTGCAGACCTTCAGTGATAGGCCAGCTAAGAAGTGGCATATGTGGGAAAAATTGGAAAGCACATGTTTTCTGATCATAAGCTTTCGAAAGAATTGCATTCGCAAATGTGAGGCTCCCACTGGGTTTACTAAGAGAACTTAACGAAAAGTCAGTTTCTGTGTAGACATGACATCGTGACAGGTGACAGTGTGGTTATGCTGTAAATAGCACCCTGGGGTCAGAGGGAGTGGCACAGGAGAAGCTTTTTGGATTTAGAGGCAGGAGGTATAGACTTGGCTGTTCAGAGGAAGTTACATGACTCAACTCCTGTGAATTTCAGTTTCCCCAGGTACAAAGAGGGAATAATAAAGGCTTCTCCATTACCTGCAGGTTATTCAGAAACATTATTTGTGGAAAGTCTGCTATGGGTAACTGTGTGCATTCACGCTATCATGTTCATTCATTACATTACACTTGAGCAGTAGCTATGGCTGAGGATACAAAGGCAAGTGAGATAATCCAATGCAGCAGCCCACTACCGATCGATCACCTGATGATCCATGATCCATTTATAGCTTAGAAAGTTCTATATAGTCCATCCAGTCTTGTTGGCCCATTCTCAGGAGACTTCTGCACAAGTTAGCACATTAAAGGCTCCAGGAAGCTCCATTTAAAAATATTTATTTATTTATTTATTTATTTATTTATTTATTTATTTTTATCCAGAATATCCTCTGAGACCTCCTTTCTTCTACCTCCACCCCAACAAATACATATACCCAGGTTCCAAGAGCTGAATCTCCCACCGTGGCAAAGGCTGTAGTACCAGTGACTGATTAGGGGATGGAGACTGTAGAAAATCCACCATTCTCTCTAAAGTGACATTGTCTACATGGCAGAGACCATCTGGGAAAGACGCTTTCTAGTGAAAACATTCTGTGAATACAAAATTACAATAGGAGGCCCATTCTGGCAGAACTGTGCCACTATTTGAGCATACTGTGGGAGGAATTTATTGTCCTCCTCCAACCCTACAAAGAAAATTTATTCTACAGTGATAGAACATGATACTATTTCTACTTTTTCTTCATTCATTTGGTATATTTTTATAAGCTGAAATATATCCCCCATCTGTGGTCTGTATCATGCTAGAAATTTAGACCTTCAGCCACACAAGGCAATTGTCTTCGTAGATCTATACCATATAAGAGCCAACCTTTTATTGATGGCTTCTAATACAACCATTTTACTTATTTCCATGGGCACACATTGACCACAATAAACAATATTTTATACCTATTTAATACTTTGTGTTATAATATTTTATACCTGTTTAATACTTATATTTTATACCTGTTTAATACTTTGTGTATGATACACATTTCTCAGATTTTCAGAGACAATTACAAAGGACACTAGATCAGAAAGATATAAATGTTTCTGAAATAACAATTACATACATGTGCATGTTTGTTGGGATAATGGGGTAATGGTTTCATTAGAAATTCTTTTTTTTTTTTTTTTGGTACCTGGGATTGAACTAAGGACCTTCTGCTTGTGAGGCAGGCACTGAGCTAAATCCCAGACCCAGGATAATCACTTCTTTAATACAGGTTACCACAAAGATTTTAATATGCATTGTGATTGTCTAAGAGTATAAGTAAAAGAAGGGGGAGTGGCTGTAGTAAACAGCATTGCCCAATCTACATAGGTAGCTATTGAGCTCATTGTCCATGGCACAGTTTTGGAGAAATGCTGCAAGGACTTTTTTCTTTGCTGGTGGGTGCAGCAGTGACTACTTCTGAGAGTTATTATGGTAAGGAATGAGGGACGTGGATGATGCTTCCTAGCACAGTGCATGCATCATGGGGCCCCAGCAAGTGGTGTCCTCTAAAAATAGAGGAATCAGGCAGGTCTCGGCCTTTCTCCCTGATGTGCCTGCTTTTCAATCTGGCTGCAACTTGTGCTGATTTTTTGGTGCTGGCCTTGCTTGTCATTCCTCTCTGGGTCTAGAGGTCAGTTTACCCTTATCAATGGGCCATTTCTTTTCTCTTCCCTTAGGTCCTGCCAATAAGTGGACTAAGGCTGGATCTACTTCTCTCTCGTCCACCAACCTCTCTCAATGGTGACTCAGGCACTGCTAGATGATGACAACTAGTGGTAGTGAAACTTTCAGACATCTAGTGGCCAGACTACAACCCCAAACCCAGTTGTTTATGGTCAGGTGACAAACATTGCCCCTCTGTGAGCTGTTATCCAGTGCCTGGCTGCTGGGGCAACTTGGCTGCATATCAACAGAGAGGGGTCTGCATGCCCACTGTGGCACACATGCCAGAGGTTTGCCACCACTGCCCTAGATGATGTGTTACCATGTCTTACCATTAGATCATAACTTAGATGTGCATGCTGGCTTGGTCTGCCCTTGGGTTTACTGTTTCAGGGTCCTGAATATAGAATATCCTCTCCCCAGTCCTGCCTGTCTCAGCTCACTCTATCCTCCCAGTGGGGAACTCCCACGTTGCTACATATCCAGGGCTTCCTGGGATTTGATTATCTTACAGATGATTTAGAACTATATCTCACACTGTATATGAGTACATGTGTACCTACTTTATAACAGTGTCAAATGACAGCATATGGCTAGAACTCTGCCTCTAAACTACAAGTGTGATTCTCTTTCCAGAAGACTATGCTAGTTGATTTACAATTCTTTTTTTTCCTGTTTACTGGGAAAGGAAGATAACACATGGGAACATTTTTTTCCATAATATATTTGGCTATTTTATGTGTACTAAGTGGATGGGAAAGTTTGGCCATTTTCATAAACTTTCTGTATAGGAAGGATAAAACTTAAAAAACAGTCTTTGTAGCAACTTATGTCTGAAATCGCTGTTCCTTCCACAAGGCATAGGATGGAGCCATTTAAGGGTAAGCTGTGAATGCCAAACTCACTCCCAGTAGTACTAGCTTTGGAGACAGGTTTCTGAAAGAAATAGACTTCACTGTCTCCAATGCTTCTAGCAGCGATCCCAGAGAAAGCTTAAGGATGACGACATTATAGGACACTGGAACTAAGACTCAACACTGGAGGCAGGTTTTCTATGGCTTTCCCAAAGGCTTGTCCACAGCCTGGAGTTTCTTACTGCTCTGTCCCACATTCACTGGCCTGATCATGGTTTTGCTCAGACCCTGGGACCAACCATGGTTTCTTAGAGGTCTGAACTTTGTCAGTGTGGATGTAGCATCATTATCCCTAGAAAATGTCAAGGATGAATACTTGAATGTGGACTTGTCACGCTCACATCAGCTCAGGATGAAGGGCACCAGAGGAACAGAGCTGAGGTTGAGCAAGCAACAACAAAATCACTGAAGGTTGCTAACCACTGTCATTATATTGGGCATCAGCATCAGGGAATATTACCTGCCTACTCTTAAACAGCTCAAATTCCAAAATCTGAATAAAAGGGTTTGTAAAGAAAAGAATTAAGGGATTGGGGTGGAAGAAATTCTTTACAAAATCTGGCCAGGATGTTGTCAAATTTCATTTTTCTGTCTAAAAACTAAACACAGAACTTGTTTTACTTTATGTAGAAAAATAATGGTTCTCTAGAGGAGCAGAGAATGTCCTCCAAACCAAAAATTTTTGATAATTTATCTATATTTTCTTAAACTATATTTGTGATCAAGGATGTAAATTTGAGAGACAGGAGAGATGCTTAAAAGCCATCATGTTACGCCCAGGTAATGACCCGCCCAGAGAAGAAGTTAAAATCTTGCTCTTAACTTGCATAGAATTGTGCCAAGAATGACTAAAAGCTGAGTATTTCCTATCTGAATTCTGGAAATTACACTGTTTGTCAACTGCCGAATGTTTCATTCTTTGCCCTAAACTACAGATGCCATTTTATGAATTCTTCATCAAAAATTTTTGAGGAAAAATACAGTATGTAATGCAAAATATTTTTTATTCCACTGTAATTCCTGTGATCAATGAGTTTAACTTTCAATCTTACTACATTTTGAACTACTGCAGATTGTGTAGATGGTAAATATTACACATTTGGTTAGAAAACCTCCTGGATATAAATATCATTGTCTTTTTTCTCAGATCAGTGGATAGCTTTAAGAACAGGCTAAATACCTACCTGCCTGGAAAATTGCCAGCAGGGTGATGGACTAGATGTTTTATTTAGGTTCCTTCCAACCCCCTGATTTAGCTCACTCCACTACTGCCAAGAAGAGTTAGTTCTGGTGGGATATGTCCGGAACTGCAGCCCCTTCTGCATATGTACAGGATGCCCAAAGATTGATGTTTTCATTGACTTTAGTTAAGAACAAGCTCTCCTAGTCATCTCTGTGGAAATAGGGTGCTTCTGAAGTGCTATCTGCAGACTTGACTTGACTTGTGGGGGTTTGGTCAGAACTGATAAATGAGAATGGATTAGGTGGGGCAGGTCACCTTTTCAGGGGGCCAAGCATCTTGATGATTCATGTGTCTTCAAGGGGGATGGCATGGAGCCCAAAGGCATTACCTAAGCTCTCCTGCCAGGTGATGGCCTGGTGGGATCAATGTGGACTTGGACCAATGACCCATGGGATGTATTAACTAATGGTCAACTTGGAATGTCTAGCTGAACTGAGTCAGCATGGTTCTTGGTGTGGAAGACCCCCCTGAAGATTGTTACCAACATCATAAAACTGGAGGGGAAGATCATTTGGTGTTGATTTTCTTGGAGATGCTTGCTGCAGGGGGTTTTCCTGATGAAAATTTGGCTGTTCTCTCATCTTTGGAGTAGCTCGGATTCCTCCCTGTTGCTGGGAACAGCTGCTCTTCTCATCAGCGGAGCTCTGGTCTTTACCTTGAGCATGGATTCCTGGCTCTAGTGCAGATCCCTCAGTCTGGTGGCACAGATCCTTCACCCTGCTGGTGTAGACTCTCTAGCTTCAACCACTAGCCTTTGGGCCTTCCTGGTGCAGATCTTCCATACAGACAAGCATGAGGTATTGCCATGGGCTCTAGGCCATTGGCTGGACTCCTGGAGGACCTTGCCTTGGACTCTAGGCCTTCAGCTGGACTTGTGAGAGACATTGCTGTGAAATCCAGACCCTAGGATGGATTCTTTGGGTCTCTAGTGCTCGGCTAGATCTCTTGCACTCCTCTGCTTTTGACCTTTTGGGTGAATAGTATAAAATAATCCTATAAATTATGTGTCCTGTATTAAAACTACTCCCTTGCAAACTCTGACTACAACAAAATAATTCTATCTTAGTTACTTTTCTCTCATTGCTGAGACAAAATACCCGACATCCAAAGTTAAACGGGGAAAGGTTTATTTGGCTTACAGTTTGCAGAAGTTTCAGCAATCAGCTGGCTCCAAGGTAGGGTGGTAGAGGGATAACAGTTCATGGCAGACAGTAGCAAAGCAACAAAAGACCTTAACAGCATCTTTCTGCCCCCTTTTGCCCCTCTAGACTACCAGGATTAGAGTGGTGCAAAACCAATCACTCACTTGTAGTGGTTTAGTAATCACACACCCTTAATCCCAGCATCACACAGTCCAGATTCAGCTACCTCCAAAAAGACTGCATGAGGCTTTGAGTGGGCCATCTAGACATGGGCCACAACAACCTGACACTGTTGATGGTGCTTCCACCTGTGCAGAGGCAGTGTGGTGTTACAGTGGAAAAGGTGTTCCAGATATGGCCCCAAACTTCTCATTCATAACTCTTGTGAGAAAAAGAGGGCTTTTTGCTTTTGTTTATATATATGAATGTGTTGTATTTTCTTTTAAAAAAAATTTAAAGCAAGCTGTACTCTCTTCAGAAAATTTTTGAGAAAGAAAAGTATGAAGAGAAAACAGAAATAACCTCCAATTCCTCAGCACAAAATTAATCACTATGAACACTATGACGTGTTTTAGACACTTGACAATTCCAAGTGGACATACTGAGCACACGAAAAATTGACATTCACTCATCCCTTGCATGGCATATAAGTTTCCCCTGAAAAACAGCATGGTTTAATAAAAAATGTAAATGTTCACTTCAGAACACTAGTGACTAAAAATTTTTCACTAGATGAGTAATTTTTGCATTCCTGGAATACAGCCTGAAAAGGTTGAGTTAGTTTTGCTTACTTCCAGGGAGGAAGTGATGAACCCATTGGTTAAGTACCCAACTTAAACACCTCTTCCCTGCTCTTCCTTGTCACATTTCTTCACTTCTGTCATCAGCTCCAGAAGTTGGCTTCTATTTAGACCCATCAATGTTTTTGTATTTTTAAGAATTTGGAAAAAAGAAATAATGTTGTCTTTGGAGGAATTTAAATCACTTTGCAGAGTGTTACTTTATTTGTAACAATAGTATTATTTTGAGCAGTGGCTGCTGATGGGCTGCCCAACTACAGTTGTACTCTATGTAAATTGATCCCTCCACCCTGGTGCTGTACTTCTAATTTTTCAAATTCATAATCTGCAATGCAAGTAATCTATATGTTTCATGGCCTTTGAGTTGCTCATGATTAGAAAACTTGCATATGAATGTTACAATTTTACTATTTTTAACCTTTTTTCTTTCTGGTTCTGGGTGTAGGGTACTGTATGTGTACATTTATCCCATATGTGGGATATACATATACATATACATATATATGTATATGTATATGTATATATACACATTTCCTACCTATTACATATTTTACTTAATGATTCTCAATGGAGAACTTTCCCAATTTGTTATTAGTGTTAATTATTTTATTTATTGGTTCATTTGTTTTTTGCCTCACCATGAAATATATACAAATCATGAAAGCAGGAACTTTTGCTGTTGTTGTTCATTGTTATATCCCCAGCATCTAGGTTAAGCCCTGCCATGTAAGGGATGCTAGATAAACATTAGTTTATTGAGTAAGTAAATGAGTAAAATATTCACTGGATACATAATTTTTACTGACTATATAGTATTTCCTAATATAAATGTACCAAAGCTAAGTTAGCTATTTCTCTGTTGTTGACATTTTATGCGACCAATGTTCTGTGGAAAAATCTTGGACACTAATTTTGATTTTTCCCCCAAGGACAATTTCAAGTTGTAAAGTATACGATATCAAAGCATATGAATTAGGTAAAGTCCTTATGGTTTAATATATTTTGATTATTTTCCCTTTCAGAACACTAGTAAAAGTCTTATACTCCCATAAGCAATGAATGAAAATGCAACTTAAAGCATCCTTGCATCCTGGAATGTGTCTTCAACTTTCTCAATTTTGCAATTCAAGGGAATTCCATTTTTATCAGGGGCATTCTAGTCAAAGCACCTCTAGCAGTTGTAGCAAAGGCTTCCCAATCTTAACAAAATAAAAGTATTTTTCCTTTGTTCATAGGGTCTGATGTTTGAGTGCATCTCCTGGGTAGCCAACCTCTAAGCAGTGACTTGAGGATTTTAACTCTTTCAATCTGTAGTCTTCCAGAATTTCACTTCAAGATGTGTAAACGTTTGTGAGTGTATATGTGTGTCTGTGTGTGTGTGTGTGTGTGTGCGCGCATGTATGTGTGAGTGTGTGAGAGGGTGGGGGAAGAGATAAAGATGGGCACTTTATGTCTGAAGTAGAATTCAAGTATTTATTTCCTCCCACATTCTATTGGCCAGAACTCAGTCATGTGGTCACAGATAGATGTCAGATGGATTGGAAAACAGTCTCCCTGAGTACCCAGTAAACAAATGCATTATACCAAATTCTAAAAATATTTTCTTTTCACTTTTTGATACCTGAAGAGTCCTGGGTACCTCTCAGTCAGATGGTCTACATCCTTCATTACCTGTGACAGTGGCTGGTATTTGGCCAGCAGTATTTATAAAGTTAAGACAAATAAATAGAACAAGTACCAGTCTTGTCAGAGACAAGGTGGCTTGTTCTGCAATTGAGTAGAAACGCCGTTCAATTTACTTACCTTTAGTGTGTGGCTTGGTGTCCTGGAATGATTCCAGCTTGGATAATTGCATTGGGCTGATCTAAAATGCCTGTGTAGTTTCCTTTGGATGAGCTCGTCTTCATTTCCCTCTTTGCACATTGCAGTGTACTGTTACTGCACCTAGTGATTGCTCCATGCCACAGAAGAGCTGCTTACATTCACCACCAGGAAGCGATCCCTGGGTAAAGATACAGAGTCTGCAGGTTTCTTTGGTTCCTTAAGCATAGAAAACGTATATGTAATAGATTATTAACATTAGTGACTTGGTAGTGGATGAAGTTAGTAATTTTTTCTTATGCTATACTTTTAATTCTAGGAATTAAAAAAATAAAGAATCTTCTCAAGAACATGTAGTATCTTTTTATCCAACAAATAATGCAGCACATTTTCTATGGGGGAATAGGAAATATTATGATGTCATCTTGGATGATATTGATGGGGTCTATACTACAGTATACGCATAGCAATATGTTTATCTCTATCCAAAATAATAAATTTTTTATCCCAGATTTCAATGAATAGAAATAGCATTTAGAAAACTACTCATTTATCTCCCAGTAATATTTATTTTGCTAAGTAGTCCACAACATCTCCAGTTAAATGTGTGTGTGCTAAAATAGAAAGAGATGATCTTAATTTTTATACAAAATAAAATACTGCTTGGCAGTCGCAGATTCTGTTAAAAATTGAAGGCCAGTTTGCAATTAAAGGGTCTTTTAACAGAGTATCAGAATAATGTACTACTCATTGATGTGACAAAAACAGGAAAATGTATGGCTTTCGAGTAGTTATCAAGGTTGAGTTTGAAACTTGTAGAAATCTTCTTTTTTGTCTAAAATTAAAAAAAAAATCAGGCTTACTCCTGATTTATGAATTTCAAAGCACCCCTGGCCAAAAGGGGGGATTTTCTAATAGTAGGGGGCTATACTATTACAATTCATCATGATTCTCCTTAGGGTAAGAAGTAAATAAGAATCAGTTTTCTTAGTAAAGAAGTTGGCTGCAATGCAATTCAGCCTAGGACAGGCTTGATGGATTTGTATGAAACGTTTACAAAATAATTCAGAATCAGAATGCACAATTTGCGTGCAATTCTTTTCCTTTCCTTTTCCTTGGGCAGGGGGAGAGGGTGAGAGGAAATCTGTATTAAGGAAGAAAAAGAAAGCCCTGTAACACACACAGAAGGATTTTATAGCTCTTAATTCTGCTAAGCCACCAATACATAGAAGATGCACTGTACTGTAATTATCTGGCTAGAGAGATGTAATTGTATCTATCAAACTAAATACAACACTGCCAGATGACAGCCAAGATTGGATTGTCTTTAAGGGTCAGACAGAAACCTAGAGTGACCTCATTCCTCCCTTCTCACCATGCCTGTTTTCCTAGTCTTTGATGGGGACCCATTTTGCTACCCATGTGAGAGCATATACAGTAACACTGTCATTTTGCTCTATGCCAGCAGCCTCCCTAGAGATTATGTTCGGTTTACTTGGGCTTGGGGGATTAAGCCTGCCCAGACCTCCCTTGTATTTGAAATGTATGATATTGATATCAGTGCTTAGAGAGAATCGGGCCTCAGCACTGAACAGATCATGCCTGGCTCCATAAAGTCTACATTGCACAGAGGGATGTATAGGCTGGGTGGAGAGGGGCCAATTCAGGCTTTTGCTCTGGAAAGCAACTATTCGGTACTGAACTGAAGAGTGTTTTCCTGGCCTTAATATCAGTACATTTCCATGGGCTATAGAAATAGATTTGAACCTCTGAGTAGTCTGACACTTGCTATAGTGGTGATTCCCTGTCATCCCATAAGTGTTAGCTGGGCTGCTGGCATTTATGTTTCTTTGCCATGGTGTCTTTAAAGTAAGCAGACCCCTCCCCTTTGCTCATTTATAAGCAGTTGGGATCTATTTTTATGGACTTCCTCCAATCTGGACCATATCCAAACCATTTTGGTTTTTTTTTTTAACTTTCCATACTATATTTATTGTTTAATGAAAAGCCTGGATTCTCCCTCTACTAAGTAGTGAACCCACAATGGTTGAAATACTCTACTAGTCTTGTTGCATTTATGAAGAGACAAAACACACAGAAGGTGTATGGTTACTAAGTGAGCTACTCCATCTCCTCAGTAGTGTGTGTATTTCTGGCTATACTGTTGTATCTTGCTAGCCCTGATTTATATGGCCCCCATTGTTTGTAGCTTCTGCTTCACAGGGGATCAAAAGTCCACCGAAGGCAAGTTTGCCTTGTGCCTATAGCTTAAAAAAGTTCGACTCTCCTACATATGCTGTGTGTTAAGCCTAACCAGGTTAACGCCCCTCTGCCGGGACTTTGGAAAAGAGTCCCAAATTGTCACATGTAAAGGGACATTTCAATGCTGATTTTTATTTCCATGAGATTAAAAGTGAAACATGTAACCACAAAGCTGGTTTATGTCATCCCCCGGTCGGAGTCAGCAGTCATGCCAAAAATTAGATATTTGATAGGTTTGTGAGAGAAACAGATGCAGAAGGATGCCATTCCCACAATTTAGACTCCTTCGTATCTTTAAGTGAGAAAGAACATTCCAGATGAACAAAATCTATTTTATTGGCTTTAAAAATAGCAAAGAAAATGAAGAAATAAAAAAATGGTAATTTAAAACTGATGTCATTCTTGGGGACTTATAAACTGCAAATTGGTGTTTCTAACTAAAAAAAAGTCATTCAAGACATACATACTTGATGGTTACATTTATGTGCATTTTTCACCTTGGCTGTGGGTTTATAATTCAGAGAAAATGTCCATGGATTATTCACATATAATAGTATGTGGCCATAGGCAAACAAACAAACAAACAAACAAATAACTAGAGAGAAAACCATAAACCTCTAAAAGGCTAAAGCATCTAAAAAGTATTTTCTCAGCTTTTTTGGGGGAAGCATTTTGTGTTCCATTCTTTTTATTTAATTCTGCCAGCTGTCTGCTAAACAAATCTAGCCAGGTGGGGCTTACAACCCATGACTAAAAAACTTACCAATGCAGCTGTCCAGCTTGCCCGGAGGAAGAATTCAGACAAATGGCAGCAACAAAAAGATTGTTTTGTTTTCAAGAAAGTAGCTACTGTACCTTCTTTGGGTTCAGTTTTTGTTCTGTTTCCTTAAGTTAATCCATAACTTCTGAAGTTTATATGGTGAAATAGAAAAATAATATCACGTTTTAAAAATGTACTGCATTTTTGTTATAGTCTAGCTTAATTTATTATAATTTGCCTTTAAATAAATGCTTTTTAAAATATTGCAACCTGGGACTGAAGCTGCCTGTTTTTTGTTTTTGTTTTTGTTTTTTTTTGACTTGCTAAATCCCTATGTCTCTCTTAGGTGGGTGCATGTTATTAGTGAACTGTGACTGAACTTTATTTCTAAATATTGCATAATTAAATATGTAGCTATTTAAAGGTGAAGGTTGGCATGGCTTATTCATGAGCAGAGGAACAGAACAGGCTTCTTTGCACTGCATCATCAGTCGACCTCAACTGTGAATTTCAAGTCAGCAAATGGGCCCTTCATTTGGTACATGTGAGCGGGGCCAGAGAAGAGCTGCAGTAAAAATGATGACATTGCCATCTGATCTGCAGCTCTATTGATGACAGATCAATGCAGAAACTACTCAGTTACTTTCTCCCTGTATGTGACACTTATCAGTTCAATGAATCTCTTCTATTATTATCTCCTGAAAAGGCTGTGAGAATTATAACTGGTCTTGGTGTTTGGTTCCAGCATCTGTTCAAAAGATATGTTGTTCAGGATAAGGGCATGGCACCGACTGCAGCCAGACATTTGTAGCGCTCCACAAGGAAGTTTGTGGGACACCAGTGTACTGGTGTCCTTCAAAGAAGCAACTGGAAACCCAGCATCTTAAACATGCACAGGATAACACTATGTGCATTAACTGTAGTTTGTGTTTGTGTTTAAAAGAAAATGAGTCTCAATGGGATAGTCAGAATTTTCTTAGCAAGGGCATATGCCATTCTATAAACTGGTGAGGATATTTGGTTAAATCTCACAGCAGATTTGGCAAAGTGTAACTGAAAGGTTCACATATTCAGCTGTCTTATTCCACCACTTATCAGGACACAAAGAAGAAATGCCCCAAGTCTGAGTTGGAAAGATCCAAATGGCCTTCAAGAGAAGCAAGCGAAGCCAGATTGCCTCTTGAGTTGCCTTCATTTCCTTTTGTTACATAAGAGCGGTATTGGAAGTGCTCACAAACCAAAGGAAAGAAGGACAATTTTTCATAAGGAAATTGAGGGCTGATGCAGAACTAACCCTCACAGTTCATCGTCATTTAATGAAGAGGAGTAATGGGGAATTTTTGGAAAAACTGGTATATATTCATAACAAAAAAATACCACAAAAGAGTAACGACTCTGGTTAACATTCAAAGGATTTACAAACACTTTTAAATATTAGAAGTGAATAAATTGCACAGATGCATTAACAATCCAGATTAAAGGAGGTAAAATATCATTTTTTTCTTTCCCTCCCTGTCATCCTGAAAACCCAGATCAGGGGCAGCTACATTTAGTAGTAACCACCTTTGTTTAAATTCATATTTTCTTAGAGAATTTAGACTTTACTCTTTGGGACAGTGTGAGCAGCCAACATGTTGCTACACTAGTAACTTTGTGGTTAAGCAAGAATAAACACCAAGAACAATTTCAAGAATATTATAAATACAGTGTTACTTGTTTTCAGTGTTTTACACTGATAAGAGGAAAAAAAGAATATCTGTTTAGGAAAAAATACCTCAAAAATATACATGTAAGAAGTGGTATTTTGTATAAAAAACTAGAAAGGAAATTCCATAGCATTTTCTTCCTTTCTTTCTTCCATTATATATGCACGTGCATTTGAATCTGTTTATATTTAAACTCTCTTTAAATAAATCTTAAAATGTGGGCAAGGATCGCTCCATAGAGTGCAGACAAGGAAATCTATAATACATGCATTTTCTATATTTTCTCCATTTACAGATTGATGAATGGAGAACTGAAAGAATAAATAATTTATACTTATAGAAATAGAAATGTGTATATGTGCTAGACAAAGATCTTAGAAATCTTAATTTCTAACCATGTGGTTGGCATAAACTAATATGATTGAGGGAGAAAAATTTTCTTCAATGTTGTCTCCATTAAGAAAAAACATGTACAGTGGAAACAAAGATGTTCAGTATGAAATAAGTTTGTAATTAATATAACAATTTGCCTTTGTAGACATTCATATATGGTATGTTGCTTTGTAAAAAGTAATTTCATAAAGCACATGCTCCTATAATATATTAATCTAAAGTATAGTTGTTAGATTTCTTGTTTTACATCTACATTATAAAAGAAATATCAAGTATCTTTTTTTTTTTTTTGGTACTGGGGATCGAACTCAGTTCCTTGTGCTTGCGAGGCAGGTGGCAGAACCACTGAGCTAAATCCCCAGCCCTAATATCAAATATCTTTAGATTTATGTCTTCTTCATTCCTAGGCTATTCTGAGATGTGGATCCTAGACCTTATACAAATTATTTCCCTTTTTCTAATTCAACATCATTTTAAAGCATTTTGTTCCCCTCTAATTCCTAGGATCATGAACTGAATTTGAATGTTTGGGCTTTAAACAATTTCTCCATGAAGAAAATTAACAGTGAATATTTATCATACTTTAAGTATATTTTTCTTATAAAATGGTGGTATGTTCTTAAAACTCTACAATTGATGAATACAAAAGCACAGGATCAAAACTATATAAAATATAAATGTATAAATTCTATGCTTCAAAACTAGAGGAGCACAGACAGAAGAATCTCTGAGTCTTCCATCGTCATATACTTATTTTGACATCCTTTGGAGTGTAGCCCACTGCACTGTGTTTCTGTGTCATGCAGGTAGCAGTGAGAATCTGAGGCTCATTTAACTGTGTGAATTTTACCAGTGTATCAAAATTATAGAGACACCTGTGCTTTCTAACTTTTTGCTGATCCACTCTGAAAGTGCAGTGTTTAAATCTATATGTTTGTATTCTTATCTTCCACATTTTATACTATTCTTTATTCGCCCTTTTATCCTTTCTTCTGTTTTTTCTTCTCCTTCCTCTCTTCTTTCCTTCTTCCATTGTTCAGTTCTTGCTTTTTCCAATCTATCTTCATGTTCTTTTCTTTTTGTTTATTTTTCTTCTTTCTCTCACATTTTCTTTCCTCTTCTTGAAGTTTTAAAGTCTGCCTTTAAAATAATAGTTTTTTCGTAATGGCCATGAAATCCTAATTCAACATTCTCTATGGTCCATCAATCATTTTGCACACATGATATTTAATGACTTAATTTTCTCTTGAACTTGTTTTCAGTTTCACAATTTAATAATAATGAAAATAACAATGACAATAAAATCTACAGGGCTCTACAGTCCTGCTATTTACGTGTAAGCAGCTAGGCTAACGCATACTTCTGCCTTTGCACAGGGGTTGCATGCTGAGGCAGAACAGAGAGTCATGTAGGCTTCTTCTGTTGTACTGTTTACAAGGCAGTCCTGTACTTTTGGTTTACTGCTCTGCTTAGATCCGGTTACAGTTTTTAGATCTTTCCTTTGGTATAATGGAATTTAATGAGAAGAAAAGTGTGCTTTCAGTTTGCACTTTCAGAAGAATTTATGGTTAAACTTAGGGTATGTAAAACCACATTCACTCCCCCAAATATGCAAAGAACTCATTTACAGAAAGAACAAAATGTCCCACCTGAATCAAAGATAAAGGAATTCTTTCTCAAAAGTTTTTGGAGTACGCCAAACATCAAAACATATTTTTCTGAAGCAAGTGTGTTTCCTACCTTTCGCTGAAGTTCCCCTTAAGGTTGATTATGACTCTGGCGTGCAGATCATTTGCAGAGCCCACTGTAGCAACCAAGCAAGGGTGGGGCTGCATCAGGAGACATCTGTGGGCCAGAGTTGCTGGCAGGGACCATAGAGCTTTCTACTGAAGTGAGTGCTCACACAGGCTGGCTGAAAGAACGCTCGACCTGAGCTAACTACTTCCATGGATCAACACCTTGTCAGCAAAGGTCTGAAAGACACCAAGGCTCCAGAGAAAAGGAAGTACCTGCTTTATAGAAAGCCGATCAGCTCTCTCTCCTTTCCTCCACCAGATTTGCAGTATGAAAGAGAAAATGGAAGCCACGTAAGAGAATGGTAATAAGGCAAATTAAGTGTCTAAATTATGGCACTAGTTGGCATTGGTTGTTGGTATTTAACTACATAATGAATTTCTGAAAATTCAGAGCACATATGATTATCTAAATTTAGGAGAATTTAGTCAATTTGAGTCAGTCGTTCTAAATACCCCGTTTTGGCGCATACATCTGTTGTGATTCTTTAGGGGGCAGTTCATAAGTAATTTGTGATTAATAATCATTGTTGAAATGATTTACTTAAGAATAAATTAGATCAGAGGATTCAAGGTTATTCCTATCCTAATTCCATTCTCACTCACTGATATTCCCATGTGCATTCTTGAGCGAATGAGAAGGGGGGCGGGGTTATAGCCAATGTCCCAGGATTGTGCGAATCCTTAAACCTCCATAAAACGACGCCACGTGTGAACTTCATTTGCCCTGTGTTTTGCAGAAAGAACAAAAACCAAATGCTGAGATCCATCGCTTTAGGATGTGAGTTGCTAATATGTTTCATTGGTCTGTATTTGATCTCATTATGACCCTTGTGTAATAATGAAAAAAAGCATGATTTTGTTGATTACTTAAAAATAGTGATAGATGAGGCCCTTAAAGACTGTGTAGTTGCTCTTTCTCCGGCCTGGATCACACTAAACGTGCCCTGAATAGTCAGAACGACTCTCTGACCATCTCAATTTAGATTCAGAATATAAAGTTCTATGATGATTCGCTGGAATTTATAACTGGGAACTGTTCATGGGCCTCCAAGATGCAGTTGCTATATGAAAGATGTGTTACAAAAGAAGCTTTAATTCAAATGAGCTCAAAATTGATCTTAGAATAAGTAGACCCTAGTTTGCTTGCTTTTGCTAAAGTGTAAAGTACTTTAATTTTAGTAGGGATACCTAGCACTTCCCGAAATTATAAGATGCCATTACTTTACATATTTATTGAGTTTGTTTCACGGCCATATTCTTTTCTAGAAAGTAAGCTTCATGAAGACAAAGATTTCATATTTTCCCTTGTGCTGCCGGCAGCGTCGATAACAATGTAACAGCACCTATGAGGTGTGAAGGGCAACAGACGTTTATTGAATAAAGGAAAAAACCCTCTTCTTTTCCCTAGCAAAAGTCAATGTCACATTCTTATCTTCCCACTCCCTGTCCCAATAACCCTTTCCAGGTTTTACCTTACGGAGCCCTTCAGAAGAGATCAGTAGATATTAGCCATTGCTTTTTAATTTTCTTTCAAGTAAAAGAAGAAAAATTGGATACAATTTTCACGAGTCAACATAATATTTCTCATTTCTTGACTTATTTGGCAAAGAAAAGCACAGGTTGAACTGTTTAGAAGAGATAAAGGATCCGTTCTCACATTATGGAGACCAAGGCTTTTAAACAAACCTTTCAAAGTTGATTGAGCATATAAAATCTAATGAAGACAGATTCTGCAAATGCAAAGAAACCCTATCTGATGAGAGCCACAAGTGTGAACACACCACACCATAACCATGTGGAAATAATAGCCTATATTGGCAGCAAAGATTTCTATTGAATGAGAGAAATGCCATTGTCTGAAAGTCTAATTTGGTAAACATCTTACAGCGCTGACTCATCATGACTGAAAATCCAATAACAAATCACCACTGTGATTTAGGACCAGGGCTGGAATTCACATCACGCAGTGTGCTATGGCATCAGCTGAAACTCAAACAGGTCGCTGAAAGGTGCATTTCATCAGCAAGCAATTTAATTCATATCAAAGGAACTTTACCCCAAGTGAATGGCAACTTGCTACTTTTGAAAGCAGTTAACTGGTGGGGGAAATGAGTTGTATTAATCCCCTATTAAAAGGTAATAATCTATAATCTGGATGTTTTAAGAGCTGTTTCCTCAAATTCCACAGCAAATCATATAAAATAACAGCCCAATGTCTTTGTATCTTAATCATATTTGGTAACGAAGCCCTTTAGATAATTGGCTCTGCTGCTGTAGTAGGCCAAACTTTCTTTCAAGTTACAAATCTCACAAAAGGTTTACATCATAAGGGGCTACTTTGGAGATGTGCAGATTTAGTTTGTAAGTACAAAGTGAACATGCAAATTGCCTTATCTTGTGGGATTCACAAACAACCATTATTCAGATTGATTTAATACATGGCTTTTTATCTTTAAAAGTGTTAATTAGAAAATAGGGACTGTTCTCTGAACCCTTAAGAGCAATAAATAGATCAAAACAGCATCCATGCTTCTGTGATGGAACTTCTGAAGGCTTTGTAAAAGGATGAATACAATTGTCAAAAAGACCACAGTATACATATTTAATCGTGCTACCAAGCTACAATTACATTTTTAGACTTTAATGCTAAGTTCTTCCATACTCGCTATGCTCAAAAAAACCAGATATTTTATACCATTTCTGTTCTATACTTTGAAGTTAGCATCTTACTTTAATTTTTCCACCTTGGATCTCAAACATGCTCTTCTCAAGAGGATTCTAAAACAAGGTTTAGAATACAGGAAGTTATTTGGAGAAGAATGAACTGTAATGTTGTACAAAATAAAATAGTAAGGGAGAAATAATAAAACTATTTTCTGATAAGTTGCTTCTACTTTGAAATTTGTCTATACATCTTCCAACCCCCCTGCATCACCCAATCCCTTTTGAACAGAGACTCACACTCCCCGGGCCTTGGCCTTTTGAACTGTCATCTTCCGCAGGTCTCCCAAGTAGCCTTTTCCTTATTTTCTCTATCTGCTCAATCCTGCATCTAGGCACCTACTTGCCCATCAGAAACGTTTTAATTTCCTCTTCTTCCCCGTACTATGAATCCTTTTCACTAACTGCTTTAATCCATTCTCCCTTCAAGACAACAATTGGAAATCACCATGGATTTCTTCCCTTTTTCTCAGCCGTATCCTCCTCTTATTTGTTTCAACTATAATGAGTTTGTTTGAGCACACTGATAGTCCTGGCAATATACTAAGAGCTACACATATTATTCATTTATCTTTTAGTTATGAAAATCACAAGGGAGCCATTACTCCCATTTTGCAGGTGAGGAAAGAGGTTTAGACAGATAAAGTAGTTCCGCTAAGGTCCCTCAATCTGTAAGTGGCTAATTTAGAACTGGCCTGACCTGCAAAAATTTCAGCCACTGTGCCTGGCAGTTTCCCATGGTGTATCTTTAGCTATTTCTCACTGGGTTCCAGTACCCTACATGATCCCCCATTACCATCACTGGGCCACATTGCTTCCTGACTTACTGAGTGTATTGAAGTGGCCCAAATCTTGTTTTCCCAATTCTTCTTCCCTTCCACATGTTTATATTCTACATGTACCTGATCAGCTGTAAGCTAGAATGATCTAGGACATTTCCCTCCTTCTTGAGCAATGGAAGCTCAGAGAGATGAAACTTCCGCATAGGGGCAAGAAAAGGACTAAAATGCAGGCCTTCAGACCTTTGGTCCAGTACTCTCATTGCCCTGAGTCTCTGAGGAGATACTGCAACTTCAATTAGCTCTCGGCCCAGGCACTGCTTACATATCTTCTTACTTTTCCCTTCCTTTTGCCTTGAGATCTAGTAGCTTCAAAAATGACTCCTCTTTCCAAAAATGACTCCTCTTTTATTTTCATTACTAAAAAAATAAAACCACAAAGAGAAAACTCTCTGGACCTGGCTACTTTCCCCCCCAACTTTCCTACCCTCATCCCCACTGCAGAAATTCATCAGAGTTAGTTATTAGTTATCACTAAATTGTTGTCCATCATTCATTCTTTTATGTTGTGCTGTTTGGCTCTTATACCAGATCCTAAACATCCTGGTTGAAACTGCTCTTCCTAAAAGCACTCCTGGGCATTTTCTTTCTTTCTCTTTTTTATCAGTACACTTTTGCAGTACATAGTCATTACATTCATTGCGGGGAGTTGGTACATATACATAACACATTTTAATTTTTTTCACATCCTCATGCATCATCATTGTCAAATTCCATTGCCTCCATCCAAACAGTCTTCATGATACTTACCACTAGAAGCTCTTGAAGGGTTATACTTGCCCCAGATTTCAGAAACCATCTTGACCCCAAGGAGATATTTTGGAATCTCTAGCCCTATACCCTAAAACTAAGAAGTTAGTCGTGCTTGTTGCTTTTTTTTAACCTTGAGTTTATTCCAACTTTTGTCCAATTTCTGCCTCGCTGCTTTTTTCCTGTACTTGAATCTATATTTTGGAATCAGCCTAGAATCCCATGTACTTTAGTATTTGGACTCTATCTTTTTTGTTTTTGGTACTGGGCATCGAACTCGGGACCTTGTGCTTGTGAGGCAGGCGGCAGCACCACTGAGCTAAGCCCCTGGCCCTTTGGGCTCTGTCTTGCCACTATCAGTCTGTAGAGTTCCATAGCCTCGTGACTGGGATTATCTCAACCCTTGGTAGATGGACAGTTCTGGCATGTGCTCCCAATATCTTTGCCTTTAGGGACCTCTCTACCTCCCTGGTTCTTGGTTCTTTGGGTTTTCTGGCATTACAGAGTTCTGAAGAGCACTACCTGCCCCTCTGACCCATCTCAGTGTTCTATTGCTGCACTTCCTTCCAGCTCCAGCAAATGGATCTGTTTTCTTCACGCAAGGGAGAGGCCAAATTCTAGCTTCTAGCTTCTTTCAGAAGCTGTGTGGTTAATTGGGCCATACCTACTTCTCTCATGACCTGTTTTATTTTTAGAGTCTCTAGCATCATTTCTTGCTTGCTCAAAAACTGTCCTCATCCTTTCTTCTTCATGGTCTCTAATGTCAACCCAATAGACATTCTCTTTATATGTTGCTGATGGCGTTCTTACCTCTTTGGCTGGTTCTTCTTAATATCTTCCTCCTTTCTTTTTACTATTTCCCACTTGGAATTCTCATTTATTTCTGCAACTGCATCTAGATGTAACACATATTTATAGCTCCCTGCTCTGGAACACATGCTAATTCTTCTTTTAAGTTCCCTTCCCCTCCTACTTTGACCCCCTTCCTTCATTTCCAGTCCCCTTCCCATCTGCAGTACACCTAGCTCCCTGGTCATGTTTGAGTTTTGTTTCTCACAGCTGCACTCCCAGTGGCATGACTTAGTCTTCAATGATTCTCTAGTCCCCACTCCCCACTGCTCGCCTTCCAGCCCTGTTTTGCAATCTAATATTTTAGCTGCTACATTCTTTCATCACATGTTTTGGCTTTAGATCATATTTAAAATCGTTCTATTCAGAATTGACATGTATGGCCTTGATGCAACATTACTAATATCAATGGGAAGAAAAAGATTACCTATAATCTTCTCATAAGTCATAGAAGCAGTTGAAAAAGCATGAGCAAGTGTAATTTATCACCCAGAGAAGTGGGCATGTAATTACTTGCAAGGCTGCTTTTAGTTTATAGCATAGTTTTCTATTTCTATCCTTAAACATTTTCCATGCGTCAAAGTTTTGGAGAATTTGGCACATTAACAAATGCCTTGTGCCGATGCTTCTTTGCCAAAATCACATGCACATCATTTCAATGTCCAACTATGAATGTGCAACTATGTCCAATTTAGCCAGAGGGGCCACTAGTATTTGTGCTTCAGATTCTCTTAACTAGTATCTTGGCCAAGTTTTAGTTTCCCTGTAAAATACAATTAAGGATGATGTGTACTACCAAATAGTGTTTACCTACTTAAGCTCTCACAAAACCCTCTCATAAACTTTCATAAAATTAGATGTCAATTCTTCTGGGTGTTATTGCTATTGGCAGAGTACAGCCACTGCATTCAGCAGGTTGAATCCATTTATGTATTTGTTTAAAGGAAATATTAAGTGAATTTGATATAGATTTTTAGTTTGAATTTATCCCTGAATTCCAAAATTTATATTGATTCCTCTACATAAAGGCTTTCTGTCACATTGTTAATTTTGAAAGTTTTATCCTTCTTGATTTGGAGATTTTTAAGCTTGCACACTGGAAGTCATGGAGCATGTTCTCCTATTTTTCTTCATGAAAATGTCCATTCAAAGTAGACTTGAGAAGATTTCTCAGGTTAGCCCTTCTGGGCATGACTCGACATGGCCATTGATCCTGACATTGTCCATCAGGGCTATGATGACCATCATCTCTGTGGCCCTCAGAAAGAACATTCCTGGGCCGGGAATTTAGCTCAGTGGTTCTGCCACCTGCCTTGCAAGGGCAAGGTCCAGAGTTCGATCTCTGTTACCAAAAAACAAACAAACAAGAAAGAACATTCCTGACCAAGAGTTTGGATGGCTTAATCGGTGGATCAGTGGCTATCATACGGACAGAACGACCTATTGTTATTTCTCTCTCAGGGAACTGTAAACTGGGCAATTTCAGCAAAACTTGGACACAGAAAACAAATTAACCAACGTATTTTACATAGTGCTTAGATTTTAGTTATCTTAGTTAATAAGTGTTATGTTACATCCAAAAATCTTTTTAGATTCGAGATTACTATTCTATCAAATAATTATAAATAATGAAGCTGCTCTGATAGAAATGAATTCAAAAGTTCTCAAGAGCTGTTGAGTTGTCTTGGCTCATCTTTTTTATGTCTGTGTACCTCATTTCTTTCTTCCAGTTTAACTGAGGACTGACTGAATTAATCATTAGCTAGTCATAATTGAAAACAATAACACTGTCTATATATCAGTGTTTGTAATTAAGAGTTGAGGATCAGGGCCAGGGATTTAGCTCAGTGGTTCCGCCGCCTGCCTCCCAAGCACAAGGACTCAAGTTCAATCCCTGGTACAAAAAAAAAAAAAAAAAGAGTTGAGGATCACCTTAACTGTACTTCTTGAATATTCTTACCCAAAAGGCATGTTTTATAAACACCTTAGATAAATTTAAAACTCTTTAAGATTCAGACATTGATATATAGTTTGTACTTTATTTTCTGCCTTCTTTTATTCTAAATCCTAAATAATATTTCTTTTGTTATAGAGTCATACAATTGTGGTCTTTTATTGAAAACATGCTAAATTTATTTCTACCGTAGAAAAAGAGATATACAGATACTTGAATTCCCTCTTTACCTTTATTATAGGAGGCAAGAGCCTAGTAAAATGCACACACCAATTTGAGTGGGAGAATATGGCACATTTTATGACGACTACATTTAGGTGACATCATGACTCCACTGACAACATGAGTTGAGATAAAATATATTCATTTGAATTCAAATTCCATCATGTCATGGATAACTTGTGATCTCTAGCTTTGGAATGTTAAGCCTTGTAGATTATGCCAGGGTCTATGTGATGTCTGTTATTAATAAGAATAAATTGTAACCCACCACTCCTTGGGTCATTTAATTCACATCAACAGTCAGCAACTCAACACAACGTTTAGTAAAAAGAGAAAATCTAGCACATTCTAATGGTTTGAATAATTGCTTAGAAACTTGATGATGTGTTCATCTGCTGAAAAGTGGGACAATGACAGTTAAGCAATTTTATCTTAAGATGGATGTGTGTCTATTTGTATCTATCTGTGACTGGATAGCTCCTTGGTTGGAACACTGGGCTCATAAAATGCAGATTTGCAGCTTTTCCTCGTGTGATATTGCCAACTTTTTTCTTCATGGGCCAAAGTTTTCTCCCTGCTTCTAACCTGGTCTTATACACATCTTTACTACTTGCCAATAAGGAGATTTGACTATAAATGATACATTGCTTAAAGCAAATCCATCACTATATTTAAGAGAACAACTTATAACACATGACTCATAGTGGGTGACTCTACAGTCTCACATCAAGAAATGTATCTCTAGGCTTGTGCAAAAGGCCATGTCTAAATGTAAACACAGATGTGCACACACACACAAACACACACACACACACACACACAACAGATAGGCACTAATCATGCTGCCTTTGGAGATTCATATGGGAAAGACCATAATGAAACAGTGAGCTTTTTGTATCAAACATTAGTTTAAAGACAGCTGTAGATTTATTATTTTAAAAACTCTGGATGAGGCTATTGGATTAGATAAACTTTAAAGCCCTTCCAGCTCTAAGTCCTTCCAGCTTCCTACAGTCTCTAAGTGCATTGATTAACATACATAATGCAAAACAATGTAGTTTTGTACAGTGAAATTGGCAGGAAGAGAGTATTCTCTCAAGAAAAACTACTTTCTGTGAGTCTTCCCTTTAAGCTACCAAAAAAAGGTGATCAAGTAGAGCTCAAAAATAATTTCTGGGCTTAAACTTAAAATTCTTTTATCTGGAACAGATTATTTCATTCCACAATGAGAAATGAGATCCAAAATGCAAATATTACTCAGAGAGATAGCAACTTTGCCTCATAGTCACACTATGGTGTTAACAACTGCTATAAGAGCCATTTTACAGAGTAAGTTTGAGAGGGGGGAAGCATACCTTATTCAAATATATGAAGATGATTTTACAAATCATATCCTATTTTATTTCAGTCCCAATTCTGCCAACCCTTCTGGGTATGTAACAGTTTTAAAGACAGTGCTTCAAAATTTGAAGAAGGAAAAAAGTGGAAACAGCTTAAATGAAAATACAACTCTTAGACTTTCACCAAATACATTTTCATAGTTTTCAGGTTTTTTATATTTTCTTGGGAAAGGGTGAAAATTCTTGGACTCAAATGTATAATAAAATACCAAGTATGTACTATTCCTTTAAAGCTTTGTATCTCTATTTTCCTAAGCTACCTTAGTTCAGACCGAATCTCTCTCACTTCTGAATTTGGTGAAACATGCTATTAATCGTTGTATTGACCAGAAGGAAGTCTGTCTAATATCTGAAGATTTGTTTCATTAAGAGTCTGTTTCATCACATTAAAAAGTTATTTCGATTTTAATAAAATGAAATAAAGTAGGAGAAAAGTAAATCTGTAAATAAACTGAATTTTGAAGTTGCAGGATAGCTATTCTCCATTGTCATTGTTCCTAGAAAAAGAAAACCAAGCTCCAGATGTGATGAAGGAATGTAATTTGGGTTTACAAATTCCGCATTTTGATGTAAAGGTTAAAGGGGTTACAAAAAGACTTAGTTACATTTTGTCTCTTTTTGATTTGGCTGCTCTGTCTATGTTGGATCATGTGGATGTAGGCTTCCCTGGGGATAGCTGGCCGGCCATCTGAACTTCCTAAAGTCAGCTGAATAGAAATCCCAGTCAGAGAATAAGTCTAGGTGTTTTTCAAAGAGCATTTCCTATGCCCTGGCTGAAAAGGATTGGTAATCTGATCTTTAGTGCTCAAAAAACATCAGGGCACTTGAATAGTAATGAGAACAACAACCCACTTACCCCGCTTCACTGCACCTCCATGGCTGTTTTACAGAGGCAAGTTGAGTCCTTTTCATCTGTGAAGCTGAGACTGGAAGCCATTGGCAGCCTCCATTGCTGTGCCCTCTACTCTTGCGCTCATCTGGCATCAGTGTTTCTTGTTCTCGATTCCAGCCTTGACCTTGAGACTAGATGTGTGCCAGATCCCTTCTCTGGCAAGAGCAGCTGTTACTTTTGGCCCATTTCAAGGCAGTTTAGGTTTTAGTAACTCTTCAGTGAGATCATTTTGTTTATCTTTTGAATGTTAGGTGACCAGACCTTTGAACAATTGATATTCTTTCTCCCCTATAACTATAAACTAGAAACTTCACTCATGTGGGTATGGTGTATTAGAAGACCAGGCTTTTATTCTTTGCAACTTCCCATATAATCAAAAGAACCTAATGAATTCAAGTTGCCTATAACATTCTGTGTGTTTCTGAGTTGAAACCAAATCCCCAAACAACCATGTGAGCAATATGTAATGAAATTCAGGCAAAGGGGCTCTATTTTCCTGCTGTTAGAAAAGAGAATCTTAGGGATGACCTCCTGGGTTCTACTCCCTGTGATTTAAGATGACATAACACTTAGTACTGATCAATTGCACTTTAGGTCACAAATTATTTTGCAGGCACTGAAGAAAAGTAATGGTTGAATTGAATTTGACTGGGGATGAAACATTTAGAATTATATAAACTTTCACTCTACCATGTTAAAAACTACATGGCATACTCTGTGGATTACAGCTTAATTGTGGAGATGACACAATAAAAGAATTCCTCATACTTTTATATGAAACTTAGGTACAGTAAGAAAACCATAATTATTCCAATTGGAATTTGGCCAGAAGCTGAGGATTAAAAACCCTTAATGTTATGAAAAGTTCCATGGGATGTTTAATGGCTAGAAATAGCCAGAAGCTTAGGTTTATGGAATCCAAAAATAGTACCTCTAGCAAGATTAGTTCACCCAGGTCATGCTGGGGCACAGTTTGGGCAATGGTCAAAAAACCCATTTATTGAATCATAAAGGTAATTTCTAGCAGCTCTGGGCTGAAAATTGCACTTGAGCACTACTTACCAAATTTCAGCAGCATCGTTGGATGCAGCATCCCACTGGTATTCAGTAAATGCACAACAATAAGGGAAATGTCAGGTAGGCTTAACTAGTAACAAGGATACTTGGTTCAGGACAGCAAGGTGCAAAGTTGACTTTAATAGTAGGCTGCTAGTGTGACTCCATTTGTGATGTGGCTTCCAAAGGAATGGAAAGATGCAAAACACCATCATGTGTTATTTGCTGATGTGTGCCATTTCAAAAATGAAATTTAGTTCTCTTTAATTCATAGCCACTCATTTCAAAGCAAATGTACTTGAAAGTTAATGCATAGAACTCAGCTGTCATACAAATCATAAAATAACATGAACTTTTCACATGGTGTTCTAAGGAGTTTTGGGTGAACTTGAAAATGAAGGATTTTCACAAGATATTGGGAGTGTAAACGTCTCAAGAAGGAAAACTTAATGGGGAGGAAAGGAGAAGACCCGAGTAAGACGCATCCTCCAGCCTCACTGTTAGGGGCTGAATTGTGACTCCCTAACATTCATATGTTGAAGCCCTAGTGCTCAGAGCCCCAGAATCTGTATCTTGAGATAAAGTCTTTAAAGAGACAATTAGGTGAAAATTGGTTCATTAGCATGTGCTCTCATTCATTCTAATTGGCATCCTGATAAAAAGAGGTTAGAACAGACAACACAAGCTGAGATGTGATCACACAAGCGTGAGGAGAAGATGACCATGTGTGAGCCAGGTAGAGAGTCTTCCTGCTGACACCTTGATCTTGGGCTTCGATCCTCTAGAACTGTGATCAAATAAGTTTTGTTGTTTAAATGTCTCAGTCCATGGTATTTTGTAATCACAAACTTAGCAAACCAAAACACTCTTTTTCAGATGGAATGTGTCAGGAATACTAGTGAGATTCCTGAGCTTTTTTGAGGATGCAGTTTATATTAAATGTGGTTCTAATATTTCTTGGCTACCTCTAAATGCAGGGAAAAATCCTATGGGTCAGGTCTATCACCTCGCATTGCTTTTGTAAGGCATAGTTTAAATAAATTCAAAATGTTATCTGGGCATATATAATACAAAGAGAGGTGATGATTAGGAGAGACTGATTGACAGGTCAAAGTTATAGTTAGATAGATATAAGAAGTTCTGGTGTAATAGTGTTATATAGATGCATGTAGATGTTCCCCAAATGCCTCATGTGCTCATAGGTGGGGCTTTTTGAAGGTGACTGGATCTAAATTGTGTGATACTGGCATTAAGGGTGTGTAATGACTAAATTAGTTCAGCATTGTTTTGGGTGTGGGTAATGAGAGGCCCCACCCTGGATAGGTGGCACCCATCAATAGGCTTGTAGCCTGGATGGAAAATACAGGGACAGAAAGAAGGCTGCTGCTGCTGCTTGCTGCTTGCTATTTTGTTGCCTTCTGCCTGCAATGCTATGAACTGTTTCTCCTCTGTGATGCCCCTCTGCCATGCTGCCCTGCCTTGGAGCCAGCCAACTATGAATTGAAACCCCTACAAACCCACCTCCTTGTGGGTGTTGGGTATTCTGTCTCAGCAACAAGAAAAGTAACTAAGACAGTTATTGTACAGTAGGGTGATGATTATAGCTAACAATTATGTACTGCACATTTCAAAAAGCCAGAAGAAAGGATTTTGAATGTTTTCACCACAAAGAAACAATAGAGATTTGAGGACACAGATATATTTAACCAGATGTAAACATTACACAATGTACACATGTATCAAAATACCATGTGTTGCCCCTTTAATATATACATTTTTGTGTTCTTATGTGTAAACTAAAATAAATTTAATTATAAAAAAGAGAGCAAATGAGGCAATGAGCAGAAATTAAGCTGGAAAGTACTAATTGTGGGGCTTATCAGCCTTGTTATTAAGACAAAGTCCAATGATTCATGGCTGGAAGCTATGGTTCATTGGCCAATCCTTCGTATTAAAGTTGAGGTACATATATCTCCACTACTTAGAAATCATGGGTAATATGGCATTATGGTCCTCTGTTGGGTGCTTCTGATGTATTAAATAAAATTTTTTGAGATAAATTTAAACATAGGCTTTGAGATTGTGAAAATGTTGGTGCCAGCAAGCAAAAAAGGACTTCTTGCATCCATATTTAGGAATATGAATGTAAAATAACTACAGTAACAGCACGTTGGAATATTCACGCTTACAACCAGTATTAACTGTTAGTAACAAAAGTGTAGCTTTTTAACACATTGTTGATGTGCTGCTTGTGGAACCTGGAAGTCTTGAGGGCAAGGATAATTTATACTTGCCAAATTACTGAGAAAATTTCAACTATGTGGAAACGTTCATATTCAGTATTAGAAAGGGTAATTAAGGATAGGCTAAATATTTACTGAGTTCTTCTCTTTTTAAATCACAAATAAGGTTACTCTGGTTCCAGTTTTCTAATAAGAGGTGGGCTGGAAAAAAAAGTGAGAGGGATAGTATTTTTCTTTTTCTAACCAAAATGTATCTTACAGCTCATGAAATGTAATCTCCTTTTATTTTTCTTTTAGAATTTATTCTGTGATTACTTTATTTTACTAAGAAACTGCTAATGAGACTTAGTTTCTGTTGCATCAAAAATATCAAAGGCATGATATTGAATATGCATATAAGAAACAAAGTTAGCAGCAAATTAAGGGACAGGTAGAATATCTGCAGAAGATTATAATGTTCAAACATTCAAGGAATCCTAATTGTCATCATTTTAAAAAGCAGTCCCACAGAGAGCTCATTTGTGAGAGAATTGTTGTATAGGGGGTGTCTTATAAAGGCTTTTCTTTCAGGTACTCTTTTCTTTTGCCTTCTTTCTTTCATCACTTTCTCACGAGCAGACTCTCAAAGGGACTGACCCCTGAGAAGGCAGTTTCTAACCACGATTGTCCTGTCAGTCACAATCCAGGCAGGGAAACAGCAACCATGCTAGGTTTTTCAAACAGAGGAAATGTAGTACAGGGGCTTGCATACATAGATGATAGAAGGGTAAATCAGATGAGGGAACTCAGAAATTAGAAACATTAGGAAGCTGTTTTCATATCTATAGGAAAACAGTGGGAGATATCTTTCTCATAGCTCAGAAATGAGAACCACCTTTGAGGTACTAGAACCCTGGCAGGAACTTTACTGCTGTAGCTGCGACCACTTGGGGAGAGGTTTCTCCAGTGGCAGTCAGAATCACAGAGAAGGCAGAGACATTGCCACGGGTGCAGATCAGAGGAGATAAAGAGCTGAAAGTATAGCCTGACTCATCTTTTTTTTCCTCCACCCAGTATGCTTCAAGTACTTCCCTGTAACCAATTCCACCAAAAATCCCTTTGGCATCTGGGCAGTGAGGTTTCCAGAAATGAAGAATGACCAAGGCTAGGTAAATGACTTGTGCACACAAAATAGCATTGCTTTTGTTTGTCTGTATTTTTCTTTATTTAGTTTAACTTTATTCCCTTAAGGCTGTGATACAATGAAAATCACTTTGCGCCCTTATGAAAATTGTAGATTTTGTTTTGCTATGAGATATTTAATGGTGTAGTTAGAATCGCTCTTGGTTTCAGAATTGGAAATTTACTGAATGCTAATGTGGTAATGAAAATGGGGACAGCAGAGGCCAAGAAAACTCAAGTGGTACCTGTTGCTCACATTTGTGTTTCAGACCTACACTCTGAATAGTCTTCAGAATATCAGCTAGTTACATGACATTTCAACTTTGGCAATTCTGTACTAATGAACTCCTTTATTTCTGCCTGTCTCATTAGGACACTCCATGCTTTCCAGAAATGCAAGTGAAGTTTAATAGAGATAAAGCCATTCCACTGACACTGCTATGATCAAGAAGCTACAATCAATCTTGTTTTCTTCAAGCATGTCATAAAAAGACCCTTTTCCTTCTGATTAGCATTCTTGAACACAGTTCAAGCTGATGACTTGCTTGAAGTCATTCACTGTAGGCATACAGCACCTACTGCACGTGATAAAATGACATAAGGCATATGAACTGCTCATTACAATCTAATTAGTTTGGGCTTTTCATTTCATTTTATGTCCTGAATTGAACCTGATTCAATATGATTCTGAGTTGGAGTTTATCATATCTTGTCCCTGCTTCTCCTGGCATGCAAGCTCATGGTGTTTGCTTGCTAGAGGCCATGGTTATTTAATGGTTCATTTTTTCTCCCTTTCTCTCTTTCTCTTCTGTTCTCTTCTTTCCCTCCCCTCTTTCTTTTATTTACTCCAACCCCACCAGGAGCTGCTTGAAATAGCAGGTCATTAATACAAAACAACAGAAGCCTTTGCTATTATATTTTCCTCTGTGAGTAACCTTGATTTAACTTAACACATAACTCGGTTGTTGAAGTATTTCAGGAAGGTTTGGCCATTATATTAAGCTAAAGCTGATTTATCTGACTCATAGGCTCATTTCCTTATCATGCTACAGAAGAAATATTCCTAGCCTTTAGCATGCATTCCAAAGGTTAAAAAAAAAACAAAACCCAAAAACCTGGACTCATTTTGATGGGTGGCAAACTTAATTACACTGAAGTCTTCTTGAAAACAAGACAGCTTTCATTTTCAGGCTGCTTCTAATAACTTTCCGTGTTTTAAACTAGTAGGTAGATTATATACCCCTTAATTTGTTTGAGCTCAATGTGTTAGGTTTGGTAAGAAGATACTGTAACTTTTTTCTCTTTTCTTTTTTGAAGACATACACACTGTTGTCTGGATCCTTATTTTTGGCACAATGGAGATCCAGATATTTGCTTTTTCATTTGTCATAACAAGGTTATGGGTATTGATCAGACTCAGTCATTTTTCTGTTTTTTTTGTGAAATTGTTGAACATGGGCAATATTCATATAAAATACTCAAAAGTATTCTTTGATTGCTACTTATAAGAGCTTCACAATTTGTTACATCAAATGGAAAGCAAAGATTGTTTTTATATTCATCTCATAAAACACTTTAGGCTTTTTCCAAACCATTGTCTCTTGGTTCCATGCCATCTCAGCAAGACCTTCTGGAATTTAAATAATGAAATAATTTTGAACACAGTACATATATTCATGTTACTAATTCACTGTGCAAATAATAATAGAAAAAATAATCACACATATTCAGTGGCTTTGTTGAGGGCACATATTCAGATGATAAATATAAAATACTTGCAATTATATGCTTCAAGAAATCTATGTTCACCATACATTCTTCTGCCCGCTCTTTCTTCAACCCTACTCTGGAGCAATCTAATTTAACCAGATCCTGGTCTTAAATAATATCATGAAACTCCGTGTGGCTCAGCTGATATAATTCCTAGATCAGCTATGCTCTATACAAAAATGTTTCTTTTATGAAAGATGAGGTTAATTTAATTTAATTCAATTTTTTAGTTTTTAAACTGATGATCATCATGTATGTTACCAATAACAGTTTTACCGTGAATTGGATATTTGGAGCCTTCTGCTTAAACTTATTTTCCAAAACTCAGAAAATAGTAATGTTTTTATAATAGTCATTGACCCACTTGCTAGAGAGACTTAACTAAACAAATATCTGCTTTATTTATTTAGGTTTTATATCCTAACTGGTAGTTCTTTATTTCTGCATTAATTTGTTGAAAGCTTGTGGTTAGGTGGTATGTAACCTTTAATTCAGCTATTGCTAGCACTTTTGTATGCCAGAGAGAGGTTCTGAAATGTTCAGTAGGCCATGGACTTTTAATAGGGAATCTTAATTGTTCCCTTAGTACTTAAGAGCCATCATGACATCTGAGTTATATACCTTTCTTATGTATAACCTTCAGTTCAACATTGAAGGAAGGCATTTGTCCCACACTTCCTACAAGAAGAGGAATTGAGAGCATTTTTTTTTTACTTACATCATCAAGGATTCTTAAGGGATTGGTCTTGGTTAATTAGCAATTAGCAAAATGAGTATCAAGCTCCTGATAAAATATTGCTAGGGAAATTGGGAAACATAAGGTTACACAAGCCAATAATCCACTCTTTAGGGAAGAGGAGGAGGAAGGAAGAGAGGGAATAAAGGAACCAGAGGAGCCCATGGCAGTGTATGGTACTGTGGCTGCCTGTGTCCTCTAGCATATTATCTAAGACACTCACTTTTCTGCCCTGAAGCTAGTTTTGAGGCCCATGAGACTGGAATAAACTCAGAAATTATCACTTGATTAAAGACTACTGAGATGTTCATATTGGAAGTAGAAAATGATATTAAGAAAATCAATGTCCTTTTTGTTTACAAAAATAGTGCAATTAACTTGCCATCATTTGCATTTGAGCTAATGGCAGGCTTGGTCTACATACACCCTGGAGAAAGGCCTCAAGTGTGCAAGATAATTGTACATAAACTGGGGACAGGGTGGAGAAGTCCATGCAGTGAAAGGCAAGCCAAGCCACCTGACTAACAGAGTCAGACCCAGTGACCCTGGCATCCCTAGTGCACTGAGGATGACCAATGCCATTTTGTTAATCAATATGAGTCTTGGAACAAGAAGAGACCCAGAATAGCAAAAACAATTCTAGGTAACAGAGACATGGCAGGGGGTATTACAACCCCCAGTTTGAAACTATACTACAAAGCTACTGTGATAAAAGCAGCATGGTACTGGCAAAGAAACAGACTTGAGGACCAGTGCAACAGATTAGAAGATGCAGAAACAACGCCAGACACACTCAGCCACCTCATCTCTGACAAAGGAGCCAAACACCCTCGCTGGAGGAAAGATAGCCTCTTTAATGAATGGTGATGGAGAAATTGGGTTTCAACTTCCCAAAGACTAAAACTAGACCTGTATCTCTCACCATGCACTAAAGGAATATCAAAATGGATTAAAGATCTAAATATAAAAACAGAAACACTGAACCGGCTGGAACAGAGGTTAAGTAGAACTCTTGAAGACATTGGTGTA
>NW_004624732.1:43472344-43502125 GCF_000247695.1 Heterocephalus glaber | reverse complement strand
GATGGTGACCCAAAAGCCCTTTCCTGTGGGCTGGGAGCAGCGGGAAGGATGGTGGCTGGGAAGCCCCTTCCTCTGGACCAGGAGCAGTGGCATGGCGGCTCAGAAGCCCCTCCTTCTGGGCCGGGAGCCGCGGGACTCAGTACCTTGGTCTGGTGGTCTGGTGTCCTCTACATCTTTGTAGTGTGGAACCAGGTGGCTGCCTGTTTGCAGTGGGGTGATTCGGCATCTTCCATGCCACTCAGGACCTCGGTCGGGCGTGCCTCTATTTCCTTAAATTAAGAAGTGAGGTCGTCACTGAGATTGAGAATGAGGTTGAGGCAAAAAGAGATGTAAAATAGTCCTACCAGTCACCCGGATGAGAGTTTGAATTCTTCTTCTGTTTTATCCAAGAGATAGGATTAATCCCATTAGCCTCATACCTCTGACTTCACCAAGGTCCCTGATACCTCAATCTGCAATTGACCCCAGATTCTCATTTCTATCCTGCTTATTCTCCCCTATACATCTGAGTTCCTCCCAAACCAGTTCCAAAGTGTCTGGAACCTATTTGGAGCCCGAAATAGGTTAATACTTATCTCTTTCAGTTGCATTCTTTCCTCTGGATGTGCTGTTTGCCTCCTTGTCTTACCTGAAAGCTGTCTTTCTTGAGGGTATTTCCTCTGGCCCTCTCTCAAGTGGAAATTGTTGTTGTTGTTTTTCCTCCCCAGCTTCATCTAACTCAGCTTCAAGAGCTTAAGTATGTATCTTCTTGCTCTCTAGTGCCACTTTTAGACCATTGCTTTCCCTCCTGAAGGTCTTATTTTGGAGGTCATTCCCTCTGCTTATGCCTAGAACTTTTCCAACTCTTAGCCACTCCCATTTCATTATCTTCCTTCTCCTTTCACATTCTACAGCTATTGGTGGAGACTTATAATAATCAAATTGATGAGACATTCTTAGGTTGGCCTCACAGTCCCTAGACATCCTTTTCCTTACTAATTATTTTCTCACCTGGTCTTATCATGATGCATCAGTAACACCCACATCACTTCCAAAATCCAATTTACTTGTCCTTTTGCTTACCACTTCTTATGGCTTAACTCATTTTATGAATTAAATTTATGGAGAAACTTTTTTCCCCCTTCAGAGGCATTAATTCATGGACTAAATAAGTCAACTTTTTCCTTTGTGTTTATCCAGTTTGATGCCCAATAGATATAAAAATTCACTATAAGAGTCAATTCCTCTAAGAAAAATTGCTCCTGTCTTCTTCCTTCATTCTAGTATGACAAAACTCACCCTGATATAATGCAAATGCCCATCTACTTTGCTCCTTACTTATTCATTCATTCCCATGTCCATGTAACGCATTTTCTTTTTTTCTTTTTTTTTTTGGTACCGGGGATCGAACTCCAGTCCTTGTGTTTGCGCAGCATGCAGCGAAACCACTGAGCTAAATCCCCGGCCCAATGTAGCACATTTTCATGGAGTGCCTACTCTGCTTAATCAGACATAGATCAACAAACAAGTGAAATGGCACAAAGTTTTATGAATCTTACACTCAACAACACTACTAGATTTCCTTCCCACTTTATTAAATCCTTTCACTGAGAATATCCTATACACCACCTCCCTCTCCTTTTGCCTTGTGGCCTTGTCTACCAGCCATTTTTGAGTTATTCCATGAGGCCCGAATGCTCACTGCTTACCCAGGATGTCCCTTTGGATATATGGTGGATGTCTAGTCACCTCAGACTTCATGTGTTTAAGACACAAATGTTTATTTTCCTCTTGACTAAGCCATCTTCTTTTATAATCTTCCTATTTCAATAAATGGCCTAGATATCCAGTATTTTAGACAAAAATCTCAGGAGAGCTATTTGATTTCTTCTCCTTCTTCATTCTCCAAAACCAGTCCCCGGGGTGTCTTTTGATAATTCCCAAAATGTATTTCTACATGTGTAATTCTCTTCATGTATATCTACCTACATTTCTTCCTTCCTAGTCTACATGATTATTTCTTGCCTGGATCTGTCTTGATTGGTCTCCTTACTCCCAGTTTTAAAATAATCCAAATCCATTCTGTATCTGGAAGCTAAAAACATCAGTTAAAAATCTAAATCAGATCATATAGCTCTCCCGATTATAAGGATCCTAGGCTACCTGAATTAGAATAAAATTGAAAGTCCTTATAAATGCCCTGCAGGGATCCTTCCTTCCTCTTTGGGGTATAGCACTTTCTCTCTGTTTCACTATCTTCACACCATTGTGCTCCTTTGTCATAAATAGAGTGAATGAATTTATTCATTCACTTCTGGTTGGCTGTGCCTAGAATGCTCATCTGTGGCTTTTCTTCATGTTTGTTCCTGAAATTTCCATTTTAAGCTAAATACTGCTAGGAAAGTTCTCTCCCTCCACCTTTGTTCTGTTTTATTTTATTTTATTTTTTAGATCAGGTGGTACTATGTTGTTCAGCTGGGCTTGAATTCCTGGCTATCCTCCTGTCTCAGCCTCGAGTGTTGAGTGCTGGGATTATAAGCATGTGTCACCACACCTGGCTTACACAGATTTTTTTCAGTGGTTTAAAAAGTGGTTTTCATCATTATCACTGTTCTTGCGGATGTGATATTTTTGTTGTTGTTGATGTTTTCTGAGAGAAGTTATCACAAACTGAGATTATCTTTTTCATTTATTCGCTGGCCAACTCTCCTAGTGGATTGTTACTTACTTGAGATCAGAGATTGTGTCTGATTTAATATTTTCTGTGTCCCCATCATCTAAAATACTATGGTCCCAGTGTAAGTGTCATAGAACACATAATTTGAATGAATAAGTGAATAAATTATAATGGTACCTTTGAGAAACTTGCAGGTAAAAAGAAACACATCTGCAAGAAAGCAGGAAGCAGAAATAATCCTGGAATGTAACTGGACGCCCTGAAGAGTCTAGTAAAAAGTATTGTGTGAATGTTTTCCTTTTTAAAATAGAATTCTCTTGCTTAAAAAATTAATTAGTGCATTGCATTTAAAGTGAAAAACTATAGCTTTTTATAGTAGCATGCCCAGATCATAAAAGCAAACAATAAAGAGTATGTTTAAGAATGATACATAGAATATCCATGTGTAAAAATGTAAATGTAAAACTATATCAATACAAATACTGTTTATGTATGAAACTTATGTGGTAAATGTCTAAAACATTGACTTTGTGGAACTGTCCATGCCATACTCATTATAGTGGTTACTTCTGAGGTATAAAGGGAATGGAAATCAGGCAGAGAACAAAGGAGACTTCAAATTTATCTGCAGTTTCATTTCTTTTATTTAAAAAGTCTGAAGCAAATTTGACAAAGTGCTAACATTCTGCAGTTGGGTGGATTGATCCATGTTTATCATATTTTTCTTTATGATTACTGTACTTTAAACATTTTTATAAAGCTAAGTTAAGGCCTATTTTTTACCTGTGGTCTCATGGGAACTTAAGGATTTGATTCATAAAATCTTGTGTCTTTATATTTATATCAGAAGTTAACTAATTCAATTTGGCATCTATCTTTATGATTCTTGGGTGGGCTCCCTTCTGGCTGGCGTCTGTGTTTTTTGGGTCAGACTGCAGTGGTGTGGAATGTGGAATTAGGAGGAAAAACATCTGTGTACTAACTCAAATATCTCTTCTCTGTTCATTTAGGGCTTTTTTTTCTTTTCTGACATGAGTAGCAAAAATGTTTACTGAAGTCATATTACATATTAGGGATTTACTGTATGTTATCATATCCAATATTCTTTGAAGTGGATGTTACCCTGGTTTTATAAATGAGAAGACCAAGACTTTGAGCTGATTTGTGCCCAGTCACACAAGATGCAGACAAGAGAGGCAGAAGTTAAAAGCTAAGTTTTTTTTTTAACCCTAAAGCTGGTGAGTTTTCTATTCAACCACTTTGCCTATTGCACTTTGATCCATCACTTCTATTATTGTGGTTTTTGGTTTGGATTTAGAAGCTGCCTTCCTTTCACACCAACATTTGATCAATGATCTATATCTTTTGTGGAAGCCACACCTAAACTGAGCTGATTTTCAATAAGAAGCTGGTAGTCATATAATTTAGTATCCAGAAACCCTGCTACAAATGGGAGTTTGATAAGATATTAAAGATAACTTTAAAACATGGACAATTCTATGAATACCAGGAATGACATAAGAATTCAAAAGAAAAAAAGAATACTAGCAAGAAACCCAAAGTTCTAAAAATTGGTATAGAAAGGAATTAAATTAAATATATATTCTGCTTTTAGTATGCAAATAATAAAAATTTCCAAAATTTTTATTTTTATTTTTTATTTTGTGTGTATGTGTGTGGGGAAAAAGGTATCAAGTGAAAATCAGAAAAATACAAAGCAACAGATGAATAATATTAAGAAAAATTGGGGGTTTGAGCTAAGCAAACTGAGCTTTGAGCTTTATAAAGTAGTCAAGATTTCTGGGCTGGGGATTTAGCTCAGTGGTTCCGGCGCCTGCTTCTCAAGCACAAGGTCCAGAGTTCAATCCCCTCTACCCAAAAAAAAAGAAAAAAAAGATTTCTTCTCTCAGGATTTGTTTCATTTTTATGTTGCTTCCCAAAGCAAGTAAAGAGAACTTCTGGCATAAATTTTTGCAGGTAAGTGACATGCATCCGAATGTCCATCCTCCATGTGCATCCTGTCTACCACCTCACTGATCTTCTGCAGTGCTGAGCACTCTTATGATAGCCTGGAGAGCCACAGCCCACTCTCTACCACTCACTCAAGTGTCACTCCTGGTGGCTTCCACAGAACAATCTGGAGAGGTGAGTCAGCCTTATCGCTCTTGGTCAAAAGGCTGGGAGGTGCTAGGCCTTCAGATGTGTGAACGGACTGAAGGACTATTGGAAACAAGTAACGCATTTTAATTTTAAAAGGTCTTTCTCACATTCCCTCATAAGACGATTCTGTGAATTGATTGGGTGGTGAGGTAAGATAACTCATGAAAAGTCACCTCCATTGATTTTATTTTACCTTCGGTGTAACTTCTGATGCTATAGTTGTACAACAGTAACTTTTCAAGTATCTCTAAAAATATTTCTAAGTGAAATGAGATGATATCTCAAATCACTCAAAATATTCCAGCATAAAAGTGGGCAGAAAGCTGGAAAAAGATTAGAAAAATGTTAGCACTTGTTAAAGTTAGGTACTAAAAAGTTGGGGGTTTATTACAGTATTTTATCTACTCTTGGGTATGTATGTAACTTTGCGTTTGCATTTCTTAGCTGGAACTTTTCTACAAAACTTTTTTCCTCATCAGCTATATGGTTATCCTGAAATATTATTTGCATAATAAAAGCAGAATATATGTTTAATTTAATTCCTTTCTATATCAAGTTTTAGAACTTTGGGTATCTTGCTAGTATTCTTTTCTTTCTTGTGAATTCTTACGTCCTTCCTGGTGTTTGTAGAATTGTCCATGTTTTAAAGTTATCTTTAATATCTTTCAATCTGTTGCAGTTGCTATATATCTTGGTGATTTGGCCAGTAGAAGTCTCTTCAAGTTGACTTTTGTATCTTCTGACATGACCCTATCTTTCTTTGATGGTTCCCCATCTTTAGGCACAAGGTAGTGTGCAAGGGTTGTCTTGCATATTTCCTATCGAAGACTTAGCATCTATTATTTCTCCAAAGCTTGGGCATTTTAAGCCACTGAGGTGTCTACTTGTTCTAACTATAAGGCACACTCTGAATAAGGTTTCAGTTCAATGATACCAGTTGTCTTAGCAACTTTTCAGTCTATGGGACAGAATACTTGACACCCCCATCTTAAAGGAGAAGAGGTTTATTTTGCCTCACAGTTTCAGTCTATGGTTGGCTGGCTCCAAGCAAGAAATAGTATGGTGGAAGGGTATGGCAGAGGAAAGCTGTTCCATCCATGCAGATGGGAAGCAGAGAAAGAAGGGAGGAAACATGGACAAGAATAAGCCCTTGTAGGTCACATCTGTAGTGATCCACCACCAACTCGCCACCTCCTAAGAGCACATGCAGCTACTGAATACATCGATGAACTCCACAGACGAGTCTAGTGCTTCTATGATCCAGTCACCTTCCACACATTTTTGGGTGGGCATTTTAGAACTAAATCATAATACTGGTTAACAGAAATTCAATGGCAAGGTTTTTTGAAAGTGCTACTGCCAGACATGATTATTCATTCCTATGACTGGGGATATGGTTCAATCTCTGCATAGTATTTATTATTCCAGCAAGGCATCATCAGCTGCCTACTTCTTTTTAACTTAGACTTATTTTGGCTTTTTGATGCCTGATTTTGTTGGATTCTGTATGCATTAGGTTCAGTAGCCTCAGTCTTTACCTTCTGAATCTTTCCAGTTGTCCATCCCTGCTCACAGAGCAACTGGCTTTTAAATTATATTTGTTTCTGCCTCTTCCACTTTATGTTTACACTAGAGAGTGAAAATCAAGCATTAACCTCAATATCTTTATCAACAACCTTCATAATGTTTTGGGGCATGACAGTGATTCTTAGAACGATAGTCAGCAGTTGGTGCATACGTCCCCTCCAAGGCTTAGCACACATGATCTCATGATCTCATATAATCCTCTCCACAATCCTATGAAGTGGCTTTGCCGTCCCTACTTTACAGATGAGCATACTGAGACTTACAGAATTGGGCTACTCCTTTCAGGAGCCAAGAATCACACAAAGGGTTCGCTGAATCCAAAGCTGTCACACTCAAGGCTTCATTTATTCAATGCTTCATTTGTTGCTCAAAATTGACAGAGATACAGTGAAATATGAGGTCTGTTTTTTCTTCTTGTAGATTTTATAATCTGAATTGAGGAAGGCAGGATCTTTACCAAATTTTTTTTTTTTTTACTGCAAGTAGTTCATGAGAAGACACGTAGTCATTTTCCTTCCAATCCACCTACCTGTATTGCCAGATTAATTTTACTAGAACACTTTTACTCTCATTACCCCCCTGCTTAAAACTTCAGAGGTCCCCCACTGCCTACAGGATCAAGACCAATTCTCTTGCTTGGCATTTAAGGGCTTCCAAAATTTGGCCCTTACCTGCCTTCTCATGTGTGAAATTCCACTGTGAAGCTGGCATATGAACTGGGTTTCCAAGCCAAAGGATAAGTCTGGTACCTCTGTTTGTGTGTTGTAGAATTTTTGTCATATTAAAGGCATTCTTGATGTACTTAGTTGCATTTTAAACAGTTGACCCACAAAAGATACAAAGTAGGTTGTCTCTCTGACTCCTCTGATGGAATATTCCAACTTAGGCTCCCAGTCATTTTCTCCAAGTGCATTTTAAAAATTAATTTGTCTGGGCCTTTGCTCCTGTCACACCCTTGCCCCCATGCCCTTCTCTCTTCTTGTTTTAATTGTTCTTCAGCATCTCCTGCCTCTTGGAACAGATTCTAGTTTCTTCATGCCCTTGTTTAATATGATCTCATTTGAAATTCTGTAGAACTTCTTATCTGCATCAATTGCCATATATAGACTAAATTATCACTTATATATTTTTAAATTATACTTGGGTTTTTTTCTAATTATGAACGTAACAACTGTTGAAAGCAAAAACTTGGGGATGTGCCAGGAATGATGAGAGAAAATTAATTACTGGTAATCTCACAACCTAAGGATAACCACTGCTAATATTTTGCTCTGTATATGCATACATATTAAGATACACAAGCAAGAATGGCATCGTATTATACCTATGATTTTGTAACCTGTTCTTTCTCTTAGCAAATTTCTTTCAACAGTATTCATGCATAAGTGATTTTAGTCTCCACATTCCATCATATAAACATTCATTTGCTTACTATTCAATTTTCTATTACCAGATATTTATATTGGTTTTCTGTTATAAATAATATTTCAGTAAACAGATTTTGAGTATTACTGCAACACTTCTTGTTTTTTCACTTTGGTGAAGCTAAAAATATTCGTCTAAAGGTAGATATTAAAAAACCCACTTTCTATTCTATTCCTTTAAGCAATTGTGTAAGCTTTCTAAGCTTACATTTATGTTTGAAATATGACATCATTGCAATATAACTGGTATAGAATATCTGGAATAAGTTGGGAAATAATTGGGTTATTATTTTCTTTCTATCCTCCTTTCTTTCTTTCTTTCTTTCTTTCTTTCTTTCTTTCTTTCTTTCTGTCTTTCTGTCTGTTTGTCTGTATTTCTATTTCTTTCTTTCTCTCTTTCTGCCTCATGTCTCTTTACCTATGAATAGACCATAAATCCCTTTAGGGAAAGAATTTGTCTCATGGGGCCATGTTAGCCGTCCATGTGTCTGTCTCATTGTATTATACTGAAGAGGTGGTTGGTAGCTGTTTGTTGATAATGATGAGAAAGATATTCAAATTTTGATGAATATGCTGCATAAGAAGTTACTCTTAGCAGTACTCCCAGGAAAATCCCAAATGTTTCCTGTGGCATAAAGAGTTTAAATTTTTGTCTTCTTGTCCTAATGTTCATTTGTTGCTAATCTTAGTTTTCCAATGTTCCAATTTCCCCCTGCACTTTTACATTGTAGTGATTATGGTCCATGTTGATTGGCCCTTCTACTTACATATTTGTACACAAGGGACTGGGAAGATGTATGCTATTCTGTGATGGCATTCGTCGGGCACTAATGCATGGCACTACAGAACACATCTTTGGCTCCACTAGCCAGTTCAAAAGCCAGCTTCACAGTGAAATTTCACACATGCAAATGAACCATTGTGATCCTAGTCATGAAAATTCATGGAATAGTGGCTAGTTCAGTGTGGATGACTTGTCAATTTGGCAGTCAATCATTTAGTTAAACATCCAAATTACTGGCCAGTTATTTAGTCTAAAGCTAGTCTTCCCGCTTGTTACTGGGTTTTATGTAATCCTGTTAAAAGCAATGACATTTCCTTTGATGTGTGGCAGCTAATGATGTAGAAGTACTATGCAGGCCCAGGATATGTGTCTGGCACAGTGTACACATGAGCATTATGAGAATGGACCACTTGTGGTTGTTTCTGGATTTGTTCTTCAAATACTAAATATCTCTATTGAATAACAGGTACAAATATCTTAATTTCATGAGTGCCCTTATTTATTTATTTCAAAAAATTTAAATGATAGTTCCCCTCAAGACTGAATCCTCACTTTCTGATACATACTACCTGGTTTTGTTGAATCTATATTTAACTCCTTGGACAAAGATGTACTGTCAGGAAGCCAGACAGGAAGCCATGTGGACTCCTTAGGACCTGGTGGAATTTGGGGTTTGGTTGACCTAGATCCATTTGAGGTTTAAATCAGACATAAGGTAGTAGTGTTTTGATATGTGGAAAGATAAATGTGGAACGTGAATTCCTCATCACAGACCTCTTTAAGAATACAATAAAACTCCAGAATCTGAATCCAGAAAAATGAACAGTCCATCATGAAAGTTCTGGTATCTACCCAAGCCCAGAGGATTAGGGAACCATGAATCTGAGGTTAAGACTTCTGCTCTAAATGTGAAGGTAGGGGGCAGAAATAATGACAAAGAGATAGAGAGAGGATATTACTGATAGCAAAAGGGATAGCAAAAGATAATGAGAGGCATACAAAGAGAAGTAAACTTCAAGGCAGAGAAAGATGGAAAGACAGTAAGTAGATGAGACTGTAGTTCCTTAGCATATTGTAATCCATCAAAACTACAAACAACCAAGTTCTAATCAACACTTTCTTTTGTTCAGAAACCTGAGTTCTTCTGACAAATAAAATCTCTTATATTACAGATATGACAAATATAAAACTTGAGGGCTTTTGACAGTTTGAGAAAATATCTAGGGACAACCATTTAATTTTAAAGTCAAATGGGCAACTTTTTAAAGATATACCATTATAAATTGAGGGAACATTTGATTGGTAAATGCAAAAGCCTTCTGTATGCTGAAGAGAATTGGTGGCATAATTGTAGTAAAAAATAATACTGATGAGGAAGCATTAGGTCTTATACTTTTCAAGGGGTGTTTAATATAGGTTATTGTACTTTATTCTCGTAAAGGTTTTTTTTTGTTAGATAAGACAGAAATTGTCATATGTATTTTGAACTTGAAGAAATTGAGACAGATGTTTATGGAGACTTGTCTGGAATAACAAATATGCTATAAAAAATGAATTCTGGTAACCAGATTTCCCAGCTTTGATTCTTAGGTGAATCTATGTGTCTCTGTTAAATTATCCATATATGTAGGGCATATTAAAATATGGTGCTTTTTATATTCTAAAATGAAATTATCATTTGAAAATAATATTCTTGGAATTGGACAAAATAATGAAATCATAGACATTTGTAGCATGGGAGATTCTAGAGATGAGACCTTGACCTATTCATGACAGGGTTAAAGACTTGACCCAGAAGACTTCAGAATTAAATCAGGACCACTATCTTACCCATGTGAATTTCCAGAGGAGACACCTAAATGGTGTAATCAAATTAAGACTTTTCTCTCAACATCTTGCTCTTCCTTAACAAGTGAGAAGCAAAATTTCAAACCATGTATTCTATGTCATATGATTTAGGTAGAATGATTTGGCATTAATTTTGAAGAATCAGGTGTAAATCACATCCAGTTCTTTTCTCAGACTACACTTGAAAAGTTTAAAATTCCAAATAGTGTTTTTGAGAAGTCATTTTTATAGGATAATGTAAGTTCTGTATGTTTTTGTGGCCTGGGAAACTTCACATGGCTGTAAGGAAATCTGACAGATTAATTGTTCTACTTCTTAGGCTGTGGTAGGGATTCCTAGATATGAATAAGTAATATATGTATCAAAGGTGGGTGTACATGTGTATATACACATATATACATGTGATTTATATCTGTGTGTGCATATATATAAATTGGGAACATTTATAAAATGGATTAAGTCTTTGGGTTATTTAAACACGCTTCACTTATAACTTGCTTTTTGGAATTATTTAGCTATGCAAGATATCACCATATTCAGTATTTTTTTAATAATAAACATGTCTAGTCAAAGGAGGCATTAATGAAGCAATTCCCCAAATAAAACAGCCCATGATATCTGAGTTTCAGCAGAGAGAGAGTGTGGTCTTTGTAGTTTAATCAAGATCACAAGACTTGTTTTGAGCGTCTGTCATCTTTAATTTTACGGCACTTCATTTCAGAGTAGGACTGCCAGGGTCACATGCAATTAAAACACAGGCAAGATTTGTCTTGTGAAATCTTAACATAAAAAGTAATGTGTTACTCCATTTTAACTTTTCTACTGAACTCTGTGAACTCACTAATTACTTTTCCCCCTCTTGTCACCTTTTTGATATGACATGTATTTTATAGAGGAGATAGAAGTTTGGATTTTTTCATATCATGCATATGATTGAGGATAACAAAATTAAACCAGAGAAAAAAGGAATGCATTTCTCAGAAATACATTTTTTAGTAATATCTGAGTATTCCAGCTTCAATTACAAAGAAACTCATATATCAACTTCTAGGAAATAACTGTTAATCTGCTTAACTAGGGCAGGTAGAAGTGTAATAACGGACCAGAGATTTTATAGAGGCCAGGATACTGAACTGGAGTTTATTCTCTAGGGTGCAGGCAAAGGCACTTTTATGTGATTGGCTGTGGAAGGCATTAAAAGCCAGTACCGACATAGAGATTTGGAGCTGGAAGAGGGTTGTAGCATCATAGTGATCAGTAAATTGCATAGACCCTTATTAACCTTATTGATAAGGAGCTTAGGGAAGTTCCATTCAGGCCTCAATATATTCTTCTTTTTGTTCTCGTCTGTCTCCATTTGCAATCTCAGCTGCTTTGTATGGAGAGCCTTTATGCTGTACCTCAAAATTCAGTGTGAGTAGTTGTGCCTTTAAGTTTGAGCAAGGGAATGAAGCAAGAGCCAGCCCCAGCTCAGGGGGCTCCAGGCCTATTTAACTAGTGCCCTGGACACCTGGAGAATGTTTGAAAATTTTGTGCTTAAAGAATCTTTTATATTGCTCCTCTTTCAATGCAGCTGGGGTCTGTAGGGATCAGGGGATTATTTTTGATACCTGTCGAAAAGAGTTATGTCTACACTGATTTTCCATCCCTCACTACTAATTAACCTTATTGTATACAGGAAACAGTCTATTTAATACCTGCATTCTTTCTGTAATGCCAAGTAAAATGAAATCCAGTGTGAAATCTAGTTAGCGTTTGCCTTTTTGAAGTCAATTTTAAGTTTCCAGTTTTAGTGACTGTGACCTCAGAACTGATAGCTAGAAAAATAGTGAGCTCAAACCAATTTTGGGTTCAATTCTATTCTTCATCCCCTCCAACTTAAAAGCTGCCCTTCACCTGGACTTGTGCAGAGTCTATGGAACAGGATGTCCTAAGCTGGACATTATTTCCCTGAAGTCTTCTGTGTTCATCTCTCCCTGGGCTCTAAGGCTTCATGTACCTTACCAAAAGGCCATCCGTACTCTGTAACTTGGTTTCTTTCTTGCCTGTGTAGCTGAACACCTCTGTTCTCCTCCTGTCAATCAGGGAGACTTGAATTTAATGGACAGACACATCCTGGCAAACTGTGCAGCAGCAAGGCAAATAGATGTCGAAGGAGAGGAAAGAATCTGAGCCCAGCCCAGGGTAAGATGCTAAAGGAAATTCCATTGGTGGAATATTTTCAAGGAGGGAAAAAAAAAAAGGTAGGGTCTAGCAAGAAAGAGCAGAAATTAAACTGTGTAAAATGTCACCAAATGATGTGGAAAAATCCACACATCCTCAAGTATGCTGCACAATATGGACTTAGAAAACATTTTGCTAGTGATGTGAGAATGGTTAGAGCAATGGTTACATTTCTGCTCTTAAAATGTGAGTGTATGTGTGTGTGTCAAATATGCTTATCAGCTTAGATAGTGCCAGAAGGAAGGGAAAAGGAGGATTTTCAGGCCAATGTTTTATATTTTCCAGATTTCTTGACTTTTGAGGGTTTTTTATACATTGGTCAGAAAGCCTATGCCCTGTAGCATTTATCTACCATGTAAACCACACATTTGAAAGTGCAGAGAAGGTGAGCAGAAGATGTCACTGGGTATCATAGATGCCTGGGCGTTCCCAGATCTGAAGCAAGATGTCAGAATATGCTGTCAGACTTGCATGAGTTATGTTGGCAAATCTCACTGACTCTCTGCTGTGGCTGCTGAGCTTCAGGAAAGAAGTATTGCTTGGGGATTTAGACTTCAAGAGAGGTCGATGAAGGGGCTGTTGTTTGATACTCCTTTCTTATGTGGGAATAGGAATCAATTAATGTCAGTGATTCCGCTGTATGTAAGACACTACCATCATCTCGATAAGGAAACTCCTTGGTGGATCACATTGGTGTTCCTGTTGCTCATGTTCTGGGTATTTGTCTTGGTTCACTCATCCAAAGAGCATGCATGGACCTGGGGTAGCCACTTTCCGTGCTATCTTTGCATTCTGCATTCTCTTTATTGAGTGAAGACTGTTCTAGAAAATCAAGCTGCTTGCTTGAGAATTTTGTGGACCCTGTGTGCTTCGTTTCAAGTAGAAGATAGCAAAAAATAAGATGCATAAATCTTTAAGGGGTGTGTGTGTGTGTGTGTGTGTGTGTGTGTGTGTGCGCGCGCCTGTACCTGTGCCTGTATGTTCTTTTCTTCTTCCAGGTCTCTTACCAAGACAGCTAGATATTTTTATTTCAACAATACTACTACAGAAAATTGTGATCTTTTTGTACAAAATACTCACTACATTCTCATAATTTGAATGATTCAGGACCATTCTCTGGCAGCATGAGACAGGATGTGTCTTGATGCCTGCCTCTTTTTCAATTATATTTAAGGGGAAGACTGCTGAGGGCTCATTTTTTCATCTTGCACAGGGCTCCTAAAGAGCCAGATTTAATGTCAATAAAATATTAGGTAGTGTGATTCAGTGGATGATAACTGGACTCAGACAAATATGATCTAACACTGGATAATACAATGTAAAATAAAGTCAAAGCCAACCAAACTGATACTTTTAAAGACTTGATCAAAGAGGTTTCCCTTCTGTCCTTTACATAAGGAAGTAAAATGATCAGAATTATGTTTATAAATGAAATACTATATGAATACTAAAATAATAAAAGCAAAATATCAACAAAGTTTAAGCATCTCCTCATGACAATGGAGCTATTCTATATTCCTCTGAGAAGTCATATAATATCTCTCTTGTTCTTTCATGAAAGTTAGTACGAAGTTGAAACTCTTATTAGGTGTTAATAGAAAACCAATTGACTACCCACATATGGAGTATAAATATTTGGGGTGTTTACATGCTTACATTTCTTTAGTTCCATTTCCTGAGTGACTATATGGTATTGTGGTTAAGCTGGGGTCCTCTGGAGCCATATTATTTGGATTTGAATATTGATCCAACTCTTACAAGTTGCATGAACTTGGTAATTTCATTTTTTTCTCCTCTATTTCCTTAAATGTGAATCAATGATAATAAGCTATCTCTCCCCCATAAAACTGTGAAAATAAAATAAGACAATATATATAACAAACATATAGCAAGTACCCCATACATGTTAGCTAATCAAAATTAATCTTTCCAAGACTTGGTTTTCTTGGTGGTCCCCTGGAAATTCAGAAAAGCAATACTGGCCCAAGATAAAAGAAGCAGAAAGCAGAGCCAGGTGTGATAGAAAGACCTCGTGACCATCTGGGAATTACGCTGGTAGGAAGAACACTCATTTGACTTGGGAATGTCTTGTTCAAAATATCCTAAATTGGTGACTGTTGAATACCAAATGATTTACAGAACATTCTCATGTTCCCTCACCCCAACACACAAATTAAGCCAGAAATGGCCCTGCTAGGGAGTTCTGTGCGACCAGAGGTAGTGCTTTGTATTTGGCAGTAATAAATAGGAAGTGGTGAGTAAAGCCTTGGACAACTTCAAATGGATGGTGCTCCATAATATCAGTTTCTCTATCTGATACCCCATCTACATTAAGATCTGCATTAATAGTACTATGAAAATAATCTTCTGACAATGGAGCCTACAGTTGCTCCCTGCTTCAAACTCTACTTCTTAATGTTGCCACGAAAACCTTTACAGAACTGATAAAGTTATCTTCCTGCTAAAAACAAACAAACAAAACCTTTCAGAGTCTCAAAAGTGACTAGAGATGTAGGAAAATACATTTTGTCATGGCATTCAAGGTTTTTAGAGTTTGATCCCAACTATTTTTCTCATCATCTTCAGACCATAAAAGTTATTAATAGTCAGTAAGGAGGAGACTGATCATCTACATCCTTTAGGGACAATGTATAATTTCATGGTGTATTAACTGTTTTAATTTCTTTCATACAATTCCATTAGACAGTCCTGAGAGGCAAGGTAAGTGTGTGTTACTAACAGAGCAGAAACTTGAGACATGCAGAGCAAATAATTTGCCCAGGGTCTTAATAGAAAGTTCTTCTATGCACTTTGTTTTCTGCTCTTTTACATTGCTCTGTCTCGGACACTTACCTCTAAACTTTGCTTTGTGCACTACTATTTTCTGGGGAGTAAGCTCTGCAACATCAGAGATCACAGAAGGCTTAACACTGAGATCACAGAGATAGAGGTTCTTAGGTCAAACCTGTTCACATGTGTTTATTTGGTGCCTTGAATATCAGTTTTCATGTAGACTCTGAATTTCTGGCTTCTCATGAAAGATGTGAAGGTCTGGGAACATTGTGCCCACGTTTCCCACATAAGCAACGGTAGTTCCAGATGAGCAGACGCTGGTCCATTTGGCCAGGAATGAAGTTTGAGTTTTCTTCAGCAACTACTGCTTCATAATGCTTGGACCTGCTCCTCTTTCCTCTTTTCTGCTACCCACCTGGACCCTCCAAGCATGTGAGTTTGCAACCGTGGGCCTAAAGAAAGAGAAAAATATGAATCCTAAAGATTATATATCTTAATTGGAGACATAAGATGTGATTATTATTACTGAAGAAAGTAACCTTTTAAAAGTGTGTGTGTGTGTGTATGTGTGTGTGTGTGTGTGTGTATATATTTGAGTTATGGGCTTAGAATGTAGCTCAGTGGTAGAGTGTTTGCCTAGTAAGCATGAAGCCCAGGGATTAATCTCCAATACAATAAGAAAAAATATTGGGTTCCCAGGAGAGAGTTGGTATTGTTTTGTTTTTATTTTTCATTTTTGACAACAGAGCAATTTGACCCAGAACTCTTAGTGACAGTCCTTTCGGATCAAATTCTTTGCAGGCCCTTTTAATTAGGAATTGACAGGGTGATTAACTTATAATTCACAAAAATAAATGTGAAAAAAAGAAGTACAGGTCAATTTCTAGCTGTGTTAAACTGTAAGGACAGCACCATTGGCAAATGATTGCTTCCTTTTAACAGCTTTTCTAATTTTTCTTAATTGGATCCTTTGTTTTCTAATTGGATAGGGAGAGCCATCATATGGCTTTCAATTATGAGCTGTGGCATGGTGATCCTGTCATATGGCACATGCTAAGTAAAGTCAGACACAGTGTATACGGAATACACATCATCTCCAGGAAGCTTTCTGTGTCTGAAAAAAAGAAGGGCCAACTCCCACATACTAAGTAGATAAGGCCATGTTGAAAAAGGATGGCCTAACTGACTTGATTTTCCAGGAAGATTGTTCCTGGACTTGTGTTCCCATTCTATAGACTAGATTATAATTTCTGAAAATGCTCCTAAAATCAAGAGTATAATGATATTCTTAGAAAATGCTAAGACACACACACACACACACACACACACACACACACACACATACCAGAGCATATAAAAGAAAATGGAAGTCTCCTCAAAGTAATTTGTTTCTCTTGCCTACTAGTGAATTTTAGGATTCTCTAAGAAACAAAGTTTCTGCGTGCATTTCTTATTTTATAGACTCTGTTGCATCCCTTTTTCCTACAGGATAAAATCTGAATAATTTGGTCACATCTGCCCTCAACATCTTTCTCCAGCTCCATAGTCCCAAATTGCAAGGTGTACACTTTGTCCTCTAGCTCAATAAGCTTTTTCTCACTTTTCCTTGGTGATAGCAAGTCTCTCATGACATTCTTTCATGCCATTCCTGCTTCTGGGTATTCTTCTACATTTTTCCTTGTCTGGTAAATCTTATTCATCAGTCAAGAGTAGAAGGAACTACCCCTAGGTTACCTAACCAGTAAAGCCACATCTGACTACCCCAGGTATGATTTGTTGTTTGGTCTTCTGGCCCCATTGGACTTTGTTACTATTTCTGTAACAGCCTCTGCTCATTCATTCATCCAAAAATATCTTTTGTACATCTATATACAGGTGCTGAACTACATGGTTTCCAAGATGGCTAATCTTGGTGGTTAAGATGTGATGGTTAATTGTGATCACCAACTTGCTTAGAGTGAGAAATGTCCAAGAACCTAGTAAAATACTTCTGTGTACATCTGAAGGGGTGTTTCCAGTTAGAATTGGCTTGTGAGACAGAAAACTGAAAGGAGAGATCTGAATGGCGACAACATCCAACATCCAACATGCTGGAGGCCCAGATGGAACAAAAGTGGAAGAAGGAGGAGGCTTGTCAGCATAGGCTTGCTCTTTCTGTCTCTTTGCTTCCTGGCCACCATAAGGTGAGCATCTTTCCTCTGTCACACCCTTCTGCCATGATGTTTTGGCCTTGCCACAGGCTTAAAAGTAATGGAGCCAGCTAACCATGGACTGAACCCTTGAACTGTTAGCCAAAATAAACCTTTCCTCCATTAAGTCGTCTATTTCAGGTATTTTGTCACAGCAATAGAAAGCTGATTAACACAGTCCCTGATCTTGTATAGAACTGTTATTAATTTGACAATTTTATTCCTCACCAGACAGTGAAACTGCAGAGGTTAGGAATATGTGCCTTATATTATGTTTGTATCACTAATGCTTAGAATTGTGTCTGGCTCATATTTAACTAGGTGATTTGTTGCCTTCTTATGGTTTCTTGTTGGGGAATATTGATCAGGTTTATAAAATCTAATCTCTTCGTGAGTCAACATAATATGCTTACACTCTTGGCTTTAAAATTTGGAACAGTGATATGACCGTCATTGCTGTTTTTAAGATGTTATGGAATCAAATAACCTTTTGCTGTAACTCTTTCTATGCTCTCAGAGTGTGCAAGTCAGATCCTGTGATGGAAGAGCACATTGGCTCAACACCTTGGGATGGTCTTTCTCTAGAGAAGAAGCACATTCTCTGATTAAGTGCCCTTAGCAGGCAGGGACAGGACACAGCTGGGGTTTGAATTACACTAAATCCCATCAGATTGGAAATTAAGAAGCTGGTGCTTTTGAAGATTATAAATCTGGAAAGCAGCAGAGACAGGGGCTGTGAGTCCCTGCTCAAAGCAGGTATTGCCACTTCTCTTGGCTTTCAGTGCTACTCCTTTCTGGCTGAGGCTTCTAGAATAACTTTAAAGATGGACATGTGTGAATGGGTAAGATTTTATGTTTTAACTACAAAATCTGCTGTTCCCCTCTTCAAAAAGATGTAATGAAAATCTCGGGCAAGACCTAGTTGAGAATGTCATGGCAATGAGAGAAACTTGAAATAGAATGCCTGAGCTCTTTTTGCATGTTTCTGTACCCCACCAAAAAGCATAATTACAGTTTTGCATGTAAGGGTAGCTTAAAGCGAGCCAATCTTTTGGCTTCCTGGTTCGGGTGACTTTAGATCATAAGGTTCTCTCTCACGTGACTCTTTATGACTTTCTGATATGTGTACACATCCCACTTGGTGAGACCACCCTTCATCATTGATTGTGGTTGCTTCTCTGTTTTTGACCATGAACACATTTCCTGGCACCCTTGCCAAAATGAAGACATTCAAGAGGGGTGAGTGAACCCTGGCTTTCCTCAGGCAGCCTTGTGGCTTTTGGAGCTGTGTGCAGAGCTGGAGTTGTATGCACATTGACTGAACAGACCCTATGCCTCTCTGATACCCACTAATACAGACAGCCTATGGATCTGAGCTTATTGTTGTTCTAAGTATTTGCTTTTGGATCCATGCTTCATTCATTTTATTTCCATGCTTTATTTTTCACTTTACAAACAAATCGATAACTAGACTTACTCTTTATTGCACTAGATTAGTTGTATTTATTCCGTTTGGATTTTATTAAAAAGCTGTCAAACATAAGTCTACATTTTTATCAGCAGAATATTTCCATAAAACCAGGCATGAGATGTGCTCAGCTAGGACATACTTTTCAAAATAAAGCACTGTTTGATATAGTCTAGACAGATACCTTTTGTTTATCCATGACAACTAAAACTAACCATCAAATGGATAAAGCAATCCACGTCTAGTCAAGTAATCCTTAGGGCATATGAAAAAAAGGCCTTTTAAAAAAGTTCTTTCTAAATGGATTTAATGTAATTCACCAGCAAAGCATCCTCAGAAACACAATAAAAATTCTACATAGAATTACACAGCCAGGGAAAGGAAGATATACAGTTTGATGAAGATTCAAAATGGATGTTAACATTAGAACTGAGCAGTTATGCAATTCCTGTATAAAATAAAGGTCACAATTGCAGGGCACTGATTTGCCTCTAATGTATAAGGTAGTAAGTTTATGGAACCACAGACAGTATTTACCAAAAAACCCAAAACCAACCAACAAACAAACAAACCACCAACCACTTCATATTCAGCAGTAAATTCTTTGTGATTTTTTTCAGAAAAACCGTCACTCAACATGTTGTATTTATCAATTTCACCATATAGCAGAGAATAGCTGGATATATTCTTCAAAGATACAATATCTCTGTTTTGGTTGAGAACTGGATCTCCCTCAATCTATTCAAAAATTATTAGCTTCTGCCTTCTCAGCTATTTTGCTTGTGCCTGTGGACATGGGCAAGGTTGGGGATGTACCTAGGTAGCATGGACTGCAAGAAGGCACATATGAAAAAAAAAAAAAGAAGGCACATATATGTGCACAGTTACCTATACCCACTCACACACCCAAGTATATACAACCACACACCAGATGCCCGGGAACAGCATCAGGGCAACAGCTTGGCTTTGGCTTTGTGCTGTAATCCACATACCATTTAAGATCCAGAGGCTTGCATGACATGCTTTCAGGAGTGCTGGAAGAACAGTGCTAAAGGGGTTAATGTAGAACACATATAGGCAAATATTGTCAATTATTTTATTCAAATGTTTGGAACTTATACACAAAATCATCGTTAAGTTTTCACAGAATAAGGCATCTGTCACTTGAAAGGAAAAAAATATTTCAGAAATATGTTTACAGAAATGTAAAAATATTAGGCATCAAGACAGATGTGAACATATTCAGTAACTTGTCTTGTCTGTCAGTCTTCCCCCGAGCCGAAGATCTCACTGTACTTGCTCAGCATGAGCTCTGCTATCTGGTTTTGGTACACCATGTGTATGGCCATGTTCCCCGCTTCATTTTCAGCTCTCAGAAGGGTGGGGCCAAACACAATCCCTAAGCTTTGTGTGGACATGAGGTTCTTGGAGGCTCCGGCCACTACCCTGTGGAGAATAAGAGAGAGCGATTTTAGTGTCATTTGAAATGAAATTGTTGCTACTTTGGAATTATGAAATAATTTCTGAAAAACAACTTTACAGCACTATTTAATCTTCTACCCTTTATGTTTTACTATATGGCAACAGAACCTGTAACTTTTGTGGAAAGGATACTTCACTGTGCTAAACTTTTAATTTTAGTTATACCTGGTCATCATGGGTGCTCAATAAATATTTGTGAAATGAATTAATAAATATGCTAAGCAGCAAAAATTATGTTGGAATTCAGAAGAGTCCGCTTTTAAAGTGCTCATAGCCAATAGAGGATAAGGGCTGAGACAACCATAAAAATTTGCTTAAGAATCCATATGCAATTCTTAGAACAATATATATACAATTAATAAAAGGAGGTAGACAGGAAGACCAGGAAAATGAAGTTTTCAGTGATGTAGAGTGCATAGTGTTCTTGGCAGATACTAACAGGAATATGTATTGTAGAGGAGGTAGGTTTCTAGACATTTAGGTATGTGGCAAAATTTTAAGTTTCTCCATTCATTTGGACAGCCAACTTAGCTCACACCTCAATAAAATGCAGAATCTTGTACCATTTGCACAGGAAAAGAGTCTCATTGGAATTAAGGAAATGTTTGCTTGTGTGAGGATGGTAGGGACAGCTAACGAAACGAATACCAGTGAAATGCTAGGATGTGGTTTTATTAAGGGTAAAGCCTTGCCTGTTTAACTCAAGACTCCTAAACGGAAAATAAAGCCTCCTCCTAAAAATTGAGACTTAAAAATGATGTCACTTTATTTTTTCATCAAAATTCAGAAACGTGGTTTTAGGAATGTTAAAGAAATAAGGGCAGCAAATAGGATAGGGTGCTAAGAAATACAACACTCGGCCCTCTAGCAGGCAACTTGACCCAAGGGAAAGAAGAGTGTAGGAGAAGGAACACTTTATAACAAGACTTAGGTTTTCTAGTCTCTGATCTTGTCTGAACCTGTATTGAGTTGATCAGACTTTGAGGCCCCTTGCTGTTTAGCCTATGTGGATACATAGTTCAGTACCAATGAGGCAGTAAGATTCACTTTGTTTCCACTTCTTCAGAAATCTAAATCTTTGAAGTACTACGTCTGTGACTAAGGCCACAATCTCTTCTGAAAAAGGTTGAAAAGGGCCAGGTCACACTTATATATGTCCCCTGGCTTGTACTTGCCCACAACACAAGTTCGTTCTATGTAGCATGGCTGACAGTGTACTTGACTTGTGTTGACTCAATAGCAATAATAATCGTCTATTATTTTAAGCCATTTTATTGTCTCATTTAATCCTCATAACAATGTCACAAAACCGCTTCTGTTTAGTCCATTTAACAAAGGAGAAGACTGAAACACAGACTGGTGAAGTGGCCCAGTTCATACAGAGCTGACAGGGCAAACCCAGGCAGTCTGGCTTCACACCATTGCGGGAGTCTGTTACCACCCTGGGGCTTGATAACTGCACTGTCTTTTCACTATACTGCATTCCCACAATTTTAAAGTCCATCACAAGAGGGTCTGGATTGTCATCCTCTCTGTATAACTATGATTGACAGCCTAGCTATAGCAGATTTATTATGGGTAAAATTTGGACTGAATAGTCACAATATTCTGCCTTGAATTTTCTTTTTTCTTCTGCTGTAAGTAGAGAGCATTTGTACCTGTGAGCACTGTTGGCATAGCTACAATTCTGGAAAAGATTCTTATATTTTTAGAGTATCAGTAAGTTATCAGAGTTTAAATTTGAAGTTTCTTTTGAAATATAAAAAAATCCCTATGCTACTTTGCTACTTCTTTACCAAAAACCTGTAAAATGATTTTAGCATTTGCCTATATGTCTTAGGGGCAAATGGAATGGGCCTTTGTTTCCCTTTAATCACGTCGATTTACTTCAGTTCAAAAATCTCTCTTTAGCCTTTCCCAAACAAATATATTACAAAAGCCATCACTAAGATTCACTGGAAAGGAAAAAGAGATTTTTATCTTTTGGTTTCAATATTTTGGACACTTTTTGTGATACTAACTCCAGTGATTCCACCCTAAAAAACTGTTAAAGGCACATATGCAGAAAGATGGCATAAATAATCAGTTGAGTACCTTGTAAGTGAAAGTTGCCTCAACAACTTTAGCCATGGTAGCAAAAGTCTAAATTGATAAGATTTACCTAGCAGAGAACAGGGCTCACAGGCAATAGGCTATGGAGAAAGTAGAATTGAACATGCAAAACTACTATTGAAAGTCTGATGGCAAATGGTCACTATAGGGTATCTGGGTTAATGAATAGTAAGTACATCATTAGGATTTTGAGTACAGGGACTCTGAAGGAGAAGAAGCGATAATGTAAAGATGGATTGAAGATTGAAGATAGATTTACTTACTTAATTAAGGCTATACATTTAGATGGTTTCAGAGACCATGAGATGTAAGATAGCTGGGAGCCATATCCACAAAGTAAGGCTAGAAATCAAAGCTGGTCTAAGAACTGATCACCAGAGAAGGCGCTGTGGCCGTCAGAAGGTAAGGGGGTGAAAGGTAGAAGGGTCCATAGCCATGGAGGGACTCAGGTGAATGGAGAGATACTCAGCTCTCTGGGGGTTCTGGAAAGATACAGCTAGGAGGATGCAGGCCCTAGGAGGAGAGCAAGGAGGCTGAAACAGAGCTAGACTTTTAAAAATTTTTTTGCATTTCTTCTGCTCAGCAAGACCAAATCCAGAGGATGGAACCAGGACTAAATTTAAATAGAAGTAAAAGTAGGAGGCTAGAGCTGAATGTCTGAGCTCTCCTCTGAAGAGAGCTTTTAATCTTAGTGCTTCATGGAGGGGAATTCATGTAGTAGATTTCTGCCAATACATGTCTCCTATTTCCTGTGGACAAGTGTTCAATATGTTTTTATGCATGTATAAGTTTGGAATATTCATTGCAACTCAAACCTATATCCTTTGTGCCCATTTCTCTGGAAATTTTCCATTTGTTTTAAAAATTTTTTTATATGTGCTTGCAGTGCATAATAATTACATTTCTTGCAGGCAGTTGGTACATGTACATAACACATCTTAATTCTTTTTTCATCTCGGACCCCTCCTGTCCCTCCCTGGTCCTTCCATCTCTTGGTCCTCTTCCCATTTGCAAAAGCTCTTTTTCCATTTTTTTCTTACAGTTCTTTTTTTTTTTGTATCCCCTTTCCCTCTCTTCTCTCTTTCCTTCTTCCATCTCTTTCCTCTTCTTATTTGTAAAAGAACCCTCTACTTCCTATTATCTTTTATTTTGCTCTTTATTTATGTTTTGGGTTTCTCATTGAAGAGAAACCCTATGATATTTAAACTTGTGTGTCAGATTTAGTTGACTTTATTAAAACTCTATTGTATGTGTGTTTTAAAATAATCTTGTTTTATGGAAAATTGAAAAAGTAATACATAGCCTTGTATTCTTGTTGTATTTATATTATTGCAGATTGAACTTTCATAGGAGCTTGGAATTTTTCTCCTAAGTCAGAAAAATCAAGTTACTTGCAATAACTTTTAGAAAAATTAGATGTAGTTAAGAAAATTAATAAGAAAATGTCGACGTATCTTATACAGAATATGTACTATCTTGCTTATTCACTGTTACAAAATGTAGACTTACGTGTATATATACATATAAACAGGCAATGCATTTTTGTCACAGCTTTTATTTTTTACTCAATCTAGTGCACAGGAAGGAAATTCTCCAAAATAATAAGATGAGGCAGGAGGGTTGCAAGTTCAATCAGAGCCTGGGCAATACAGAGACTTAATAAGACCTTGTCTCAAAAAAAAAAAAAGTTGCAGGATGTAGTTCAGCTGAAGGCCCTAGGTTCAATCCCCAGTATCACAGACACACACACACACACACACACACACACACACACAAACCAAATCAAAACCCAAATCCCAAGCCAAATTGAAACAGGGAGCATTTCCAGTAGCTTCACCTACAGTTGAGTTGTATTGCTGGAGAGGGGCATCTCATTCAGAAACCATGGGTTTTTACCGTAGGTTTGGCAATACCATCAAGACAGCTTTCACTAAAGTGAGTTCTGCAAACACCACTTCTTTGATATAAATGCTTTATGAAAATGGCATTTCTAGGTAAAAGTTTTGAAGAAAATTGTGGGCTAGTTTTTTTTCTGGGAAATTAACAATGACACAAAAAACACAAAATCCTACAGAAATATCGCTGCTCTTCTTTGTTTGATTTGTGTTGTGCCAATTAATCTTAATTCTTAACCTGACTGGATGAAGAGACTCCTGGAGAGGTGACTGGGCCATGGAGTGCTGTACTCCTAATGTGCTACTAGGAGGTGATGCCCAGGTGGGGGTGGGTCCCTGGGAATGTGCCTTTGCAGTGTATATCTCTCATTGGGTCTTTTCACTTGTGCTCTGCTTCCAGGGAGCCATTTAAGAGAGCAGCTTTACTCTGCTGTGCTCTTTTGCAATGATATTTCTGCCTTGGAGCCAGTTGACCATGGACTGAATACTCTGAAACTATGAGTCAAATTAAACCTTTCCTCTTTCAATTTGTTGGTGTTGGGTATTTTGTCCCAACAACGGGAAAGCTGACCAATACATGTATCTTTCTTAACTTTATTGAATATCATATGTAGATTCTTTTTCCTAAATGATACCGAGTGTTTATTAGAAAATTTGACTTTAAGGTACTTTTTCTAAGGGCCAACTGTATGAAACTCCAAAATTTTACCCTACTATGCTATCCTGGCTTCATAGCCCTGTAGCAGCTGATTCACAAAGAGGCCAGCTGTTGTCATTTTTGGCCAGTTCCACTCCTTTAGTGGGCTTAGATTTTATTAGTCTTTAACTCCGTGGCAGTGCTGTAATTTTTAAGCTATAGTTGAACCTGTTTCCTACAAAGAAAATATAGAAATTCTTTTTATGACAACATAAACACAAAAACACAAAGGAACAAATCTGAATGAGAAATAGAAGTGCAAGGTTGAGAGATAATTTCACAGTGAACTGATGGGTAAAAAGGTGCAAAAATATTTAGATCTTATATCAATATTTGGGAATTCTTGATGTGTGTTTACTTACCATTAATTTACTCCCAAGAAATTCTTATAGCAAAGATACCTGATTCTAAGCAACAAGGAAAAACTCAAAATGTAGTGCCTATAAATTCTTGACTAATAGGCAAATGGCCCTGTGCTTCATCTATTTTTGAGAAATGCTATTTATCAGCACTGTTTAGTTTAACAAAGCCTGAGAAAAATGCATAATTATGATTTTATAAATTTGTTTATAAAATAGCATTTGAGACATAGTCGCTGTAAAAGTACTTCTTATACTACTAAGCACAATTGATAGAATCTTGAAATGGGTAAGAATTAATTTTTCTGGCAAGAGCTGAAAAGTGATATACAGTTTATAGCATGAAAAAGAAGAGGAAATGCCAGAGTTACTTTTTGTCAGACCCAAATGGCAGGAGCAATGATCCATCAATTTAAGATTATTTTAGAAACAATTTATAATCCAATGCTACAGATGTTGGACCCTAGTCCTGCCCCCACCTCCTGAAAAAAACTCCAAAAAGCCTTATGCTGGGTTTTTCCAAAGTGAGCCAAATTGCTAACTCAAAGAAATTTCTTAGTTGCATAAAATCACAGCCAAATGACTCAAACCAAAAGAGAGCTTTGCTACAAATCTAAAAGTTAATGCTGAATTAAGAAGACCAAAGCATTTAATAGTAGTCAAACACTAAACAGATACGTGGATGCAAACTTCCTTTTAAGTTTATGCTTTGCTGTTACCATAGTGACAGGTCAAGGGCACTGAAAGCCATATAATAGCCTGCAGGACAATTCTCAAGTTATGAAGGTGTATTGCAAGTGTTTCTCTCTCTGTCAGTCTGTGGAATGCTGTGATTTTTCTAACACACATATATTTAGGATGGCTTCGCTTGAATGGTGGTGGTAAATGTATTCCTGCCATCAGGTCACACCTGGCTTGCAAATATAGCTCAGCTACTGTGTATGAAATGTTAATTGTGACTTTGACCACTTAACAGAAGAGAGGCTGTTAAAAATAGAATAAATTTTCAATATGCTCAGCTTATGTTTCCTATATGGTGTAACTTTTTTTTCGGGGGGAATCCATACTAACCATATGCTTGCCTACCCTTAATTTGCACAAACTACAGTGCTATCTGTACTGGTCCTTTTATAAGATTAGGAAATTAGCAGAAATTCTGCTTTCTTTAAAGTTATTTGAAAAATGTTCACATATTACAAAAGGAGGACAGCATTCATAAAATGTTTTTGCATTTGACATCAGTCCATTTCAATGTGATCACTCACAGATGATTCGGCCACTTTTATAATTCAATCTATAAATCAGTTTGTTTAAAGTAATTGTAGTCTTCAATTTTACGTATAGATATTTTATCATTATTTTCTAAAATAAGCTCATAACTATCATCCTAAATGGGAATTATTGCTATATTCTGACATTTTCTTTTTAAATAATCTTTAGAGCTGTGCATATATAAATGTCTCAAAGCACATTATAGAAAAAGAGCCTTATATGGCAATTGGATATTGATAGCTAACGTGGCCTATTTTTTGTCATTTATTGAATCACTTTGTACTAATTTCAATGCAGAAGACTGAAACACTTTGCATCATTCACTTGTTTTGTGTTTTTATTGATTGGGCATTATTGAAATATTCTAAAGCACCTTTAAAACAATATTTAGACTATCCAATAAGATGTAAAGTTTGAAAATTAAAATAAAGAATAGCACATAGGCTTCAACTAGTGATATTTTTAGTTAGAATATGTATTCTATAATGTATCAACCATGACAAATAAGGTGGGATAACAGAGCCAAACCCCTGCATGCTGAATACCAAGAAGGAACATTAATAGAACTTACAATATATTGAATGTTTTATATATGTTAATCACTGTTCTTCAGATTTAGTATAGTTTCTAAGAGTAGATTTAAAAGTCAACTTTAATTTTTTCTAATTACAAAGTAATACATCGAATAAGAAAAAATTTGAAATGTTTAGGAGATTATAGTTTATAAAAACCACTGGTGACTCAATCAATGAAACCATTTATTCATTCAGAAATATCTATTGGTTACCTACCATGTGTTGGAGACTATTCTGAATGTTGGGGTGGTTATAATGAGTGAAATAGACAGAATGCCTGATCAAATGAAGCTCATATGGTCAGTTTTCCATATCCATGGATTCTGCATCTGTGTATTCAACCAATTGCAGATTGAAAGATTGTTTAAAAAATTGCACCTGTGCCAAATACACACAGATTTTTTTCCTTAGTCATTTTTCTAAACAATATAATAATCATTTACATAGCATATTGTATTAGGTGTTACAAGTAATGTAAAGATGTTTAAAGGCTATGCGTATGTTATATGTAAATACTACCCTATTTTACATAAGGGACTGGAGTTTGGTATCTGCAAGGCATCCTGGGAGCAATCCTCCTGGATACTGAGGAAGGACAGTAATCTCATGGGGGAAACAGACAATGAACAACACTCTAATCAATATATAATGTGATTTTGAGCACTAAAGTGCTTTAAGAAGAGAAGTAGTTATTCTTCTACTGACTGTAGAATGCTTTAAAAAATCCAATGGCCTGGAATCCATCCTAAGAGATTTTTGCTTGCTTAGCATGGACAGGGCCTGGCTGCTTCCACTTTTGAAAAGTTCCCAGGAAATTCTAAGGAGCAGAGAGTGATGGAAAGAAGAAGGGAGGGAGATTTAAGTGGAGTTCTGCTTAGATGTGCAAAGGAGAAGGAGAATTCCTGGCGGGGAATATGGTACATTACCCAGTGTTGAGGTCCTGCTTCAGGTCTAGGAGTAGAGAAGAACATGGTGTGGCTGCAGACCAGGGAGCAAGGGAGGGCAGACAGGCAGGAAAAACTGGGGGAACGAGGGGCCTTGGTAAGGATTTGGGATTTAATTCTAAGGGTGATGGGAATCTATTCCTGGGCTTTGAGAAAGAGAATGACACTGCTAAACTAGTGATATAAATATAGTAGTGATATAAATGATGGTGATATAAATGTTCACATAACTTATCTACATACACATCTGGGAAAATACTTTTTATGTAATTCTGTATCAATTTTTTTTTTTTTACTTTTAACATGAGCAATTCTCATGTCTTATATACGTAATACGTATTACTTAATTTTTACCTTATTTAGGACAGAATGGTTGGATCCTATGTTTACTTACTATAACTAAGATTGGTAAAAGCAAGGAAGTGAGCAAGAAAGACAGAAAATAAAGAAGAAAAAGAAAACTTTCCTTGTACATTACAAATTTTGGACTATTTCCTTAGGGAATGCTTCCCATTCCAACCAGGAGCAGTTTCCCTCCCTTTCTTTCTCTTCACAACAGGAGGTATTTGGCAATGTCTGGGGAAATTTTTGATTGTCATGGCTTGGTGAGGTGGAAATGTTACTGGCATCTGTAAGTAGAGGCAAAGGATACAGCTAATATTCTACAGCACTTAGGACAGCCTTGGTGAGAAGAACTGTCTGATCAATATAACAACAGTGCTCGTGGAGAGAAACCCTTCCTTAGGGTAAAAGAGTAGACTAATACTACTCTAACTTTACTTTTCCTGAGGGTAATTGGGAAGGCATACAAAACAGATGGCTGGGCCCCATTCCCAGATTTCTGAGTCAGCAAGTCTAAGGAGAAACTTCATAAACTGCATCCCTCACCAGTTTCAGGTACTATAACACTGCGGGTGGAGACCACACCTTGACAAAGCAGCAGATTGTTAGCATTATTATTGTTTGATATTATTCTTTTAAAATACCATAGATGAAAAGGGTCTGTCAATATTTGAAGTTAGGACTCTTTGTGTTTAGGAAACGGGTAAGAAGTTATCAAAAGCAAGGAAGCAGCCATGTGTATTTCCTCTTATGTGAATATCTCCTCCCCTCTTTCCCATTGAAAATGTGTAATTTCATTTTTGTTTGTGTAATCCATTATATTTACTTCACAAAACAAAATTAGCTCATTGTCTTTAAAAATCTACTATTGGGCAGGGATGCAGCTCAGTGGTTCTGCCGCCTGCCTCATAAGTGCAAGGTCCCGAGTTCCATCCTCAGTACAAAAAAAAAAAAAAAGGATAAAAGAAATG